>CM035437.1:65013025-65068025 GCA_020310875.1 Ceratopteris richardii | reverse complement strand
CTCGAGAGCAGAAGACGACAAAGGTACGAGAAGTTTTGTAAAGTTTTCCATTAAAGTTTGAAAGGTGAAGAATTTGAAGACACAAGGCATCAAAAGGTTACTTCAAAAGTATCCTCATACACAAAGAACTTCAAAAGGTATTATCCTTTATCCTTTAAGCTCACAGGTTGCAGCAGAAGGAAATAACTATGGCAGATCATATCTCCATTGACAAACTGGACAGAGATAATTACCCCGCATGGGTAATGAGAATGGAAGCCTTACTTATGAGTAAGGATCTCATGATATATGTTACAGGTGAAGAAGAGAAGCCAGTATTTGAAGATGAAAGCCGACCAAAGAAAGAGGAACTTGATGCTTTAAAGCATTGGCAGAAGAAGGATGCAAGTGCAAAAGCATACATCTACAATACAATCTCTGATCATTTGCTACCACACATCAGAGGATTGGAATCATCTGAAGATATATGGAATGCATTGGAGTATCATTTCCAAAGCACTACTAAAGCACGAAAAGCAAGTCTATGGTCAGAGTTTACAACATTCAAGAAGAAGCCAAGTCAAACCATTAGTGATTATGTCACTAAGATGAAGGATCTAGCAGATAGTCTTGGATCCATAGATGAAGATGTTGAAGATCACAGATTGATTGCTCAACTACTTGCAGGTTTGAGAGGGGATGAAAGGTGGAAACCTTTTGTCTTATCAACAGAACTTTCATTAAATCATTATGTTCCAGATTTGAACCAGTTGCTTGGTTTGATGCTCACATATGAGCAAGACTTGAAGGGAGATGGAGATAAAGGACAAAGTTCTGCAATGTACATGAAGAACAAGAAGAAAGGAGATAAAGGTAAAGCAAAGGATGAAGAGGAGTCTAGTTCTCAAGCTTATTATGCAAGAGGTAAAGGCACTGGTAGAGGAAGAGCAAGAGGTTTTGGAAGAGGAAGAGGTAATCAAAATAACAACAAAAAGGCTTGCTGGATCTGTGGATTGAGTAATCATTTGGCTCATGACTGTTGGCACAACCAACAAGGATCAAACCAGAATCAAAACAAGAATAGCAGAGGCCGAGGTGGAAGATATCAAAGTAATTTCCAAAGAGGTAGACAAAGTCAAAGAGGAGGCTATGGTAGAGGTGGAGGAAGAAGTTGGGGACAGAATCAATCCTACAACACCACCTACTACAACTATGCAAATGACACACAGAATGAAAGTCATACATCATTGATGATGAACTCAATCAACACATCAAATAAAGAAGATCTAAAGGTATTTTACATTGACTCTGGATGTTCTAATCATTTGTCAGGAATCATAGAATTGATGTCAGAATTGGAAAAAGGCATTTCTAGTCATACAGTTCAAACAGGTGATAATACAAGACATTGCGTACATTCAATTGGAAAAGTGAAATGCAAGAGTGGAGCAGATTTGCTAACCAATGTTTTGTATGTTCCTACAATACCTAAAAACTTGATTAGTGTGGGACAAATAGTTGAAAAAGGTTTTCAAGTCAGGTTTACAAATGAAGGAGTATTTGTGGAAGATCCAGAGAATGGATATAATCAGATTGTCTCTGGTAAGAAAGAAGGTAGACTCTTTACTTTAAGAGTGCAAGGAAACATTGGTCAAGCTTTGCTCACACATGGTGAAGCAGTGATTACAGAACTTGATCTCTGGCATAAGAGATTAGGTCACTTTAATGAAAGAGGAATTAAAGCTATGGTTGCTAATCAGTCTGTACTAGGATTACCAAATGTGCAAAGTCAACATATGGTTTATAATTGTGAAGCATGTCAAATGGGTAAAGCACACAGGTTACCATTTCAGAAGAAAGGATTCAAACATGATGGATTACTTGAGCTCATTCATACAGATGTATGGGGACCAACAAAAGAAGGATCTATCAGTGGCTCAAGGTATTATGTTCTTTTCATTGATGATGCTACAAGATGGATAACATTATATGTTTTGAAGGAAAGATCAGAAGTGTTTGGAGCTTTCAAGCATTTTCATGCATATGCAGAGAGAGTAACAGGTCAAAAGCTTAAAAGACTAAGGTCTGATGGAGGGGGAGAATACTTCTCCCAAGAGTTCAATGATTATCTTTGGAATGCAGGTATTAAGAGAGAAATAACTTGCAGGTATACACCACAACAAAATGGTGTAGCAGAAAGAAGGAACAGGACTTTGGTTGAGTTTCCTAGAGCTATGCTAAAGGAGAAGAATTGTCCAAATTATCTTTGGGCTGAGGCTGTAAATACAGCTACATATCTTGTGAATAGATTACCATGTGCAGCTCTGAATGGAATGACTCCATATGAAGCTTGGTGGGGTAAGAAACCAACACTAGATCATTGTAGAGTGTTTGGATCAATTGCATATGCTTATGTGCCATCACAGCTTAGGCATAAACTTGAACCAAAGGCAGAAAAATATGTGTTCATTGGTTATGATGAAAAGCAGATGGGTTACAGGTTGTGGAATCCTCTAACAAAACAATTTCTTGTTTCTAGAGATGTTACATTTGATGAACAGAAAAGTTGGTATGCAGATCAAAGTCACACAGCTGAAGAATTTGAAGAAGAGGTAAGAAGATGTGAGAAAGGAAAATCAATTGTGCAGGTAAATAGAGATGAAGACTATATGCAAGCAAGTACATCCACAAGTGGATTAACAAGAAGAAATGAAGAAACTCCTATATTTGATGAAGAGGTGTATCCAGACACATATGAAGAATGTGAACCAAGAAGGTCAAGCAGGACTAGAAGACAACCAGAAAGGTATTCTTATGATACTTCTTACATAACTCAGAAGAACTATGCATATATGGTCAAAGATGATGAAGAACCTCAGAACTATGATGAAGCTAAAGGTAAGAAGCAATGGGAAGAAGCAATGAAGGAAGAGTTCAATGCACTGGAGGAGAACAAGACATGGGAACTTGTTCCTAAAACAAATGGTAAGAAAGTTATTGGAAATAAATGGGTTTATAAAGTGAAGAAGCTTGCAGATGGAAGTATAGCCAGATACAAAGCTAGATTGGTGGTGAAAGGCTATGCCCAGACCTATGGCATAGATTATGATGAGACATTCAGTCCCGTAGCTAAGATGTCAACTATAAGGACAATCATTGCTATTGCAGCTTCAAAAGGATGGACCCTAAGTCAATTGGATATAAAAAATGCATTCTTGAATGGATACATATCAGATGAGGTATACATGGAACAACCTCAAGGGTTTATAGATTCCAGGTATCCAAATTTTGTTTGCAGGTTGAGAAGAGCATTGTATGGATTGAAGCAAGCTCCAAGAGCTTGGAACTATAGACTGGTGAAGTATCTCAATGATCTTGGATATCAAAGTTCAAAAGCAGATTCAAGTCTACTTATCAAAAGAACAGAATAAGGTACAATCTACATTTGTATTTATGTAGATGACATTATAATCACAGGTACTTCAGATGAAGGAATCAAGGAGGTAAAGAGATTGCTTGAAAAAGAATTCAAGATCAGTGACCTAGGAAAGTTATCATACTTTCTTGGAATGGAAGTTACTTATACAGATCATGGCATATATGTGTCACAAGAAAGGTATCTTCTGAACTTGTTGAAGAAGTTTGATATGGAAAATTGCAGAGAAGCTTCAACTCCACTTGAAGTTAATCACAAGCTCAGTAAATATGATGGTGCATACTACAAAGATATGAGGAAGTATCAATCTCTTGTGGGTAGTTTGATTTATGCTACACTAACAAGACCTGATCTTAGTTATGCAGTGGGAGTTTTGTCACAATTCATGCATTGTCCAAAGGACCCACATTGGATTGTAGGTCAAAGAGTTCTCAGATATATCAAAGGAACTATAAAGGAAGGATTATATTATCCTTTTGCATCAGATTTGAAGTTGAGAGCCTATAGTGATTCAGATTGGGCAGGTAATCAAGATGACAGAAGATCAACTCATGGTTACATGATATATATTGGTGATAAGCTTGTAAGTTGGTGTTCAAAGAAACAACATACAGTAGCATTATCATCAACTGAAGCAGAGTACAAATGACTTGTGGAAGCAGCTAAGGAAGTCATATGGATGCAGACATTGTTCAAGAGCTTAGGCATTGATCAAGGTACACCTACAATACATGGAGATAATATGAGTTCACTTTATCTTGCAGCAAATCCAGTATTTCATGCAAGGACAAAGCACATAGAGATACAGTATCATTTTCTCAGAGAAAAGGTAATGGAGAAAGAGATTGAAGTGGAGTACATTTCTACTAAAGATCAGTTAGCAGACATAATGACAAAGACCTTGGATGGTGTGAAGACCAGCAGATTCAAAAGCATGGCAGGAGTAAAAGAAAGAAGATGATTTGAAGAAACATGGAATATCAATTAGTGATTGAGGGGGAGCTGTTGGAAAACACTCACTAATTGGACATATATTTCAAGGTCAAATCTTAGGAAGAAAACCCCATGCCTATGTGAAGGGACAAATTCAAAACTGTATTATACTTGTAAAGTTAGTTCACTTTAGTTCTAGAAGTTTTTTAAAAATCACGAGAACACGAAAATCTATATAAGTTAGTTTGTATCAACTGACGCGGCGTGAGAGAGAGAGAATAGAGAGAAGAAGTAGAAGAAGGAGTTCATTTTATACGACTGAGAATAGTCGGGCTTCTCTGAGTGAGAAAGCATCTGTAAAACTTCTGAGTTTTCATAGCTGTGAGAAAGAACTGATTAAAGTTCTGTGTATGAGTCTCTCTCCATCATCTCCATGTTTGCCTACTGTGTGATGAATTCAAAAGTTCATGTTTTCTGAGCAATTCGATGCCTGGCATCGAATCTTGGCTGATAAGTCATTTTTTCATTCTGTGTGTGTTAACTATTGTTGAATCTTCTAAAAATATGAAGTTTGTGGAGCAACTCGATGCCTGGCATCGAGTTCCAACATAAAATGGATGCCCGGCATCGACTTCTATCATATAAGTCATCTTCTTCATGTGTGTGTAAAATAGAGTGTTTCTGGTGCAGAAAAATAGCCAAAAAAAGCCCAAAGTCGATGCCTGGCATCGACTTGGACTGAAATTCGATGCTAGGCATCGAATTTTTTATTTTTGGACATCAAGAATACTAAAACAGGCAAGATTTCCAGTTTTGGAAGGTCATACAGGGTCATCTTGTGAGGGCCATAACTTGAGTTCTAGAGCTCTGTTTGATGCATATGATAGCTTGTTGGAAATCTCTACTCTTCTAGTTTCAGCCTATAAAGTTTCATGGAGAAAGCATACTTGAGCTAGGAGAAATTAGCAAAATACTGAAGGTATGTCATTTCGGTGACTAGGAATTTCTGTAGAAGCAAAGTTCTCACTTTAAGCTATCATTTCTCAAAGTTTGGAGTGGCAATGAGTTAATGGTGACCATAGAGGTGTTCTAGTGTCACATTAATTCATTTCTTGTGGTGTTTTATACATCAACATATCCACTAATTTCCAATGTGCATATATATTCACAAAGTCTTTGTATGGAACTAAGATGCATAAGTTCAAGATGATGATTGGTTTGCAAGAAATCAAACAAAAATGAGGACGAAGCATGTTGGGCTTAAGGGCGAGTTGTTGGTGCAAATACATCCTTGCCTACATACTTGGATAATTAGCATGTATCTCATATAGTCACATATGATTATCCCCTTGTAAAAGTCAATTTACGTTTTATCCTTGTAAAAGTGCATATGTTAATTGCACTATCCCCATGTGGAGTTAGGAGGAATCAAATCTCAAATTCTTGGTAGATGATATATGAGAGAGTAAAACCTAAAGTTTAGGACTCACTTTATGGTGAGAACTTGAATTTGAATTCAAAACTTGGCTCCAACTCTAGCTATAAAAGTATATAAAAGTCTCGCATGGAATAATTCCCGATTTGGAGATCAATTTGTTGGAGTTAGACGTCTGTGGAAGCACATGAACAACACAAGGAAGAACAAGAAGCTTGGAGCACAACACACAATACTTAATGTATTACCACTAGAACATACAAGGATAAGTAGACCATTAGGGCAATAGGTGTATATACAAGTGGGATGAAAAAAACTCCTAAAGAGGGAAAAAAGTGCGCCGGCGGTTCTAGAGTGTTCACACACATCACTACCTAAATATAACAACAAATCCCCCTTGGGAGTTGTAGCATTCCTTGTAGATGTAGAATTGCCACCTTTGCTTTTGATTCCTCAGTAAATGCATGCAGGTTAAAGAAATCTTCAAGTTCCTCAATCCATGCTTCAAGATCCTCTCTAGTTTTCTTCTCACCATCAGTTTGAGGATGAAATGAAGTACTCATGCATAATACTCATGCATAGTACTCATGCATAATACTCATGGTTAAATTGTTGTGCTCCAAGCTTCTTCTTCTTCCTTGTGCTATTCGCATGCTTCCGCAGATGTCTATCTCCAACAATTGGTATTAGAGCAGGTTGTCGCTTCATCTAGGGTGCTGTCGACACTCCTCCGTTTGCAGTCTTAGAATCGCATGAATTTTGGTGAGCATACTCAGCGTTTTCTCGAGAGCAAAACAGCACTAAGCATACTAAGCATCGTGATCTGAGCTCGTTTTGGCCTCCGAATGCACTATCAGAGTGCTTTTGCAAGCTATTTTGTCTTTTTGTGCCAAACGTATATACTAGTTTCTGTTTGCCAGTATAGGCATCTCAAAGTCTGCTACAGGTCTAGCGAAATTTGTCTAGGCAATTCTGTTCAACTTTTTGAGATACAGTCAATTTTTTGCATCAAGGTATTTTAGTCACCGGCCATTGCTGAAAGCAGTGATGTATTCCGTATGTTGGCTGTTGAGGATAAGTTGGATGGTACCAACTACCCGTTATGGGCTTATATGATGCGACATGTGTTGGTTGCAAAAGGACTATGGAACATTGTGCAGGGTGTCAAAAAACGTCTTATCACACTTGCAACTGTTACAACTACAGGTACTGAAGCTGATGGAGAAGGTGTCGAAGATGGTGATCTTCTACATATCCCTGTTTGTGCTGCAGTTTTTGCTGCACCTACTGTAGAGCAGATTTGTTGGGCTGGATAGCTTTGTCTATCAAATGTGCCATTATCCCTCACATTCTCTCTTGCAGAAGAGCTAAGGATGCTTGGGATATACTTACCACATTGTACCAAGCTAGGAATGAGGCTCGTGTTACTTACCTCCGAAATCAATTGGAGAGTGAGCACATGAATGAAGATGATTCTATGGACAGTTTCTTAAAGAAGATCAAAGACTTGAAGGAACAGTTGATTTCTGCTGATGAGGTTATACTAGATAACTCGCTTGTGTAGACCGTTCTGAATGGTCTTCCTAATTCATATCAGAGGTTTTGCTTCTACTCTTTGGTTGATGATGAAAGGCAATCCGAATGCCTTATCATTTGAGGAGTTAGTTTCTTTTCTTTTGCAGGAAGATCAGTCCAAGCAAAACAGGTCCATTATGCGAGTTGCAAATCAAGCTTTCCTGGCTAGTGAGAAGGGCAAAGGAAAATGGAGCTCTTTAACTAGTAAGCAAAAATCTACTAATTCTGCATATTCGAAGAAGCAAGATAAAGATGAGAAGAAATCAGAAAAGCAAAAATTGTTTTGTAAGTACTCTAAAGGGAATGATCATATCATAAAGAACTACCCAAACTGGTTGCTAAAGAGGCAAAGAAGAAAGAGGTTGGAATGGTTGTTGTAGAGGCCTCTACACCAACAATAGAGTCTGCTAATCTTCTGCAGGAAGAAGAATGGGTGTTTACTACTGTCTGCAGTCTTGACCCATCTTCTCATGAGCATTGCATGTCTGCAGTAGACTTGGATGTTTGGTATTTTGACAGTGGGGCGACCAAACATATTACCTCGCAGCGCAGTTTCTTCTCTTCACTCGAGCCTGCCCCTACAGGGAATACTATTACATGCGCCAACAGCTCCTCTTATCTTGTTATGGGAGTTGGTAAGATCATTTTGACTAGTGTTGATGGTAGTTCTTTCACTTTGTCAGATGCTTTCTTTGTTCCAAGGATCAAGAAGAACTTGTTATCAGTTTTTGCATTAGACAAGATTGGCTTGGTTGTGAAATTTGTTGATGACAGGTGTACAGTTCATGATCTATCAAATGGAGATGTGATTATTGCTTCTGGCATTTTATGTCGTGGGCTGTATAAGCTCATAGACTATAAAAGATCTATAAATGATTTGGCATGTGTAGTCAATGATTCTCAAGCTATGTCAGATGCAAAGCTTTGGCATGCATGCTTTGGTCATCTGAATTTTGCTAGTTTGCTATGCCTGCAAAAATCTGAAATGGTGTCCTCTTTGCCCAAACTTGAGGCACCTGGAAAACATGTTTATGAAGGCTGTATTTTGGGTGAAATGTAGCGTTCCTCCTTTCCAAAAGATGGTTCAGTTTGGGCTACTTAGAAATTGCAGCTTGTACATTCTCTAGTAATACATTCAGTATTGTGTGTTGTGCTCCAAGCTTCTTATTCTTCCTTGTGTTGTTCGCGTGCTTCCGCATATGTCTACCTCCAACAAAATTTCCTATATGAAAAGTTTAGCAAAATACAAAGTTGTATCACGTTTCCTCATGGGAAGAAAATGTGTCATCTTTGTAAGACGGTCCATGACAACAAAGATGGTATCATGTCCACTTCTAGTCGTAGGTAACTTTGTTATGAAATCCATAGAGATGGATTCCCATTTTTTATCAAGCACATCTAATGGTTGTAACATGCTAGGACTCCTCTTAGATTTAGCCTTAACTTGTTGACATTTCAAACATTCTTTCACATACCTCTTTATATCATATTTCATACGTGGCCAGTCAGCTATGCTTTTAACTTTCTCAGGATCTATGAAAGGAATCTAGCATATCTTCAATGTCGTGAAACAACAAGCTATATAAAACAAGAAACTCACTCAAATACCTCAAATATAAAGTAAAGAAAATTTGGCTCTTCCTTCAACAAAATCTTGGGAAGTAAAAGAAATTGAATTTGAGAAGAATAACATCAGAATTTTTGAAGCTCAGGCCTAAAATACATTGATCACATATAACCACATAATGCACTTGAAATAAGCTCGATCTCCTTAGTATGTGTCTTCGGTTTCTCTAGATTTTCTATGGTAGAAAGTTACTTGAGATGACTTAAGCAAACATAGAAGTCCTCTGTATATATATATATATATATATATATATATATATATATATATATATATATATATATATATATATATATATATATATATATATATATATATATATATATATATATATATATATATATATATATATATATATATATATATACGTTTTAAATATGAATGAAATGTTCCAACATGAACATGACAGCTAATCAATAGCTGAGGAGAGAGAATATTCACATTATAAAGTGACTAAATAGGTGAAGGCATGGCCATGCAATTGATTCAAGGATGGAGCAATAAAGCATATTTGCATGCAAAATTGCACCAAGATGCCTTGCTCCTTATATATTCATCAAAAGAAATAGATCTTCAATAGTAAACCATCCAAATTGATGTATTACTATTCGCACAGTTGCAGTGTAATTGATATATATACCATTAGAAATCCGAATCGCTCATAGAATAAACTTATCTGAAAGACGTTTTATGAAACTTATGGAAGACGTTTTCTGACCATTGAGCGAGCTTGTGATCACGGAAGTCATCCACTTCGCACTTCATTCTTTGATTTGTTATCACTTTTAGAACATGATATGGTCATTATGAGTTCATAGTTTTTCCTTCAACATTTATGTGTTTGATGAATAATGTGTTTCATGAATATCTCGATATGCTTTCTTCATTATCACCACCTACAATCAGGCCATCAACATAAATAGTCATAATAGTGATGCCATCATCAGCCTTCCTTGCATATAGTGAGTGATCTGCATCACACATAGAAAACCCAATGCTGGTTACGTAATCAGCAATCCTTGCATGCCATGCACGCGGAGCCTGCTTCAGCCCATACAAAGCCTTTTGCAACCTCCAAACATATTCTGGATGCTTTGAATCTCCATATCCTTGTGGCTGGTCCATATATACTTCTTCCTGTAACTCACCATGTAGGAAAGCATTCTTCACATCCATCTGATGTAAAGTCCATCCTTTTGTTGTAGCTAATGCAACAAGTGTCCTAACAATAGACATTTTAGCGACAGGGTTGAATGTTTCCTCATAATCAATGCCATATGTCTGTGCATATCCTTTAGCTACCAATCATGCTTTATACCTGCTTATGCTACCATCAGCATTATGTTTTACCTTGTAAACCCATTTACAGCCTATGGGTTTCTTTCCTTGCGGCAATGGAACCAGCTTCCATGTATCATTTCCATAAAGTGCAGCCATCTCCTCATCCATAGCTTTTTCATAATCTGCAGTACCAATTACATCTTCAAAACAGGAAGGTTCAGCATCTTGTATTACCTTTGTCATGTAGGCACAATGGCGAGCCATGTAACTATCATATGTCAATCGTTGCACTGAATTACGCATCCTCCCAGATGTTCTTGGTCCTGGGTCACTTCTCCTTGTATCATCTGCATGTGCCCTTCTTACTCCTGGAGTCTTCACAGAGGGCAATCCAAGTTCTTCATCAAGACTCTTTTCTGAACCGCTTGAATCTCCATCAACGTCTTCAAAACCTGCACATGTTTTATGACCAGCAGAAAGCTTTTCTTTACCTTTCTTGGATGTATTTGATGAATTTGCTGGAGTGAAATTCCCACGTAATCTTCCACTCCATGGATTTGAGTTGGAACTATTGCTTGGTGATGCATCCGATCCACTCAAAACCTGAGATTCTGCACTTGATTTTTCAGCATTTTCTTTGTCATTGGTTCAAGACTCAGTCCTTCTTTGGCATCTACATAGAAGCTTGACATTTCATCAAATACCACATCTCTACTCACCTTTACCTGTTGTGTGAGTGGGTTATAACGTTTATATCCCTTTTGCTCAAGGGAGTATCCAATGAAGACACACTTTTCTGCTTTTGGATCAAGCTTCATCCTCAATTCATCTGGGACATGTGCATATGCAATACAGCCAAAAACTTTCAGATGTGATAAGTTTGGCTTTTTACCTGTAAACTTCTCTTCAGGTGTAACTTGATGTATAGCAGCAGTCAAAGTTCTGTTCATGATGTATACAGCAGTATGCATAGCTTCTGCCCAATAACAATGAGGCATATTCTTCTCAGCCATTAAGGCTCTTGCTATTTCTGCAATATGTATGTTTTTGCGTTCCGCAACACCATTCTGTTGTGGTGTGTACCTGCATGAAAATTGACGCCAAATTCCATGATTTTTTAGAAAACTGATGAACTCATTTGACATGTATTCACCTCCTCCATCAGATCTTAATGTCTTAATGTACTTCCTTGTCTGCTTTTCCACCATAACTTTAAAATTCTAGAAGTGAGTAAACACCTCACTCTTTTCTTTCATGAAATATATCCATACTTTGCATGTATGGTCATCAATGAAAGTAACATAAAACCTGCAACCACCCATAGATGTGGTCTTTGCTGGACCCCAAACATCTGTATGTACTACTTCTAGTACATTTTCACTAACATGCTTGTCATGTGGAAATGATGCTCTTGACTGTTTTCCAAATTGACATGCTGCACATACCTTTTGCATTTCTGGAACTTTGAAATTTGGTAGTCCATGGAAAATCTCCTTTGACTGCATCAGTTTCAGCCTTTGCAAGTTTGCATGTCCAATCCGTTTGTGCCATATCTCTATATCTGCAAAAACTCCTGCACCTTTTGCAAACATGGCTGCATTCATTTCAGGAATCTTCACATTTAAGGTGAACATCCTACCCACTTTGTTTCCTTTGGCAACCAATCGTCCATCTTGCTTGTACTCTTCTACATATAATCCATCAGCATTGAACCTGACTTGTAATCCCTGGTCAACCATTTGTCCAATAGAAACCAGATTCTTTGTTATATTTGTAACATGCAGCACATCAGCGAGATGTTTTACCTTTCTGTCCTCCATAGACAATGCTATGTTTCCTGTATGCTCAATAGGATGCGATGTATCATCATCTCTTTCAACATATCCAGGAACTGGCATTTTCTGCAAACTACTAAACCATTCTGCATGACTGGTCATTAAGCACCTGAATCAAGATACTAGACATTATCATTCGATTTTGAAACACCAGCAGACATTGTATTCATCATGTGATGTTGAACCATAAACAGCTTCTCAGAATCATCTGCACTTGTGGATGCATAGTTGTTTTGCTGCCTTCTGTTATTTTGATTTTTCAACTTGCAATCACATTCAAAGTGTCCAGGTTTACCACAATTCTAGCATCCTTTACTATCATTACCTGAATCATTTCTTTGGAAATTTCTGTGACCTCTTTGACTCCCCCTGCCTCAAAATTGTCCTCTTCCTCCTGCATGATTCTGTTGTTGACCTTGCTCTTGGTTATTGTTTCCTCTTCCACTTCCAAAACCTCTACCTCTGCCTCTTCCTCTGCCAGAGTAGAATACCTGCTCAGAACTGGGCTTTCCTTGGGAGTTTGAATCCTCACCAAGATTTGTTTCTTCAATAATCAGCATAGATACCAAATCAGCAAAATTCAGAATATTTTCCCTGGTCTGTATAGAAGTTTTGAACTGCTTATATGCAGTTCCTAAACCACAAAGGCACACTTCCACCTTATCATCATCATCTACATTCATGCCAATAGATTCAAGTGACTCACATATGCTTTTGATTTTTAGAGTGTAGTCACTTACCTACATGCTCTTTTTCTCCAATGTATGCAGCTCGTTCTTGAGTTGCAATTTCTGTGCCTTTGTATTGGTCTCGTACAAAGTGACCAAACTGTTCCAAGCCTCTTTTGGAGACTTGGCATCCTGTATGTGTCCAATCATGCTATCATGTATGCTAACAGATAGCCAATAAATTACCTTTCGTGCTCCTTGATTCCATTCCTCATATGCTCTTAACTGTTCTGCAGTCTGATTCCTTTCTCATAACTGCGGAGCATTTTCATTCTCTCCTTTGATGTACTTCCAGTAGCCTTTTCCCATCACGAAACTCGTCATTCTGAATCTCCAAGCATGGAAGTTGTTCTTCTCCAGCTTATCGCTCATAAGCTGACTCATTCCATCTGCGTTTGCCATTTCTGCAACAATTCACAACACCGCAACACACTACAAGCAGCGCTTCTGCTTGAACAGTGTCGCACTATGACGTGATAGTTCGATCTTATAAAAACACAGTTTTCGTGTATCAACAGTACACGGAATTGCTTGAAATTTTTGGATCTGGAATATATGAGTGTCGCCGAACACAATGCAACTTACAGTTTCTGAAACTGACCTGGTTTTTTTGTGGGCCCCACCTTGTGGGCTCGAAACGGAGGTCGAGATGGCTCCAAAACTTTGATCTGACAAAAACAAGTGACCCTAAAGGGATAACTCTCGAAAATATTTTGAGGTCTTCTACCTTCACGTCGATTTTCGTAGCAAACGGAGGTCGTTTGTAAAATCGCGTTTTCTCCATGCCTTGCCACGTAGTCTTCACCCTCACCTTCTCCACGAGCTCTCTACAGCCACGCTGGCTCTGATACCATGTCACGAGGAAGGAGATAAGGAAGAGAGCTCACACACACACACACTCTCACTCTCAAGGAGAAGCACACACACAAATTGAGGCAAGGAAGAATGATCTTCTTCTTCTTCTTCTATTACATAAAAGGAATGTACAAGAATGACCTAAAAACAAGAATACAATAAGTGCAATATATAAAGACCAGTACATAAGGAAAAACCTAATGTCCGTGAATGAGTGAGCTGGCAAGAAACAAATGTGCCATCACTCTCGGTAGATAAATCTAATAAAGCTCAATGAAGTATCCCTGACATATACTGGCATGACCACTATACATGTCAGAGAAACGAAAAACTGGTACGTGTCATCTTGGATAATCACATGTTGAGCTTGATATGTCAATAGTCGGGTGGATGAGGCTTCACATTGAAGCTATTTGATAGATTTTGTAATGCAGATCAAAAATACTTGAAAATTTGCACAAATAATAATATTATCTCTCTTCTTGTTCTGCGTATATTTTGTTTCTCTTCTTTATATCTTGTTGTGCCAAAGTCTATTAATCTGTGTGGGATTCTGATTCAAGATTAGGAGACTTTTTACACAAGTGATATGGTGAACAAGGAGCTGACACTCATGTATAAGGAAATGCCAACCTATGTGGAATCAATCCACAAAAGAAAGTAAGTGCAAAGCTTTGCAAAAAGCTTCAAACTTCTCCCTAAGCAGAGCCTTCCTAAAAAGTTCAGCAATGTTCTCCTGCGAAGGCACATATGCCAAGCCAATTCCCCTAGCAAAGAACCTCTCCGAAATAATGATAATGCACCTCAATGTGCTTAATACGAGCATGGAACAGAAGGTTCCTCGCAATTGCCAATGTGCTCTAATTGTTAGTGACGATGATGGTGGTAGAAGACCGACCAACACCCAAATCAGCCATAAGGCATCTGAGCCACACACACTGAAGAGTCACTCTGAAAGTTACCCTATACTCAGCCTCACAAGTGGAAGTGGTCAAAGCAAGCTGCTTCTTGCTCAACCAAAATATACATGAGCTACAAAGAATGAAGCGAAAGCCACTAGTGGACACACGAGTGTCATAGCAACCAACCCAATCACTATCAAAAAAAGCATGAAAATCTGGCGGCAGTGATCCCCCCTTTGGGATAAAACAATCCAAGTATCCAGGTACCACTCAAGTAGTGAAAGATGTGCTTAACCGCATGCCAATGCTTGACACCTGACAATGCATAGACTTACTCATATGTGAGACAGCCTCCTGATAGAGAACAGCATCAAATGCATCTCCAGCATCATGAGGACTCAATTGTAAACCTATCTCCATAAGAGTGGCAATAGGCTTACAGTCTTCAAGGTCAAAACACTTTAATAATGTGTCAATATATTTTGTTTGACACAAATCCATTCCACCATCAACTTGCATAAACTGAATGCCCAAATAGTGATACAAATGCCCCAAATGAGACATCTCAAATGAGGCATCCAAATCACCCTTAAAATCAGCAATATGTGTGTCATGAAAACCAGTGAGCAGCATGTCATCAATATACAACATAGTGATTAGAAGAACATCATTAGCACGCTTAACATATAAGGTGATTTCACTTGGATTGTTCTCAGAACCATGTGCAATCATATAGTCATGTATCTTTCATACCAAGCACGTGGTGCTTGCTTTAAACCATATAATGCCTTCTTTAAATCACGCACCTGATTTTCATGCCATTTTTGCATAAAGCCACGGGGCTGAAAAACATACAGTTCTTCATGCAGGTCACCATTCAAAAATGTTGTTTAATTTCCAAGTGATGTGCATCCAACCATGCTGAGCTACAAGTGCATAGATGCTACAAATAGTAGTCATTTGGCAAGTAGGAGCAAAGGTTTCATCAAAATCAATGCCTCTTTCCTATGCATAACCCTTTGCAACAAGCCTAGTCTTATACCTCTCAACTGTTCCATCAGGTTTACACTTTAGCTTGTATACCCACTTAGTGCCAATGGCCTTCTTGCTGGGAGCCAAGTCACATAAAGACTAGGTACCATTTTTCATGATAGCATCATATTGAGACTGCTTTGCAGCCATCCAATGTTCAAAATTTTGTGCTTCATCAAACGAAACAGGTTTAGTCTCATCACAAAGAATAGAGGCAGCCATAGCATAGAAATCTGATGCAAAAGAGTCACTACGACGGCCTAATCAAGTATGATATGATAGAGGTGCATCTAGTTTGCTGTCACACAAGGTCTGCACCAGCCAATTTGGCATAGTTTTTGCCTGCCCAATATCAGGTCTCTCATCAACAAGTGCATCATGTAAATCTGCATCAGAAATGGAATGATCTACATCATCAAATAAAACTTACAAAGGCTGAGAAGTTTACTCATTAGGACCAGCACTAGACTCTCCACTTGTAAGAAGAGCTAATAGATGTCTACTTAGTACATGAAAGTAAGGGCTAAATAGCATCTTCCACCAAAACAACATCATAACTAACTAGAATGCATTTAGTCTGTGGATGAAAGAGATGATAGCCTTTGCTTTAAGAATTGTACCAAAAAAAATACATTTTACTACTTTATCATCCAATGTTTTGTAAAGTTGTTCAGGCACTAATGCATATGCCAAACAACCAAAAACATGCAGATGACCAACAGATGGCTCGCGACCATGCTAAGCCTCATATAGAGTGATAGACTATAGCACTTCAGTGGGACACCTATTAAGTACATATGCTGCACACATGAAAGCCTCAAGCCAAAAACTATGTGGTAAAGCCGGACTCTTGACCATACACCTCGCCATCTCCATGAGTGATCTGTTCTTTCATTCAGCAACTCCATATTGTTAAGGTGTATACGGCACTGTACACCAATGTTTTATTCCATGTTCAGCTAGAAAGGCATTAAAGTTAGAAGACATATATTCCCCCCTCGATCACGATGAAGGGTGCCTATTTTACATGCTGATAGATTTTCGACCAAAACTAGAAACTGTTTGAAGCACATAAACACTTCGGACTTTGCTTTGAGTGGATATACCCATTCATGCCCAGAAAAAACATCAATGGAAGTCACAAAGTAAAGACAGTTTCCAAAAGAGTATGTCTGCATAGGACCATACACATCACTATGTACAAGCTACAATTTCTGAGTAGCCGGAACTGAACCATCTTTTGGAAAGGAGGAATGCTACATTTTGTCCAAAATACAGCTTTCACACACATGTTTTTCGGGTGCCTCAAGTTTGGGCAAAGAGGACATCATTTCAAATTTTTGCAAGCATAGAAAACTAGCAAAATTCAGATGACCAAAGCATGCATGCTAAACCTTTGCATCTCACATAGCCTGAGAATCATGTACTGCACATGCAGAATCATTTACAGATCTTTCGTAGTCTATGAGCTTATACTACATATGTCGCCATTTGACAGATCATGAACTATACATCTGTCATCAACAAATTTCATAATGAAGCCAATATTGGCTAATGCAAAAACTGATAATAGATTTTTCTTGATCCCTGGCACAAAAAAAAGCATCTAAAAAAGTGAAAGAACTACCATCAGTAGTAGTGAAAATGGTCTTACCAACTCCCATAACAGGATAAGAGGAGTTGTTGGTGCATGTAAGAGTATGTTGAAGTTAGACATCTGCGGAAGCACACGAACAGCACAAGGAAGAAGAAGAAGCTTGGAGCACAACACACAAGACTGAATGTATTACTAGAGAATGTACAAAGATAAGTAGCCCATTAGGGCAATAGGCGTATATACAAGCCGGGGGAAAAAAACCTCCTAAAGAGGGAAAAAAGTGCCCCGGCAGTCCTAGTGTGTTCACACACGTCACTACCTAAATATATCAACAAATCCCCCCTGGGAGTGATGCGGTAAACAAGGAGCTGGCACTCATGTATAAGGAAGTGCCAAGCTATGTGGAAATCACTCCACAAAAGGAAGTAAGCCCAAAGCTTTGCGGAAAGCTTCAAACTTCTCCCTAGGTAGAGCCTTCGTGAAAAGGTCTGCTATGTTCTCCTGCGTGGGCACATATGCCAAGCTGATCTCCCCAGCAGAGAACCTCTCCCTGACATAGTGATAATGCACCTCAATGTGCTTAGTGCGAGCATGGAACACAGGGTTCCTCGCAACTGCCAATGCACTCTGACTGTCAGTGAAGATGGTGGTGGCAGAAGACTGGCCAACACCCAAATCAGCCATAAGGCGTCTGAGCCACACACACTCAACAGTCGCTGTGAAAGCTGCCCTATACTCAGCCTCACAACTAGAAGTGGCCACAGTAGGCTGCTTCTTGCTCAACCAAGATATACATGAGCTACCAAGCATGAAGCAAAAACCATTGGTGGACACACGAGTGTCATAGCAACCAGCCCAATCTGAGTCAGAAAAAGCATGCAAATCTGGCGGTAGTGATCCCCCCTTGGGATAAAACAACCCAACTAGTCGAGTACCACTCAAGTAGCGAAAGATGCACTTAACCGCCTTCCAATGCGTGACTCCTCGGCAATGCATAAACCTGCTGATCTGTGAGACAGCAAACTAAATATCTGGCCGACTAATGCATAAATAAATCAAGCATCCAACAGCCTGCTGATAGAGAACAACATCAAATGCATCTCCAGCATCATGAAGACTCAATCGTAAACCTTTCTCCATAGGAGTGGCTATAGACTTACAGTCTTCAAGGCCAAAACACTGCAATAATGTGTCAATATATTTCGTTTGACACAAAGCCATTCCACCATCAACTTGCATAAACTGAATGCCCAAATAGTGATGCAAATGCCCCAAATCAGACATCTCAAATGAGGGATGCAAATCAGCCTTGAAATCAGCAATATGCTTCTCAATAGGACCAGTGAGCAGCATGTCATCAACATAGACAACAATGATCAGAAGCACATCATTAGCACGCTTAACATATAAGGTGCTTTCAGTTGGACTGTTCACAAAACCATGTGCAACCAGATAGGCATGTATCTTCTCATACCAAGCACGTGGTGCTTGCTTTAAACCATATAATGCCTTCTTTGACCTGCACACCTGATTTTCATGCCCTTTCTGCACAAAGCCACGGGGCTAAAAAACATACACTTCTTCATGCAAGTCACTATTCAAAAATGATGTTTTAATTTTCAACAGATGTACATTCTAACCATGATGGGCTGCAAGTGCACCAATGCTCCGAACAGTAGTCATACGGCATGTAGGTGCAAAGGTCTCATCAAAATCAATGCCTCTTTCTTGCGCATAACCCTTTGCAACAAGCCTAGCCTTATACCTGTCAACTGTACCATCAGGTTTACGCTTCAGCTTGTATACCCACTTAGTGCCAATGGCCTTCTTGCTAGGAGGCAAGTCACATAAAGACCATGTACCATCATTCATTATAGCATCATATTCAGATTGCATGGCATCCATCCAATTTTCTGAATTCTGTGCTTCATCAAAAGAAACAGGCTCATTCTCATCATAGAGACTGGACGCAGCCATAGCATAGCAATCTGATGCAAAGGAGGCACTATGAGAGCTTGAACGAGTACGATATGACAAAGGTGCATCTAATTTGCTGTCACGCAAAGTCTGCACCAGCCATTTTGGCATAGTTTTTGCCTGCTCAATATCAGCTCGCTCATCAACAAGTGCATCATGTAAATCTGCATCAGAAATAGAATGATCTGCATCATCATATGAAACCTGCAAAGGCTGAGAAGTTGCCTCACTAGGACGAGCACTAGACTGTCCACCTGTAAAAAGAGGCATCAACGTATCATACATGTCTTTGGAGCTAACAGATGTCTCCTTAGTACATGAAAGCAATGGCTGAATAGCATCTTCCACAAAGACAACATCATGGCTAACCAGAATGCATTTAGTCTGTGGATGATATAGACGATAGCCTTTACTTTCAGAACTGTACCCAACAAAAATACATTTTACTGCCTTATCATCCAATTTTCTACGATGTTGTTCAAGCACTAATGCATATGCCAAACAACCAAAAACACGCAGATGAGCAACAGATGGCTTGCGGTCATGCCAAGCCTCATATGGAGTGATAGACTACAGCGCTTTAGTGGGAGACCTGTTTAGTACATATGTTGCACACATGACAGCCTCAAGCCAGAAACTATGTGGTAAAGCCTGACTCTTGACCATGCACCTCACCATCTCCATGAGTGACCTGTTCTTTCGTTCAGCAACTCCATTCTGTTGAGGTGTATACGGAACTGTACACTGGTGTTTTATCCCACGTTCAACCAGAAATGCATTAAAATCAGAAGACATATATTCCCCCCCTCAATCAGAATGGAGGGTGCCCATTTTACATGCTGACAAATTTTCAGCCAAAACCAAAAATTGTTTAAAGCACTTGAACACTTCGGAATTTGCTTTGAGTGGATATACCCATGCATGCTTGGAAAAATCATCAATGAAAGTCACGAAGTAAAGGTAATTCCCAATAGAGGGTGTCTCCATAGGACCACAGACATCACTATGTACAAGCTGCAATTTCTGCGTAGCCCGAATTGAACCATCTTTTGGAAAGGAGGAACGCTGCATTTTGCCCAAAATACAGCCTTCACATACATGTTTTCCAGGTGCCTCAAGTTTGGGCAAAGAAGACACCATATCAGATTTCTGTAGGCGTAGCAAACTAGCAAAATTCAGATGACCAAAGCGTGCATGCCAAAGCTTTGCATCTGACATAGCCTGAGAATCATTTACTACACATGCCAAATCATTTTCAGATCTTTCATACTCTATGAGCTTATACAGCCCACGACATAAAAATGCCAGAAGCAATAATCACATCGCCATTTGACAAATCATGAACTATACACCTGTCATCAACAAATTTCACAACCAAGCCAATCTTGGCTAATGCAGAAACTGATAACAGGTTCTTTTTTATCCCTGGCACGAATAAAGCATCTGACAAAGTGAAAGAACTACCATCAGCAGTAGTCCAAATGATCTTACCAACTCCCATAATAGGATAAGAGGAGTTGTTGGCACATGTAACAATATTCCTTGTAGGGGCAGGCTCAAGTGAAGAGAAGAAACTACGTTGCGAGGTAATATGTTTGGTTGCCCCACTCTCAGAGTACCAAACATCTGAGTCCACTACAGACATGCACTGCTCATGAGAAGATGGGTCAAAACTGCAAACAGTAGTAAACGCCCATTCTTCTTCGTGCACAAGATTAGCAGACTCTGTTTTTGGTGTAGAGGCTTCTGCAACAACCATTCCAGCCTCCTTTTTCTTTGCCTCTTTTGCAGCCAGTTTTGCACAGTTCTTTATGATATGATCATTCCCTTTACAGTACTTGCAAAACAATTTCTGCTTTTCTGATTTCTTCTCATGTTTATCCTGGTTCTTCGAATGTGCAGCATTTGCAGATTTTTGCTTACTAGTAAAAGAGCTCCATTTTCCTTTGCCCTTCTGACTAGCCAAGAAAGCTTGATCTGCAACACGCATAATGGACCTGTTCTGCCTGGACTGATCTTCCTGCAACAGAACAGAGACTAACTCCTCAAATGATAAGGCATTCAGATTGCCTTTCATCATCAACCAAAGAGTAGAAGCAAAACTCTGATATGAATCAGGAAGACCATTCAGAACGGTCTACACAAGTGAGCTATCTGGTATAACCTCATCAGCAGAAATCAACTCTTCCTTCAAATCTTTGATCTTCGTTAGGAAACTCTCCATAGAATCACCTTCATTCATGTGCTCACTCTCCAACTGTTTTTGGAGGTAAGCAACACGAGCCTCATTCCTAGCTTGGTACAATGTGGTAAGTGTATCCCAAGCATCCCTAGCTGTTCTACAAGAGCGAATATGAGGAATAATGGCACGTTTGACAGACAAAGCTATCAATGCATGTGCCTGGGCATCTCTGCCATCCCAACGAATTTTCTCTGCAGTAGGTGCAACAGAAACAGCAGCACGAACAGGAATCTGCGGAATATCATCTTCGACACCATCTTCATCAGCTCTAGCACCTGTATTTGCAGTACCTCTCATTACAGGTGTAACAGGACGTCTTTCAGCACTCTGCACGATGTTCCATAATCCTTTTGCAACCAAAACATGTCGCATCATATAAGCCCATAATGGGTAGTTGGTACCATCCAGCTTATCCTCAACAGCCAACATACGGAATACATCAATGCTTTCAGCCATGGCCGGTGACTAAAATACCTTGATGCAGAAAATTGACTATATCTCAAAAAGTTGAACAGAACTGCCCAGACGAGTTCTGCTATACCTGTAGCAGACTTCGAGACGCTTAAACTGGCGAATAGAATCTGGTATATACCTTTGGCACAAAAAGATGAAATAGCCTGCACAAGCACTACGATAGTGTGTTCGGAGGCCGAAACGAGCTCAGATCATGATTTTGGCACCATAGAGCGAAGAAATTTTGATCTCAGAAACACGCTGAGTATGCTCACCAAAATTCGTGCGATTCTGAGACTGCAAACGGAGGAGTGTCGACGGCGCCCTAGATGAAGCGACAACCTGCTCTGATACCAATTGTTGGAGTTAGACGTCTGCGGAAGCACACGAACAACACAAGGAAGAAGAAGAAGCTTGGAGCACAACACACAAGACTGAATGTATTACTAGAGAATGTACAAAGATAAGTAGCCCATTAGGGCAATAGGCGTATATACAAGCCGGGGGAAAAAAACCTCCTAAAGAGGGAAAAAAGTGCCCCGGCGGTCCTAGTGTGTTCACACACATCACTACCTAAATATATCAATAGAGTATTCCTTCTAGGGGTAGACTCGAGTGAAGAGAAGAAACTGCACTCTTTTTGGCATCCTCACTAAGTTTTTCTGAGTTCTTGAAGTTCTCAAGGACCTAGAACCATGATTCTTCCTCTTCTTATGCTTGTGAGGTTTTCTTTCATTTTTCTTCTTTTCTTGAGCCTCTGTTTGATTGCTCAAGAATATCTCCTTCTTAAGATCCTTCAACTTGTGTTGTTTTGTGTCGACCAAATACATGTAATCTTCCTTAGAATTGCAAAAGAGGTCCATATTGATGGATTCTAGGTCTTCCTCCTCATCCTCTTCTAGCAGTTCATACATGAAACTAGATAAATCATAATTGTCTTCATGACAATGGGGGGCCCATTTATCTTCATTTATTTCTATGTTCATTTTTATATTTTTTTCCCAAACATGGGGCTCGAGTTCTTCATCTAAAAAATAGGAGCATAGGTTGGGTCTTGTAGTGGTATTGCATTTTGGGACACTCCTGTTTCTCTAGCTTTTAATCTTTTCTCCTCTTCTTTAGTTACTTTAAAAATCCATATGTGTGTGTCTTCATGCACCCATGATGGGATGAATAATTCATCAAGTGCACTAACACAAAATCCTCTTGTGTCTTGTGGATGTAGTTACACTATAGAGGGTAGGACATTTCTATGCATGTAGTTTTTTTAAATTTACTTTTATTGTTACCCCTAAGTGCTATAAGTACACGGATTTGGTATCCCAATCTTGTACTATTTGCAATTGTCTCATGAAGGGTCTATCTGATATCATTTCATACAAATGGTTCTTTCTAAAGTCGCATATAGCAAACATATATTTGATCTCTACACCATAAATAGTAAAAGTGATACCTTCCAATAGCCCTAATGGTTTTTCAATATGGCCACCAGTCATTTAAAGCCTCATTCTCATGGTTGGTAGGGCCGGTTTTCCGAATTGTATCCATAAGGATGGGGTTGCAATGGCAACATCTATGGCGGAGTGTAGGATTCCATTGGAGATGTGACTGTGGTAGGTAATGGAAAGATAGGTGTTTCCTTCCTCACCTTTGCTCATATATTCTATTTTGTATATTGGAATTTTTGGGACTTTTCTCTTGGATCCTACCTTTGGATCGGAGCTATCAAGCTGTGGAACTGGATTTGCTACATGTTTCCACAATTATCGTTTCACCTTCAAAAGATTTTCTAAAGTAAGACACTCAACTTCAGTGTTCTTCATGGCCTTTGTATTCCTTGATATGATTGAATCTTTGTTTCTTACTAGTAACGTGGGGGGTCTTATTTTAAGAGACTTGGGTTCCCATGTGCCCATGAAACATGGTGACTCTTGTAAATATTTAGATTCAAAATCTAATCTTTCTTCTCACTAAGTATCTAATTGATCATTGTATAAGGACAAAATGTCTTGGGGAAATTGATCGTGTAGATCATCCATCTCTTGACTCGAAGGTGATTCCTTGGCTAATTGGCTTGCATCTCTTCTTGCATTTCATAGAAGCTTGTAAGACTCTATCTAGAATAAATGTTGGAGAATTGAACACCAAGAAAACTTAACTGGAACTTTTCTAACCATTGTAGATCACCAATGCTCAACAATAGGTTCTTGTCTCGAGTAACCTAAGAGTAGATGTCCTTTAACAAGATTCTCTTATTTTCTCAACACATAGTGTTCTATGCATCCACTTTCCAAACACTAAACTTAATAGTTCTCTTACGATCGCTTGGAAAGTGTACATCAAATTAGCATGCCTTGACCATGCATATAGACAATCACTAGAATATACTAATTTCAATTAATCACTTCATATATTAGAACTTTTAGATAGAGGATAATAGAATAACACACCAGAAAGAAAGAAGAATGATATTGATTACACAAAACAACTCCTTGTGCCCTCAACACCACGTGTCTATGTCATCTCTAGAAGAGCGACACATCATACTAGTGTTGAAGGGTTTCATCACTTTACATTGTCTTGCATTATGGTAATTATAGTAAACAGGATAATTATAGATTATATCCTTCCAAGGATGTAGCAACATTGTACTTGCATGCACAAAGGACCTAAACCCAAAATTATTACATAGGTGGGTCTGTAAGTGAATTTTGTTCATTTGCATTCTCATCTTGGTGTTCTTTTGGTCTTGTCCATCAATACCATATCAATAGACTTTTGGCTAGTAGCAAAAACATCATAAAGGACAAATTTGGCTTGCAAGGTATCCAACTCCTCTTGTATCCTCTCTTGTAGGTAACAGTTATCCCTGCTTGTAGAAGGTTGAAAAGTGAGTTGCAAAGCAATGAAGTTTGGTCTAGCGGACCGTCACAAGACTAGCCCTTGAGCTTATGGAGACTCAAATAGACCTTAAAGGCATGTGATGAGTGAAATAAAATGCACTGTGTACTTTGGAGCATCAAGCAGAACCAAAATAGATAGGTTTGTGCATCGAGTAGCTCAAAAAACTTACTATCTTTGGATGAGACAATGAACTTCAAATGCTTATAGTGACTAACATGATTACAATTAGAAAAGCTCTTTTTGTGGGAGTGATACACATAGGGTTGAGTGTATATAATGCACAAGAGTACAGGAAATAAGCAAAATATGATTTTGGAATGAATCAGACACTCAACAGCGGTACCTCCTATTTTTGAGGAATACGTAGAGATTGACCCCAAGATAGCAAAACTGCACTTTTGCACAATATACTAAATCAAATGATTTGAAAATTTCAACAATAAACTAGACACTAATACCTTTCTAATGCCTCCTCTCGCATTCAAATGGGAGCTCTATAGAAAGAGCAGTAGCCTCTGTAAGCTTACTGTTGTTGAAGAAGATGATGTAGAAAAATGAAGGAGCAAGACAATGATGGCCACGTGTATGTATATTGCTTCCATGTAATGTGCAAGTAATTTGAATTCTATATGTAGACTTTTCAAGTGATCCAAGACTTCTACAAGCAGATTTTGAATTCAAATGAAGGCAGTAGAGGTTGTTGGAGGGAATCAATTCACTTTCCTACAATCTAGGAAAAATGAAGATCTAGTTTGATCTACTTTTAGGTGATTGATTGATTACAACTCAACCACCACAAATTCGGATTTTGGGCTCCCTTTTTATCCTCTTACATGTGTA
This sequence comes from Ceratopteris richardii, assembly GCA_020310875.1. NCBI lineage: Eukaryota > Viridiplantae > Streptophyta > Polypodiopsida > Polypodiales > Pteridaceae > Ceratopteris > Ceratopteris richardii. The sequence continues at coordinate 65,042,397 of CM035437.1, read as the reverse complement.
AACACAGTGATAGATATTCCGCATTGAGTCTCTGATGGGAGGGTACTCCCACCAAGCAGGTTGTCCTCTTAAGACTTTTGCATACAATAGATTGGATTTGAAGCTCTGCATCCGCAAACTTAGGCTTAGCTTCTTTCAAAGTAGCGAGGACGTCCCCGCATCGAGCGGGCTTAACTTAAACGATAGGTAAACGGTTAAGCAAAAACCAAAACTGTTAAGGCGTGAAACTTTAGCGTAAAACAAGACAAGACAAGATCTAGGCTTTTACAATGGTGGGAGATCCATAAAAAGGTTTTTTTTTTAATACAATAAATGAGCATAAGCAAAAGAACTCTCCAACAGATATTCTTTCGACATAATCCAAGCCATACTTTTTGATGTAGATCAAATCCACCTCAAGCATAGTGTAAGCTTGATGTTCCAATAACTCCCCCTCAAGCTAAAGTATGCTTGAGTCTTCATTCTCTAATAGGTTGAGTACCTACCATAGCTTTGAATCTACAAAGCTTTATTCCATCAAGTGCCTTCGTCATCATATCTGCTACTTCCTTTTCAATAGGAACAAAAGAAATCTCAATCTCCTTTGCCATGAGCTTCTCCTTGATGAAGTGGTAATCAACCTCTATGTGTTTGGTTCTTGCATGGAAAATAGGGTTTGCTGCTAGATGCATGGAACTTATATTATCTCCCAATATGTGAGGTTTAGAACTCAAAAATCCCAAATCTGTATACAATGATTTTAACCATATTGCCTCTTGAGTTGCTATGGTCAAACCTCTATACTCCGCTTCAATTGATGATAAAGCAACTGTTGGTTGCTTAGAAATCCATGACACTAGCTTTGAACCTGCAAATGGTAAGTTACCAGAGGTACTTTTTCTATCATCCTTAGCTCTTGCCCAATCTACATTTGAAAAGATTTTGATATCCAAATTCAAAGAGTAAGGATAGAATATACCTTCATTGATTGTACCTTTGAGATACTTAAGTACTCTCTTAGCTGCATCCATGTGTGCTCTTCTAGGTGAGTGCATGAGTTGACTAAGAAATCCTACACTATATGAGATGTCTACCTTTGTATGAGTAGCATATATCAAGCTACCTACCAAGATTTGATATTCTTTAATGTCTTCAATTTTCTCATAAACACTAAGTTTATGATTCATCTCCAAAGGTGTACTTACAAGTTTAGTGTTCTCTATTCTGCACTTAAGAAGTGGATCTTGAATGTATCTCCTCTGATTCAAATACGCTCCTTCATCTGTGTATATGACCTACATACCTAGGAAATATGTGAGCTCACCTAAGTCATTTATTTTGAACTCCTCTTGCATGTGCCTCTGAGTTAGATCATCATGTGTCAGAATAATATAATCTACATATACATGTAGATAGATAACCTCATTGTGATCCCTTTTGATGAATAGAGAAGGAACTGAGTTGCTAGTTTTGAACCCTTGATCTTGAAGGTATGTAACCAACCTGTAATTCCAAGCTCTAGGAGCGTGTTTAAATCCTTACAATGATTTCTTTAGTCTACAAACCTAACATGCATGATTAGGATTTTCAAAAGGTGGTGGTTGTGACATGTATACCTCTTCACTTATCCAACCATTTAGAAATGCATTTTCTACATCAAGTAGGAGTTTCCAATTCCTTGCAGTAGCTACACTTATCAATGGTCTCATTGTAGTCATCTTTTCAATTGGTGAGAATGTTTCCTCATAGTCTATACCATGAGTTTGTGAGCATCCTTTGGCAACTAATCTTGCCTTGTACTTGCAAACTGATCCGTCTGGGTTTCTTTTAACTTTATATACCCATCTGTAACCAATTACATTTTGATTAGATGACATTCGAAATAAATCCCAAGTGTCCATCTCCTTCAATGCATCTATTTCTTCTTTCATGGCTTTTTCCCAATTAGGGTTTCCCTTTGCCTCTTCATAGGTTGAGGGTTCCTCTGAAATTCAGTGCTTTGCCAAGTAGATTAAATGCTTTGTAAAAAATGTGGAATCATATCCATACCTTTCTGTTTGTCTTTTCTCCCTTGTTGATCTTCTAGGTGCTTGCTTGGAGCATTCTCCACACTCTTGCATCTTTGATTTACCTCTTGACTTCCAAAGTTTCTAATTATTTTCCCTTTCATCTTGGTCATCATCTTTATCACTTCTTGGATCCTAGACATGTGTATTATGCTTGCTTCCTAATTGATGAGAATCAGAAACAAGATCATATGGTAGAGTTACCTTTTGTTTGTCTTCATCATACCAAGACCTGTGTTCTCAAACATAACATCTCTACATGTAGTTAATTTCTTGGTTGAAGGATTATACAACTTGTAACCCATTTGAGTTGATTCATACCCAATAAACGCTACCTTTGTTGCCCTTTCATCTAGCTTACCTCTTATTTTTTATGGTACATGAACATAAGCTAAACAACCAAACACCTTACAATGTCCAAGTCTAGGTTTTCTTCCATGCCATGGTTCATAAGGAATCATACCTTGGAGTGATTTGGATGTTAGTTTATGGACAAGGTACACAATAGTTGAAATAATCTCACCCCATAGATAATGTGGCAACTTCTTCTCTTTAAGCATTGTTCTAGCTGATCGAACCAATGTCTTGCTTCTCCTCTCTACAATTCCATTCAATTGAGGAGAGTACCTAGTAGTATCTTCCCTTTTGATAGCTTTATGCTACAAGAACTCATCAAAATCTTTGGAGAAGTATTCTGCCCCTCCATCTGATCTGAGCTTCTTGGGTGATCTACCTATATGATTCTCCACATGTGCTAGATACTTTTTGAAGAAATCAAACACTTCATCCTTACTCTTGATAAAGTATAGAGTAGTCCATCTGCTATGTTCATCAATAAATGAGACATAATATCTTGATCCTACCAATGAAGGTTATTGACTTGGTCCCCATACATCTATATGTACTAAGTTCAACAAGTGGTTGTGGATGTAGCCTTTGTGGTTGAATGGTTGTCTTTGTGCCGTCCCAATTTGACATGCATCACATCTTTTGATCAGGTGTTGCTTTGATATGTTTGGCAGTCCTAGAACACTTTGATCCTTGGATATATCCTTCAAGATTCTTTCATTCACATGAGCAAATCTCTTATGCCACACTTCAAGCTCACTTAGGGTTTAATACCCAAAAGTAAATAGCACTATGTTCTTGGTTTCTCCTACTTCAAATGTAAAGATTCTACCATGTTTCTCACCTCTAGCTATCGTTTTGAAGCCTTGACATGGATCTTCTAGAAAAGATCCATGTTGGGTGAACCTGTTTTGTTAGCCTTTTTCAACTATTTGGCCTACACGTATTAGGTTTTTAGTGATGGTGGGTGCATAGAGAACCTTACTTGGAATGTTTTTCCTACCATTGTAAGCTTTGACATTACCAGTCTTCTCCACATTGTGCTTTGTGTCATTGGATCATCTCATATCCCAAGAAGTCATAAAGATAAGACTAGAAAAAGGACTGATATGAGTTTTTCAAACCCTTCTAAAAGAGAAAGATAAGGGTTAGGGATTGAAAAAACTTATCAAGATAGTCAAAGAGGACATAGGCATCAACGAGGCATAGATGAGCTCCCTCTACCTAGACATAGAGAAAACCCTAGGATATTGAGGCCTACCCAACTAGTAAAGTCACTGAAGAATTACTTTGATGGCACTAGAGAACCTTGTGAGCAAGCAACTAGCAGAGTTTAGACCAGTGTTGAAAGCTGAACAAGTCAACAATTTGTTCACTCGATACAATGCATTTATTCTAACTTTCAATAATACAGCCTTGACATGGTTTCAACCATTATCTCAAGGACAATTCAGGGATATTAACTAATAAGCCTTTATTATAGAGTTCTCTAAGAGTGGCGTCATGCATAATACATCATCCTTGATCCATAGCTTTAAACAAATAGCATAGGAGTGTCACGAGGAAGGAGATAAGGAAGAGAGATCACACACACACACACTCGCACAATCAAAGAGAAGCACACACTCAGATTCAGGCAAGGAAGAATGATCTTCTTCTTCTTCTTCTATTACATAAAAAGGAATGTACAAGAATGATCTACAAACAAGTATATAATCAGTGCAATATATAAAGATCAGTACATAAGGAAAAATCTAATTTCCGCGAATGAGTGAGCTGGCAAGTAACAAATGTGCCATCACTCTCGGTAGATAAATCTAATAAAGCTCAATGAAGTATCCCTGACACATACCGGCGTGACCACTATACATGTAAGGGAAATGAAGAACTGATACGTGTCATCCTCGATCATCACATGTTCAGCTTGATATCTCAACAAGGAGAGAATCATTGTAGCACGCTACTACAACCAAGAAAGTGGCATTGTTCTTAGATGTTCTATTAAGTGCAATATTAAGATCATAGGTGGACCTAAAAGAACATAGAACTATAAAATAGTGTGAAAAACTGTGCACTACCATGGAGGATATCTTGGGAGAAGAGTCAGAACTTTCAAAGATCTACTAGGATTTAGATGTTCTACTAGTTTCACCTCCAAGCCCTTAACATCAATTGATGAATTTAGCTAAAAAGTGGCTCAAAAATTAGGAGTCCTTTGTACACAAAGTCCTAGAATGGTCTCAATGAAATGATGATACCATTGTGGAGGGGAACACATGGCCAATGTTTGCATGATAATGAATCAAAATCCAAGAAATCCCAAGACCTAGTATTGTATCCTAGAGAGGAATTACACTAACCACACTACATAGGATTGTCCCTACAACAAACAAGTGGTAAGGAAAACAACCAACAACCATATGGGTAGTCTGATGTTCAAAACTTATCAAACTTGAATTGAGAAAGGGCCGAATGTGGCTAAGTTAGATAAGCGCTATCTTATTGTAGAGCTAGAGATAGAAAGGACCAAACCGTTTTGGAAAATGTGGAATTACATCAGGCTATGACTGATGCAAGCCATCTTGTCTACATATAACTAACCAAGTGGTGGAGGTAACTAAGTCCCAATCTCACGTGGGATCATAGAAGACACTACTAGAAATATCCTTTGATAAGATAGAAGACATGAGCCAAGGAACAAAAGGAATTACTTATCACCTAAGCCACAAGGAAGGTAAAGAAGATGATCATTTATTGTACATAGATTCAGGATGTTCAAATCATGTTGCAGGTGACATAGCTCTCTTATATGACTTTGAAAGTCCAAAGCTTAGAAATGAAGTTGAAATAGGGGATGACACAACGCATAGTGTGGACAAGATTGGTAATGTCAAAGCTTCGTAGGACAAATAGTTTGAGCAAGATACTCTATGTTCCCTCCATTAAAAAAAACCTAATAGGTGTAGGCCAAATTGTTGAGAAAGGCTTGCAAGTTAGGTTCACCCAACATGGAGATTTTTTTGAAGATCCATGTCAAGACTTCAAATAGATAGCTAGAGGTGAGAAGCATGGTAGAATCTTTACTTTTGAAGTAGGAGAAACAAAAAACATAGCTCTATTCAACTTTGGGTCTTAAACCCTAAGTGAGATTGAAGTGTGGCATAAGATGCTAACTCATGTGAATGAAAGAACCTTAAAGGATATATATAAGGATCAAAGTGTTCTTGGATTACCAAACAAATCAATGCAACACATGATCAACAAATGTGATGCATGTTAGATAGGGAAGGAAAAAATACAACCATTCAACCATGAAGGCTACATCCACAACAACTTATTGAACCTAGTACAAAGATATGAATAAAGGCCAACTCAAGAACCTTCATTGGTAGGATCAAGGTATTATGTCTCACTTATTGATGACCATAGCAGCAAGTCAAGAACCTTCATTGGCAGGATCAAGGTATTGTCTCATATTGCTGACCAAAGTAGATGGACTATTTTTTACTTTATCAAATGTAAGAATGAAGTGTTCAATTGCTTCAAAAAGTATCTAGCACATATGGAGAACCATAGAGGTAGATCACTCAAGAAGCTCAGATATGATGGAGGGGTAGAATACTTCTTCAAAGAGATTGATGAGTTCTTGTAGGACAAAAGTTCCAAAAGGGAAGTGACTACCAGGTACTCTCGTCAACAGAATGGAATTGCAGAGAGGAGAAACAAGACATTGGTTGGATCAGCCAGAACAATGCTTGAAGAGAAGAGGTTGTAACATGATCTATGGGTATAGGCTATTTCAACTACTATGTACCTTTTCAATAGACTACCATCCAAATCACTCCAAGGTATGAATCCTTATGAAGCATGGTATGCAAGAAAACTTAGTCTTCGACATTGCAAGGTGTTTGGTTGTTTAGTTTATGTTCATGCACCATCACAAATAAGAGGTAGGCTAGATGAAAGGAGAACAAACATAGTGTTTATTGGGTATGAATCAACTCAGATGGGCTACACGTTGTAGCTCAAGTGTAAGCACCACCTCCTTTACTTTTCAATCCACGGAGACGTGAGGACCGGTATGAAGACCACGAGCAAGTGAAGGCACAAGTGCATGAGTGAAAGCGCACAAACATGCACACACATACAGACACACGCGCACAAGGTAAGATCAAAGAGAGGAACAATGGAAAGCTTTGATTGCAAAAGAGTTCTCTTACAAAAGCTCTATTCTCTCACAAGCTAACCCCAAAAATGAGCTCTCTAGCTCTTTTTATAGTTTTTTGAGTAGTTTTGGCCCTGTCCAGACCTAGTGTCCGGCCTAGTTAAAAATTAGGTTCCAGGGCTTATTTGAGGGCTCAAACGGAGTCTAAAAATTATGAAAATTGGTAGGATGATAGTTCTAATATTCCTCAAGCTCAAGGATTCCTTGTCTTGAACAAAATAGAGTTACAAAAATAGAAAATGGTATTTACAATGGTTTTTAGTGATGAAAATCACTATTTTTGTAGAGAATTCTTGTGAAAATTTGACATACACTTCTTGGAGCTCCCTACTTGCTCCTTCTTCTTGTGTGTCCACCTCTTTGATGTGCTCCTGTGCTTTGTCCTTGACCTTCAGCTTCAACACTCCCCCCCCTCTCAAGTTTGTCGTCCCTGACAGACCCTTGTTGTAATGGTTGTTCCAGGTAGTGTTTGAGAGGTAGTGTCCGTTCAGTAGGAACGTGAGCCGTCTATCGTCCCATTGTGGCAAGGTGGGTTGTCCGGTTCTTCATTTGTCAGTATGAGCCTTTGCAAGTTGTAGTCCCTTGGTATGTGATTCTTCCTTGGATTCCAGCATGATTGTGTCGCGATTCTCCATTGATGACCTCTAGATCTTCCAAAGATGATGTTCATAGTAGTCATGCCAAGTACTCATAACCCCTAATGGATGATGAGTAAGTGTGTTCGTGCATGGGTTGAGGAAAATATGTGCCTTGTGCACGGCCTTGTAATGTAGCCCTATGCATGCTTACTTGGAAAATGCATCGGAAGAAGTATGGTGCAAAAATTGGGGGTCTTGAGCTAAGTGCTCAAGGGTATGCCGACGAAGAGGTTTCCTAATCTATCATGGTGATGGTGTTGCCAAAGTAAAGATACTTACCATTGTGAAGGTTCGGCCGATGTTCATCTCTTCATGTTGTACACCCGGTATTTGTGATGGAACCTTGTCGATGAATGTCCGTGTTGATGGTCCACAGATGAGATCTTTTGAGTGGCTGATCCTGTCTCCTCTTTTCAAAGCATCATTTTCCAAATACATAGGCAGGATTCTTCTCATCCAATATACATACAAAGATTTGCAGGGTACCAAAACTACCTCTTGCGGATATCTCCCTGGATGCTCTCATACATGCAGTAGTTAAGCATCACGCAAGTTGTGGACCTTCAAGCTCTTCCCTCCTACCATGGTAAGGGGAAACAGTAGTTGTGGATGCCATGTTCATGCCAGGTGCTTGACATCTACCAGATAAGGCAGCAATAATATCATCTGCTAGCCGAGACACACTTCTATCAAGACTGATAAATACCCAGTAATCAATGGTTCCACCTTCAACGAATCATGAAACATTCATGTTCCATGAGCCAAACCTTGGAACAAGCTCTCTCTCTCTCTCTCTTCTCTTCTTTCTTTTCTTTTCTTGTTTTTTTTTTTTGGAACAATGTCACAAAACAAGAGGACCAATGTTAGTATCAGAAAAAATAGTTGACATATGTCAATGTGCTCTTGTGCAGGGGACTCTCAATTGTGTCTATGCACGGCCATATAATGTGGCCCTATATTAATGCATACTTTGGAAATGCATGACTTGAATGGTGCAAAAGACAGGGTTGTGCAAGGAGCACACGGTTGTCGCTCGTCGAGGCTTGATGTTACTCGTGGATGTTGATGCCATCTTTCTTGGATGTATCCATGGGATCTCGAGATGACAATTGATCATTCCTTCTTATGGGGATCCATTTGAGAAGGGTATTCGACTGCGAAGTGATCACCTTTGGCCGCTTCATGTTTGAATGATTTCTTGAGGGTTTGATCCATCGTGGTTGGTTATTTGCTTTCACAAATGCTATCGGTGCTTTCCTCTTCCAAACCCATATCCTTGCAGAAGAGGTTCTTTAATCTTTTTTGGAGCTCTGCGCTTGATTCAGTCCCTTACCTTGCCTTGGTGTCTTTGTTGTGCAGGTTGTTGCCTTGAACTCTCCCCCTAGATTTTTTCTGAGTTTAGGCTTAATGGCTTGGGATCATTGGATTGGGAGTGGTCTTTCTTGAAGATAAGTCATGGTAGGCCTAGACCATAGATTTTGAAGTCTAGTGTGAGGGGGATGATTTTTCACAAGGGCTTTCTTTGGTACCCATATCATAGTGCGGTTTGGTTGGGCTCTAAGTAATTTCTTGGCCACCCAAATTTGCTTGACATTATCAAGAAAATGGGATTGTTGTCTCTTGATGTAAGGGTCTTTTAGGCCTCCTATGTGAGTTTTTTGAGAAAACTCATCTTTACATGGGGAATGCAACAAAGGTTGATCTTCTATACATACATCAGGCTTATGCAAGGGATTAATGGGTTGTGTGGTTTGAGATTGATCTAGAGATTCATCGAGACATTTATCCGTATTACACATCAAATCTCTAGATGTACAAATGGTTGATGGATTGTCATGATTCACCCTAGAGTCGACATCATGTTCCACATCAGTGATACAAAGCATTGGTTGATCATCTCCTTCTTGATGGTCTGAGTGTAGATCAACCCTGCTTATGGTTTCAGGAGGAGAATCCAAATTTACAAGAAGAGAGGGTCCTTCCACATCCCCCGAACATTTGGAATCCTCCATTTCACCATTTTCCAAGGTCTCCTGTGATGTACTCAAAGAAGGACTAGATTCAAAAACATGAGTAGAAAGAAAATTTTGTTCATGAAAAGCACACTCTTTGAAATGATGATTTTGTCTCCACTTATCATACGGTGTGTAGTCATTAGGATTTTCCATAGATATATATGTAGAAGCACGCATAATAGGTGGAGAAAACTCAAATTCTTGATGATTTTGTGTAATGAACCTTTGGGTGCCAATGATCAAGTCTTCATCTATACAATCCATGACAAAGAAGGTTTCCAAAAATTGCATATCATCCACCATAATAGGTAACACAACTTGACCCATGCAATCATAATGTTCACCATCCATGAGGATAGAAGAATAAGTTGTTGGTTGAATGTTCTCTAAGATAATGACCACTAGGTCAATATGAATTAAATTCCACTCACAATTAGGATTGATATAAACACCCAACCTTCTATAGTCATATCCTATTCTGATATCCACAAAAGTATTATCATATTCTCTTGTTGCAAATAAGGATCCAACCCCCTTAGACATTTCCCCGGTTTCCTTGACTCCTTGCAATTTTCCTCTAAATTTTTCATCCTCATGTGAGATTATTTCATGCAGTTCATGTTCATCTCCCTTCTCTTTTCCCATCTTAGCCCCCTTTCTTCTCTCTTTTGCTTTTTTCTTTCCCATGATGCAATTTTTTACCCTCTTGGTATTGCAAAAAAAATCCTTTGGAGCCCCCTTGGTTTCTTGGTCCCACTTGAGGGTCAACTTCAAATTATCCTACCTGAAAATTAATGCATTATTCTTATAAAAAACAGTTGAGGCCATGTAGGATTCAAAACAAGCTTTCCAACGAGCTATAGACTCAAAAAATGGACTTTGGATGAAAACGTTATGTCAAATCAGGATCCTGGGGGTCAAAACAGGCAAACAGGACCTTTTGGAAAAATCACGATTCTGAAATCAAGAGAATCGCGATTTTGTGAACTTCAAGAGAATCGCGATTTTGTGAACTTCAAGAGAATCACGATTTTGTAAACTTCAAGAGAATCGCGATGCTATGAAATTAGAGAATCGCGATCCTGTGAAACCAAGAGAATCGCGATTGTGTACCTTGAGAATCGTGTTTTCACAAAATCGTGTTTTTGGCTGAAAATCGTGATTTGTGAGAATCGTGATTTTGAGCAGAGAATCGTGTTTTTGAGAATCGTGATTTTGAGCTGAGAATCGTGTTTTCACAGAATCGCCTTTTCACAAAATCGTGTTTTTACTGAAAATCGTGATCGGTGAGAATCGCGATTTTGACCAAAGAATCGTGTTTTTGAGAATTGTGATTTTCAGCAGAGAATCGTGTTTTCACAGAATCGTGGTTCACAGAATCGTGTTTTCACAAAATCGTGATTTCACAAAACCGTGATTTCACAAAATCGTGTTTTTGCTGAAAATCGTGATTGGTGAGAATCACGATTTTGAGCAAAGAATCGTGTTTTTGAGAATCGCGATTTTGAGCAGAGAATCGTGTTTTCACAGAATCGTGGTTTCACAAAATCGTGTTTTCACAAAATCGTGATTTCACAAAATCGTGTTTTTGAGAATCGCGATTTTGAGCAGAGAATCGTGTTTTCACAGAATCGTGGTTTCACAAAATCGTGTTTTCACAAAATCGTGATTTCACAAAATCGTGTTTTTGAGAATCGTGTTTTGAAAATCGCGATTTTGTCTCAGAGAATCGTGGTTTCCAAAAATTTAGAGAAACGCGATTTTGAGCATAACCACAGAATCGTGTTTTCTCATAATCGTGTTTTTGACATGAAAATCGCGATTGCCAACAGAGAATCGTGTTTTTGAAAATCGTGTTTTAGAGAATCGTGTTCTAGAGAATCGTGTTCTAGAGAATCCCGATTTTGTCTCAGAGAATCATGGTTTCCAAAAATCTAGAGAATCGCAATTTTGAGCACAACCACAAAATCGTGTTTTCTCAGAATCGTGTTTTTTTTTTGGGCTGAAAATCGTGATTTATGAGAATCACGATTTTGAGCACAACCACAGAATCGCGATTCTGAGAATGACCACAGAATCATGTTCTTTTCAAAAGGCTTTTAGGCGGGAAACAGAGAATCGCGATTTTCAAAAAAAATTGAATTTTCACAAAATCGCGATTTTCATCACAGAATCGTGTTTTTTGGCGGGAACTTTGAATTTCTGAGCGCCGAGCAAATGGCGAGCTCCGTATGTGCAAAAAATCATGAAAAAACACAGCGCTTGCACTCTCTTGCACTTCCTATCTCCTCCTCGCACAATAATGCATGAAAGATGGTATGAAAATGATGAAAATGCACTAAAAAACAAGAAATTTCTATGAAGAAAAAGATGGAAGAAGATGGAGATGGTGATGATGGATGAAGATGAAGAAGAAAAATCAGAAAATGAACAAAAATCACAATTTCTTTTACCTTCCAACGTCGCAATTCTACGATCTTACCATCACAATGCTCGTCCTCGAAGCTCTCTCCCTAGCAACGGCGCCAAAATTTGGTGTAGCTCAAGCGTAAGCACCACCTCCTTTACTTGTCAATCCGCAGAGACGTGAGGACCGGTATGAAGACCATGAGCAAGTGAAGGCACAAGTGCGTGAGTGAAAGCGCACAAACATGCACACACATACACACACACGTGCACAAGGTAAGATCAAAGAGAGGAACAATGGAAAGCTTTGATTGCAAAAGAGTTCTCTTACAAAAGCTCTATTCTCTCACAAGCTAACCCCAAAAATGAGCTCTCTAGCTCTTTTTATAGTTTTTGGACTAGTTTTGGCCCTGTCCAGACCTAGTGTCTGGCCTAGTTAAGAATTAGGTTCCAGGGCTTATTTGAGGGCTCAAACGGAGTCTAAAAATTATGAAAATTGGTAGGATGATAGTTCTAATACTCCTCAAGCTCAAGGATTCCTTGTCTTGAACAAAATGGAGTTACAAAAATAGAAAATGGTATCTACAATGGTTTTTAGTGATGAAAATCACTATTTTTGTAGGGAATTCTTGTGAAAATTTGACATACACTTCTTGGAGCTCCCTACTTGCTCCTTCTTCTTGTGTGTCCACCTCTTTGATGTGCTCCTGTGCTTTGTCCTTGACCTTCAGCTTCAACACACGTTCTATAATCCTTCAACCAAGCAATTCACTACAGAGATGTTGTGTTTGAAGAACACAAGTCTTGGTATGATGAAGACAAACAAAAGGTAACTCTACCATATGATCTTGATTCTAATTCTCATCAAATAGGAAGCAAGCATGATACATAGGTTCAAGATCCAAGAAGTGATACAGATGATGACCAAGATGAAAAGGAAAAGTATTACAAGCTATGGAAGCCAACACGTAAAGCAAAGATGCAAGAGTGTGGAGAATGCTCCAAGCAAGCACCTAGAAGGTCAAGAAGGGAGAAGAGACAACCAAAAAGGTATGGATATGACTGCACATTTGTTACAAAGCATTCAATCTGCTTGGCAAAGCACTCAATTTTAGAGGAACCCTCAACCTCTGAAGAGGCAAAGGGAAACTCTAATTGGGAAAAGGCCATGAAAGAAGAAATAGATGCATTGAAGGAGATGGAAACTTGGGATTTGGTTCCAATGTCACACAATCAAAAGGTAATTGGTTGCAAATTGGTAAATAAAGTTACAAGAAACTCGGATGGATTAGTTTATAGGTACAAGGCAAGATTAGTTGCCAACGGATGCTCACAAATAGACTATGAGGAAACACTCTCGCCAGTTGCAGAGATGACTACAATCAGAATATTGATAAGTGTAGCAGCTGCAAGAAATTGGAGACTCCTCCAAGTTGATGTAAAAAATGCATTCTTAAATGGTTGGATAAGTGAAGAGATATCCATGTCATAACCACTAGGTTTTGAAAACCCTAATCATACATCTTATGTTTGGAGACTTAACAAAGCATTGTATGGATTGAAACAAGCTCCTAGAGCTTCGAATTGTAGGTTCGTTACATACCTTCAAGATCAAGGCTTCAAAAACCTAGCAACTCATATCCTTCTCTATTCATCAAAAGGGATCACAATGAGGTTATCTATCTATGTGTATATGTAGATCATATTATTTTGACAAGTGATGATCTGAATGGCATTCAAAGGATCAAGAGACACATGCAAGAGGAGTTCAAAATCAGTGACTTAGGAGAGCTCACATATTTCCTAGGTATGCAAGGAATTTATATAGATCAAGGGATATATCTAACTCAGAGAAGATACATTGAAGACCTACTTCTCAAGTTCAGAATGGGGAACACAAAGCTTGTAGGTACACCTTTGGAATTGAACTGTAAGCTAAGTGTTTATGAAGGTGATTAGATTGATGATCCTAAAGAATATCAAAGGTTAGTTGGTAGCTTGATATATGCTACTCACACAAGATGAGACATATCATATAGTGTGGGAGTGCTTAGTCAGTTCATGCATTCACCTAGAAGGCCAAACATGGATACTGCAAACAGAGTACTCAGATACCTCAAAGGAACACTTAATGAAGGTATCTACTGTCCTTACTCTTCAGATTTGGATATTAAAATCTATTGAGATGCAGATTGGGCAGGAGCAAAGGATGATAGAAAAAGTAGCTCTAGCTATTTAGCATTTGCACGGTCAACATGGAGTTCCAAGAAGCAACCAATAGTTGCTTTATCTTCAAATAAATCAGAATATAGGGGTCTAACTATTGCAACTCAAGAAGTAATATTTCTAAAAGAGTTGTACTAAGATTGGGACTTGTAAGTTTGAAGTAAGTGACATCACTTACTTTGAGATAATGTAAGTTCTATGCATTTGGCTGCAAATCCAATTTTTCATGCAAGGACAAAGCACATAGAAGTTCATTACCATTTTTTAAGAGAGAAGCTTATGGAAAAGGAGATTGACATTTCATTTTTTCCTACTAAGAAGCAAATAGTAGACATGATGGCAAAGGCACTTGATGGGATATAGCTTTGTAGATTCAAAGCTATGGCAGCTATTCAACCTATCAGAGAGTGAAGAATCAAGCATACTTTAGCTTGAGAAGGAGCTGCTGAAACATCAACCTTTCATTATGTTTGAGATGGACATGATCTTCATCAAATCCATCATTTGAATGATGCCACATATACTCCTTGTAGAGTTTTATTTGCATTCATTTATTGAATTGAGAGTTTGATCAGAGGATCACCTTCTTATATAATTTCCAAAGTATTTATCTTTGTAAAAGGAAAGAGCAAAAGGCCTAAAATTCATGAGTTAGAAGTGCTTGGGATTGATTCTCAATCAAATCAATCAAAAAGTAGATATGACTTGAACTTTCTCTTTTCCTAGATTATAGGAAAATATTTCAATCAATCTCAACTACCAAACTTGCCTGATTTCGAATTCAAATCCATGAAGCAAAGGTGTGGCCATATCCTCAAGAGTCTATATAAAGACTCCAGATTATTTTTACATTTAGTAGCTTGTTGATTTGAAGCAATACATATACTCCTTGATCATTGCTTGGTTCCATTTCTATTCTATGTTCCTTCTACCTCAGACTCAGTCAACCTGCAGAGACTATTACTCTCTCTACAGAGCTCCAAATTTGATATCTAAGAATTCATGAGAATGGTATAATTTTCTAGTTAATTTATAAAAAATTTCCAATCATTTGGTTCATTAATTTGAGAGACATTGAAGTTTTTCAGCCTTGGGGTCATTCTCTACACATCAAATTGGGATGACACCACTTCAATGTTAAGGTGATTGCTCCTTCTATAGTTTTTATAAATTAGGGATTTTATTCACCTTAGCAAGCCAAACTTATGTATGAAACTCCCTAAAGAGGAAATTTTTTGTCTATAGGTCAATCTCTGCGTATTCTTGAAAAATAGGAGGTACCATTGTTGAGTGTCTAGTTCATTCCAAAAGAATCTTTTGATTATTTCTTGTACTTGTGTGCATTATATACACTCAACCCTGTGTGTATCACTCCCACAAAAGGTTTTTTTCTAATCATAATCATGCTGGTGGCTATGTGCATTTGAAGTTCATTGTCTCATCCAAAGATAATAAGTTTCCTGAGCTAGTCAATGCGCAAACCTATCTATTTGACTCTTTCTCCTTGATTCTCCAAAGTACATAGTGCATTTTTTTTGCACTTATTGCATGCCTATAAGGTCTATTAGAGTCTCCATAAGCTCTAGGGCTGGGCTTGTGCCCGTTGGCTAGAGCAAACTTCGTCGCTTCACAACTCACTTTTCTACCTCCTACAAGCTTCTCCAAGTTCTTTAAGTGGTATCAGAGCTAGATCAAGATGGGTGACGACTTTCCCTCAATGATCAAGAAGCTTGATTGACATACCTACACAGCTTGGCAAATTAGAATGAGGCCTATTTGCAAGGTAGAAATCTTTATGGAATTATAGCAAGTGATGAAGCTATGTGTATTCCAAGATCCAAAGGAGGACCTACACAAGAGGAGATAGATAAGCTAACACTTTGGTGTGCAAGGGATGCTCAAGCAAGGTTATACATACTAAACTCTTATCTCTGAATTTCTATTAATACATATTAGAGGATGCAAGATATCTCAAGACACTTGGGATGCTCTAGAGACTTTCTTTTTTGCTAGTATGAAAGCAAGAAAGAATCATCTTTTGAATTAGTTCAACTAAATGAAGAAGACACCTAAACAAGCCATCACAGAGTTTGTTACCAAGGTCAAGGAGGTTGTGGATCAGTTAGCATCCACAGGAGACCTGATTGAAGAAGAGGCTATCATGAGGCAAATTCTCAGTGGGATTCAAAATGATAAGAAATGGTAATCCTTGACCATGGCTTATGATCTCATCATGGATGTGCAAACACTAGAATTCAATCTCTTTCTTCGACAACTCTTAATTCAAGAGACCAACCATAGCAAAAATGATGGTAAATTCTATTATGGTAATTCAACTAGTGTTCTATATGTAGATAAGAAGGATAAGAAGTTGAGAGGCAAGAAGAAGGAATAAGATGAAAAGGAGACTTCCGAAGCCAACTTCATAAGCAAGAGCAAGTGGAAAGGGAAGAAGAAAGGACCAAAGAATGATAGCCAAAGGTTAGAATGTTCAACCTTGTGCCATCTGCGATAACACCAACCACACCACTCAAAATTGATGGTTCAATGAGAAAACCCGGAAAGGAAGTGAAAGAGGTGGATATGGAAGCGATAGAGGTAGAGGTGGGCACAACTTCAACAATTACAATAGAGGCTATAATAGAATGGAATTCAATAATTATTCATAAGATCAACCACATGAAGACTCATTGCTTCTAATGAATCTAAGCCACAACGAAGGTAAAGAAGATGATCATTTGTTCTACACAGATTCAGGGTGTTCAAATCATGTTGTAGCCAACATTGCTCTTCTATCTGATTTGGAAAGTCCAAAGCATAGACATGAAGTACAAATAGGGGATGTCTCGCATGTTCCATTACCATAAACATGCTCTTAGAAGAGTTATCTAAGTAGATTACCTTCCCAAGGACACCAAAATCTTTGAATTCATAAATTTTTACTCCATCTACCTCACTCAATTTATGGGGCTTGAATATCTAGAAGGCTTTGTCTCTATCTCTATTGAAGGAAAGATCTATTCTTTTGTTTTCTAGGGGAATCCACCTCTAGCATGATTATCCTTAATAGGATTGAATGATCGGGGTGATCTAGGCTCTTTTCCCATGTTTCCCTATTCCAAGTCTCCTATCTCCTACTCATGAATGATTTTTCCAAACTCATCACTCATATCAGGTAAGATCATAACCGCATACATGGTTAATTGCTTATCAATGTAGGAACCCTCTTCAAATTTGGCCATTGGTTATTTGATTGTAAAAGATTTATTAGGGTTTCTAAGTTGGACCATTGATTGCCTCAAATGATCCTAATAGATGCATGCACCTAATCGATTGGTTCATATGTATTCTAATTGAGTTTTATAGGGACCCTTAGGGGTTTGTAGGTATGCTAATCCTTAACTACCTGTGGGTTGCTCCATGCTAAAAGGCATTTTTGAATCAATCATTTCTAAGCTCAATATATATGGATAATAAGTTAATTCCTATGCCCAAAACCTATTTGTGTAATTGACACTAGCTTGAGATGACTTAATGCTTTGTCTATCCCTTCCTAGGTATCCACCTCACCTAAGGTTCATATGCTTTGATGGTTTTCCCAATACCCAAGTACGACCATGTTATTTTGTTCCTTCATAATAACCATTTGTTCTTTTTTATTTCTTTTTTGTGTAATTTTCTTATCTTTTAGTGTGCGTCATAAAGAACACTTAGGTTCTGCCATACTTTGATGTTTCCTTGATTAGATTAGATTCTTTTCCAATCAGCTTTTTCCTTGAATTAGCTTAATCTGTCCTTGAAATTGAGAAATTAAAGGCTCTAAATTAATCAAACTCACTAATCTAAATTAGCCTAAGCCAGAAAATCAATTGACGGGATTGAGAGTTCTTCCAACCTCTAGTTTTATGCCTTTGTGGGATGTATGCTCCTAAGCTTGAAAAATATTGTTATCTTGCTTACCCCCTTCAAGGAGTACCAAGTATCTACAAATATAGGCTAAATATTAAAAAAAAAATCAAAACCCAAAAAATTATCACTTTTCTTGCCCATCACGATGGAAGGGCCTATCTGTCGCTGTCGAGAAGGAGTCCGGTGATGGGAAGAGCTGGCACGGGGTCGGATGAGGTCCCGTGTGTGCGACGTTCCCACTGTCCGGCGAGCGGCGTCTGCGCGCTGGGTGCCTCGCCCTCTCACTCTCTGGTATGGCGATCTCCGTAGGGCCCCTACCCCCCTCTCGAAAGAGATGAACGAACGTGCGTACGCGAAAGACGTAGGCGTCGAAAGCAAGAAAGTCCAAGTACCACACTAAAGCACGGGAGTCACGAGATCGGTATGTAGACAAAGCTCAATGATATAATGGAAATGCCACCGAAGTCGTCCAATAAAATCTCAGTAATACAAAGATCCCTGCTACAGTGCGGGTCGGTAATACGGAAATCCGCTACGGTGCGAAACAGATGAGTACAAATATATATGCCGCTATAGTGCGGATCGGCCCAATATAAGGTAGGCCTCTCGCTACAGTGTGAGAAGGCGCCCACGAGACTCGGATTCTTCATAACTTTTCTTTTTATTTTATGTCTTTGGGTCCAACCTTTACTTCACTTTACTTCGGTCCTTTCTTTACTGCAAGTCTTCTCGAAAATAGCTTCTCTTCTCTTTTCTTCAGAATCCAGCAATCACCTCATATAATATCTCCAAATAATCAATCGCAACCTGGAAAGAAGATCCGCAAGGATAGTCCATAAGGTGTATTCTTTACTTCGTTCTTCAATCACTTTCTTCGCTCCATATAAACTCTGAAATCATCAATCGGCCAACCTGGAAAGAAGATCCACAAAGAAGTTCGATGGGGGTATAAGACAAAAAACTTTAAATTTAGTACAAGCTCTTCCAATTCTTGCACAATATAACAAGGAAGGTTGCCTACTCATACCACATTTTTGGTACCTAGAACCATCAAATCGATACAATCTTTGAACATCACACTAGAACCATCAAATCGCTACAATCTTTGAACATCACACAAGTACTCGGAGATGATTTTCAACGCATCATTCCCAACGCATCATTGAGTAATATTTACATTATACCTAATCATCTTTTGTTCTATTTTGGCATGTGCTGATAGTAACTTGGTCTTGAGGGGGAGCAGACAAAGATGGTGCAAGTCCAAGTTAGATCATTCAGTGATCTTGAATAGAATCAATATTTTTTCATTTACTCTTAGTCTTCCACACTTACTCCCTGTGCGGACATTCGCATTAAGGGGGAGTGTTGCAGTTAATTCGATTGTTCGCTTATATGAATATGCGGATCGATATATGAATGGTCGTCAAACAATCTATATATATGTAATGAGTGAACTAATATAACAGAACCAACTTTTGTCTCTTGTCTCTCGCGTCATCTTTTTCATTGTTGTCCTCTACACGAATCTCTGTGTGTTTGAGTTTCCACACGATCTGATAATTGTTATAAGTTATCAAAGTTGAATTCCGTTGCAAATCTCAATTGAGAGATGAAAGTATTAATTGTCTGGTATCAAAAGCGTCATTAGATTACAAATGCAGTAACTATGAATAGCACTATCGTTGGTTCATCAGATTGGCTCTCTCTCTCACCACGTCTTCTGCCATCGACTCCTCGCATCTATCTCTCTCTTCCTCTCTCTCGGAATGTTTCTGCTGCATGCATTTGTCGGCTGACTAAACTGTCTCTCGAAACGTTTTTGCACCGCGTGTCTAGCAACTCCCTCTCTCCTCGTGAGCATCTCTACAGTGCATAGCCAGCTAGGCAATCCAACTCTCTCTGAACTCGAAGGTATGTCTTATTAATGATCAACACCCTGATAGAAACTAATCTTTGGGCTACAGTTATGGCTAGGAGAGGATAGTGAGATCCAAACACCGAAAGAGCTCTCTCTTTGTCATACTCACTATAAATCCCTTCCAGCAATGAAACGAAGAGGAGATACGGGAACTAATATCATCCTATTCTACCATGGAGCTATCTGCGAATCTAAACCCTTCATTATGGTGAAGGAACATTAATGATTTACGATAATTTGCAACTCCATCACGTAATCCAATAGAGGGGATCCATTCTCCTCATAGCCACAAAACTCATACATGACAAACCGAAAGGCCGTCTCCATCTCGTAGCATCACGGAAGTATGAACAAGAAAGTTATGAAGGAATGAACAAGTAAGAACAAGGAGCATACTTGGAAAGAGGATCCACAAAGAAGTTCGACGGGGAGAAACAAATGATGTTTGGACACTTATTTATAGGTTCCCCCCTCTCTAGGACTTCTCTAAAATCTTCTAACCTCCTTATCTCACTTTCTATTTCGAGAATCATGATACATGTTCATCTGCTATTTTGGGAAAATCACATCCTTTATTGCTATTTTTTTTTCTCCTTTTTATTTTTCCTCGACTAAGGTTTCCGTTTCACACTTGATATCCACAATTTAATTATTTTTAAGAGTTTGACCTAGGATAAACACCGATTCTAAGGGTCTAAGTTAGGGTTTTTGATCGGAGAAATTAGGGTTTTGATCACAATTAAGTCAAGCATGTTAATTCAAAGGTGTATTTATAGTTTGGACCTAAACTCCAAGGGTTTCCAAGGGTTTCCAAGGGTTCAGGTCAGTTTTTTCTAGGATAAGACTCTCATTTTCAAGGGATAAATTCAGGGGTTTATGGATCAGAAGTTAGCGTCATGGGTAAATATACAAACCTAATCTACAAGAATCACATGGTTTTGCATCTCACAATCAATCAAATTGGCCAAAACATGCACATATCGTAACCCTTTCTAAGTCAAATCATCGCACAAAACTCATAAAATCAATGAACCTGCATGCATGCATGCATGCATGCGGCTCTATATCATGATGGACAAGTCTATTGTGATACACGTGTCTATCATGATAGATTAGTGTATCACAATGTACAATGTTTATTGTGCTAGTGTTTCTGTCGTCTATCATGCGAAGGATAGTGTGAGTTGGGTTTTGAGTCTATCACTATTGAAAAAATAGTTAGTGGTCTCTCTCTTGTGATGGACAAGTTGTCAATTGCAATGGACATTGTCTTTGTCTATCATAAGTCTATTTGTCGTATATCATCGATAGACTGAGTCTATCATGATGGATAGAAATAACACCTATTTTTGCAAACAATTTAGTGATTCATGATGTGCACATGGTGTAGCTTACATTGCTCCACTTGCATTTATAAAATTATCAAGTTTTCCATCTATTGCGACAAAGAGATGTCATTGATTGGGGACACATGTAGAGTTCTATTTTACGTGCCCATGCTACTGCTACTTTTGATGCTGGTACCTACCAAAAGCTCACAAAAGGCACAAAAAACACAATACACTAGATCACTCTATCACTAGTGAAATGAGGGGAATGAAGTGTGGGTAGGAATATGACCAAGGAGGTAGAATTTTTGTGATGACGGAGATGGATATAGAGGGATAGGAGAGGATAGGGATGATGATAAAGAAGGTAAAAAATTAAGAATCCATTGTTAGAATAGGTTGCAACTTTAAGGATACGATACCTTTCTTCACTAGAGATAACATCCAACATTAGTTATACAAACTTTTCTTTTGCATACAGGAACCTTGGAAAAAAAGGGACTTCCTTCTTCGTTGAAAGGAAAGTAGGAATCACCTCACCCAAAGTGCAACCCTCCAAGTTTCTCCACAGACTCATGAGAATTCAAAGTACAACTTTTTTCTTCATCTAATCCCACAAGCTAGACTAGCTCAAGCTTCTTTGTTTCATTTCCACTACCTTCCTCTTCTTTGTAGAACTACATCATCGCACCCTACATACAAACCTACAATCAAAACTAACCATGTCGTACTAACTTGCCCATATTGCAATCACAAAGAGAACTTGGTATCGATATTGGCTCTTGAAACACCATCCTTGAGCTTTATCATGAACATACACGTGAGCTCAGATACCATTTGTTGGCCATGAACAATAATAGATATGGAAGCCACTACAATAGAGTTAATCACATCTCTGAAGTAACTTAAAAAATGTGCCACAAGTCAAAAATTAGGAATCACCAAAAAGAGCACTTTCATGAATACACAACCTTGTGTCTCGGAATAGACTACATTGAGATAGTAACTAATACAAAACTACCTTCACCATAAACAAAGATCATGGCAAAATCAATGTGCAACCACCATCCAAATCATCCAACTCCCTACGGGATTTCTTGCTTGACCCATTTGCACATAACCAAACAAAATCCCCATCATTTGTGAATATTTTTAGCTTTCTTCTTTGTAGTTTATCCTATGTGGATGTTCCTTTAAAAGTGATACGTGATTTGACTATAGGATTTACAAGGAAGCAATCACAAAAAAAAAATGTACCTGGCAAAATCAAGAACATGGGAAAAGGAGAAATGATATTATTTCAATGTACTTCATGCGATATCTCTTGTAGAGGTCCTAAAAATACCAAGATTATTGTCTTCATTGTGCTTAAAGCTTTTTGATGTGTATGATTAACTATACAAGATAACTATACATCCATTACTTAGATGCCTTGTGCCTCTTCAATATTGAACTTACTTCTCAAAGACATTGGTAAGGAGTCTTCCAAATTCATGTGGCTAAAATTATATGAGAGCATCAACTTTATTAGATGATAATCATGTGGCTAAACTTATATGAGAGCATCAATTTTTGTGTGCTCTTTTTTTTTTCAAAGTCTGCTAATAGAGCACTCCATATTCTTGATTGCAACATGATTTTAAATGACATACAATGTTTTTGGTAGATTTCTAAGTGTTAGAGTACCACATTTGGAAATTATTGCTCATAGAATATGGGATGTTTGGGTGGCCAAATATCCATCTTATCAAGTTTGAGCTAAAGAAGGTGTTCCTTGATATAATCGCAAAGCTCTTGGCATAATTAGAAAATATTATTTGGAGTCAGAAAACCCTTTATGGATATTTTAAGGATCATGGATACTAGAAAATGTTGTTATAAGAAAAGTTTATTGGATCATGTCAAAGGCCATATGACAAGTCAAATCATTTTAACTAGGAGATAAACAAAACCTTGGAGCTATGGCAGAGCAATAATGAAATCAAATGCATATGCATTTTCATGGTGTGGCGGCATTCAACAAAGAAGTAATGTTGAATTTTGAAACAAACATGTCATGCTTGCTTCCAACTACATGGGGTTAAGATGCATTTCACCATAGATTGGGCTATGCTAATCAATACAAATGTTTCGGAGATGCATGGCAAATCAAAGCAATTCAAAAACATCCTCCTCAAGTCTGGTGAAAAGAATATGGAGGTATTACAATCCAATTACAATATGTGGCAATGAGAATGCTCTCAATGGTAGCCTGAAATGGAAAGTTGTGGACACAATTGGAGTGAATATTACTTTTTTCTATCTAAACGAAGAAATCACTTGAGTTCATTGATTTAGTTTTTTTGGGTAGTGTGCACTTATTATATGCTCGAATGATTTAGTGTTACTTTTTTGTTAATGTGCACTTATTATATGCTCCAACTAGGATAGCTGTTGCTGCTGCTGCTGTTGTTGTTGTTGCTGCTGCTACTACTACTACTACTACTACTACTACTACTACTACTACTACTACTACTACTACTACTACTACTACTACTACTACTACTACTACTACTACTACTACTACTACTACTACTACTACGACTACGACTACGACTACTACTACTACTACTACTACTACTACTACTACTACTACTACTACTACTACTATAGTTGTAGTCGTAGTAGTAGTAGTAGTAGTAGTAGTAGTAGTAGTAGTAGTAGTAGTAGTAGTAGTAGTAGTAGTAGTAGTAGTAGTAGTGAAAATATTAGGTTATATCAAGCACATTAAGGGCTTATAAATGATAGGTGGAGTGAAAAAATGAAAACGTTGATGGTTTTATGATGGTTCTAATGTGAAAGAAGTCAGCTCCATGATATATGTGTTCAATGATGAAAAACACAATGTAAAGAAAAAGGTGTTGATATATTTAGGTAGTGATGTGTGCGAACACTCTAGGACCGTCGGGGCACTTTTTTCCCTCTTTAGGAGGTTTTTTTCCCTCGGCTTGTATATACACCTATAGCCCTAATGGGTTACTTATCTTTGTACATTCTCTAGTAATACATTCAATATTGTGTGCTGTGCTCCAAGCTTCTTCTTCTTCCTTGTTCTATTTGTATGCTTCCGTAGATGTCTAACTCCAACAATT
Organism: Ceratopteris richardii; assembly: GCA_020310875.1. NCBI lineage: Eukaryota > Viridiplantae > Streptophyta > Polypodiopsida > Polypodiales > Pteridaceae > Ceratopteris > Ceratopteris richardii. The sequence continues at coordinate 65,018,205 of CM035437.1, read as the reverse complement.
GGTATCAGAGCAGGTCGTTGCTTCATCTAGGGCATCATCAACACCTCTCCCATTACAATCTCAGAATCGCACGAATTTTGTGAGCATACTCAACATGTTTTCAAGATCAAAACAGCTTCGTTCTGTGGTGCCGAAATTGCAATCTGAGCTCGTTTTGGCCTTTGAATGCACTATTGTAGTGCTTGTGCAGGCTATTTTGTCTTTTTGTGCCAAAGATATATACTAGTTTTGGTTTGCCTGTATAAGCATCTCAAAGTCTGCTACAAGTTTAGTAGAATTCATCTAGGTAGTTCTTTTCAACTTTTGAGATATAGTCAATTTCTGCAACGTATGTTGGCTCTTGAGGATAAGTTGGATGGTACCGACTACCCGTTATGGGCTTATATGATGCGACATGTATTGGTTGCAAAAGGACCGTGGAACATTGTGTAGGGTGTTGAAAAACGTCCTATCACACCTATAACTGTTACAATGACAAGTACTTAAGTCGATGCAGAAGGTATCGAAGATGATGATATTGTGCATATTCCTGTTCATGCTGCGGTTTTCGTTGCACCTATTGTAGAGCAAATTCGGTGGGATGGCAGAGATGCCCAGGCACATGCATTGATAGCTTTGTCTTGAAAACATGCCATTATTCCTCACATTCGCTCTTGTAGAATAGCTAAGGATGCTTGGGATAAACTTACCACATTGTACCAAGCTAGGAATGAGGCTCATGTTGCTTACCTCTAAAAACAATTCGAGAGTGAGCACATGAATGAAGGTGATTATATGGATAGTTTTCTAACAAAGATCAAAGACTTGAACGAACAATTGATTTCTGCTGATGAGGTTATACCAGATAGCTCACGTGTGCTGACCGTTCTTAATGGTCTTCCTGATTCATATCAAAGTTTTGCTGCTACTCTTCATTTGATGATGAAAGACAATCCAAATGCCTTGTCATTTGAGGAGTTAGTCTCTATTCATTTGTAGCAAGATCATTCTTGGTAGAACATGTCCATTATGCATGTTGCAAATCAAGCTTTCCTGGCTAGTCAGAAGGGAAAAGGAAAATAGAGCCCTTCAAATAATAAGCAAAAATCTGCTAATTTTGCACATTCAAAGAAGGAAGACAAAGATGAGAAGAAATCACAAAAGCAAAAACTGTTTTGCAAGTACTATAAAGGAAATGATCATATCATAAAGAACTATCCTAAAGTGGCTACAAAAGAGGCAAAGAAAAAAGAGACTGGAATGGTTGTTGTGGAGGCCTCTACTCCAAAAACAGAGTCTACTAACCTTATGCAGGATGAAGAATGGGTGTTTACTACTATTTGCAGTTTTGACTCATCTTCTCATGAGTAGTGCATGTCTACAATAGACTCAGATGTTTGGTACTTTGATAGTGAGGCGACCAAACATATTACCTTGCAATGCAGTTTCTTGTCTTCACTTGAGCCTGCCCCTACAAGGAATACTATCACATGCACCAACAACTCCTCTTATCCTATCATGGGAGTTGGTAAGATCATTCTGACTACTACTGATGGTAGTTCTTTCACTTTGTCAGATGCTTTATTTATGCCAGGGATCAAGAAGAATCTGTTATAAGTTTTCGCATTAGACAAGATTGGCTTGGTTGTGAAATTTGTTGATGACAGATGTATAGTTCATGATCTATCAAATGGTGATATTATTATTGCTTCTAGCATTTTATGTCCTGGGCTATATAAGCTCATAGACTATGAAAAATCGGTGAATGATTTGGCATGTGCAGTACATGATTCTCAGGATATGTCAGATGCAAAGCTTTGGAATGCACGCTTTGGTCATCTAAACTTTGCTTGTTTGCTATGCCTACAGAAATCTCAAATGGTGTCCTCTTTGCCCAAACTTCAGGCACCCAGTAAAAATGTATGTGAAAGCTATATTTTGGGAAAAATGCAACATTCCTCATTTCCAAAAGATGGTTGAGTTCGGGCTACTCAGACATTGCAGCTTGTTCATAACGATGTCTATGGTCCTATGCAAACACCTTCTTTTGGAAATTATCTTTACTTTGTGACTTTCATTGATGATTTTTCCAGGCATGCCACTCAAAGCAAAGTCTAAAGTGTTTATGTGCTTCAAATAGTTTCTGGTTTTGGCTGAAAATATGTCAACATGTAAAATGGGCACCCTCCGTTCTGATAGAAGGGGGGAATATATGTCTTCTGATTTTAATGCATTTCTAGCTGAACATGGGATAAAACACCAGTGTAGAGTGACATATACACCTCAATAGAATGGAGTTGCTGAACGGAAGAACAGGTCACTCATGGAGATGGCGAGGTGTATGGTCAAGAGTCAGGCCTTACCACATAGTTTTTGGCTTGAAGCTGTTATGTGTGCAACATATGTTCTTAACAGGTGTCCCACTAAAGCACTGTAATCTATCACTCCATATGAGGCTTGGCACGATCGCAAGCCATCTGTTGCACATCTGCGTGCTTTTGGTTATCTGGCATATGCATTAGTGTCTGAACAACATCGTAGAAAATTAGATGATAAAGCAGTAAAATGTATTTTTATTGGGTACAGTTCTGAAAGTAAAGGCTATCGTCTGTATCATCCATAGACTAAATGCATTTTGGTTAGCCGTGATGTTGTTTTTGTGGAAGATGCTATTCAACCATTGCTTTCATGTACTAAGGAGACATTTGTTAGCTCCAAAGACATGTATTATACTTAGTTGCCTCTTTTTACAGGTGGACAATCTAGTGCTAGTCCTAATGATGCAACTTCTCAGCCTTTGCAGGTTTCATGTGATGATTCAGATCATTCCATTTTTTATGCAGATTTACATGACACACTTGTTGATGAGAGAGCTGATATTGAGCAGGTAAAAACTATGCCAAAATGGCTGGTGTAGACTTTGCGTGACAACAAATTAGATGCACCTCTGTCATATCATACTCACTCAGGCTCTCATAGTGCCTCTTTTGCATGAGATTGCTATGCTATGGCTGCCTCTAGTCTCCATGATGAGACTGAACCTGTTTCGTTTGATGAAGCACAGAATTCTCAACATTGGATGGTTGCAATGCAATTGGAATATGATGCTATAATGAAGAATGGTAGTTGGTCTTTATGTGACTTGCCTCCTGGCAAGAAGGCTATTGGCACAATGTGGGTGTACAAGTTGAAGCATAAACCTGATGGAACAATTGATAGGTATAAGGCTAGGCTTGTTGCAAAGGGTTATGCATAGGAAAGAGGCATTGATTTTGATGAGACCTTTGCATCTACTTGCTGAATGACTACTGTTCGTAGCATTTGTGCACTTGCAACTCATCATGGTTGGAATGTACATCAGTTGGATATCAAAGCAGCATTTCTAAATGGTGACATCCATGAAGAAGTGTATGTTTTTGAGCCTCGTGGCTTTCTGCAGAAAGGGCATGAGAACTACATGTGTAGTTCAAAGAAGGCATTATATGGTTTAAAGCAAGCACCACGTGCTTGGTATGAAAAGATACATGCCTATCTGATTGCACATGGTTTTGAGAATAGTCCAACTGAAAGCACCTTATATGTTAAGCGTGCTAATGATGTACTTCTGATCATTGTGGTTTATGTTGATGACATGCTGCTCATTGGTCCTCATGAGAGGCATATTGTTGATTATAAGGCTGATTTGCATGCCTCATTTGAGATGTCTGATTTAGGGCATTTGCATCACTATTTGGGCATTCCGTTTCTGCACATTGATAGTGGAATGGCTTTGTGTCGAACGAAATCTATGGACACATTATTGTAGCATTTTGGCCTCGAAGACTCTAAACCTATTGCCACTCCTATGGAAACAGATTTACAATTGAGTCTTCATGATGTTGGAGATGCATTTGATGTTGTTCTCTATTAGCAGGCTGTTGGATGCTTGATTTACTTATGCATTACTCGGCCAGATATTCAGTTTGCTATCTCACAGATGAGAAGGTTTATGCATTGCCCAAGTGTCAAGCATTGGCAGGAGGTTAAGAGCATCTTTTGCTACTTGATTATTACCCTTTTACTTGGGTTGTTTTATTCCAAGGGGGGATCACTACCACCAGATTTGCATGCTTTTTCTGACTCTAACTCGGCTGGTTGATGTGACCCTCATGTGTCCACCAGTGGTTTTTGCTTCATGCTTGGTAGCTCATGCATATCCTGGCTGAGCAAGAAGTAGCCTATTGTGTCCACTTCCAATTGTGAGGCTGAGTATAGGGTAGCTTTCACAACAACTATTGAGTGTGTGTGGCTCAGATGCCTTATGGCTGACTTGGGTGTTGGTTAGTCTTTTGCCACCACCATCTTCACTGACAATTCGAGCGCATTGGCAGTTGGGAGGAACCACGTGTTCCATGCTCGCACTAAGCACATTGAGGTGCATTATCACTATGTCAGGGAGAGGTTCTCTGCTAGAGAGATCAGCTTGGCATATGTGCCCACGCAGGAGAACATTGCAAAACTTTTCACAAAGGTTATGCCTCGAGAGAAGTTTGAAGCTTTTCGCAAAGCTTTAGGCTTACTTCCTTTTGTGGAGTGATTTCCACATAGCTTGGCACTTCCTTATACATGAGTGCCACCTCCTTGTTCACCGCATCGCTCCTAGGGGGGATTTATTGATATATTTAAGTAGTGATGTGTGTGAACACTCTAGGAACATCGCGGCACTTTTTTCCCTCTTTAGGAGGTTTTTCCCCATCTTGTATATACGCCTATAGCCCTAACATGTTACTTATCTTTGTACATTCTCTAGTAATACATTCAGTATTGTGTGTTGTGCTCCAAGCTTCTTCTTCTTCCTTGTGTTGTTTGCGTGCTTCCGAAGACGTCTAATGCCAATAAAAGGTACATATTTTCTTTGTTACATGGCTACTTTTAAATCCTCAATTGCTTTCTTCATATCAAGAAATCTTTCTCTATCAATAAACCATGATTTCATCTTGTTAAGTTATTCTCAAAACAGTAGCATTGGTCACTTTTGAGGAGTGAGGCTTTTATTTTGATATTGGCATGCTTTAGCTCTAGGTTGATATCAACTTAAGCCCACACCTTTATTTTGTGGAAAATCATTGTATTCCACACGTTTGCACAAAATATTTTGTATAAAAGTGTTTTTTAATGAAATAAATTTCTATTTTGTTATTATATGGCACACTTCATTGATT
>CM035437.1:64748025-65008025 GCA_020310875.1 Ceratopteris richardii | reverse complement strand
CTCAGAAATGAATGAACTTTTCCCTTTATAGAAAAAAAATGAACCTTTGATCCATGCTTGATTTAAATGGACCATTCAAATTTCTTTATTTTTTTCTTTACAAACAAATACAAGTGTGTTTTCTAAGTGATTTTTACATAGCTTTTGATCTATTTGTTTCTCCTTGCTCCTCTGCTTCATCTCCATCATTTGACTATGGTTCAACCCTTTGAATTACCTTCATGAGCCTTCCTTTACTTTGAAAAATGCATCTCCTTCCTTCATCTTTTTCTTCACTTGATGTAGAAAAATGTTTGATCATCTTTATGGCTGAGAACTCTAGCTTTGAATACTTCATCTTCGTTTTTATGAGGTTGCATGGCCACAATCACTACCACATATTTCCCGCATGAAACTTGTTCTTCCTCTAGAAGTGCCAACAGTGATCAAATTCTTATAGCTAGAAGATTGGAGGTGATGTTCTTTCCTCATGAAATCAAGATAAAATTGTGCATGGGTAAAACAAGTTATGTGCCTTCATGCATGGCCATGTAACGTAGATGTATCATTTGCATACTCTTTAAATGAGAAAAAAAATATGGTGCATCATGATGTACTTGAGTGACTCTCAAGTGGTTCTTTCATGAAGAAGATAATCACTCATAATTCTCTCATAATTTATTAAGTCCCTTAAGTTTTTGAGTGCAAATGGATTACTTCATGGGTTTTCATTTCAACACATGTGCCTTTATGCAAGGCATTGAATGTTGCCCTAGACATGCATACTTGGTGCAAAGTTTTCTACACAGGGTGCAAAAGAAAAGATACTTGGAAATCCTAAGTGGCACATTGATGTAGAGGCATAAGCTTGTTACATTTCAAAGGAGTAGCCACATGCACTAGAGGAGGAAAAGAGAGCTTCCACTTTATCATCAAGAAAAGGGGCAATCTGCTATGAACCTAGCCCAAGAGATATCCCTTCTCCACAAGAGAAGGAAGCATCATCTTGAGATGGATGAAGAACGAATTATATGGGATGAAACAAGCCCCTAGAGCATGGTATCAACCAATAGATAAGTATCTTGGATGTAGGTTTCCAAAGATGTGCTTTTGATGCTAATTTCTATGTTCTAAAGAAGACCATTGTGCTTGTACTCTATGTAGATGACCTTGTGATTATAGGAAATGATGATGCTCTTCTTCAACAAAGGAAAGATGCCCTGAGATTAGAATTTGAAATGATAGACTTGGGCTTAATGCATTATTTCTTAGGCCCTCAACGTTGGCAGAAACCAGGGAAGATTTTCATCGCTCAACAAAAGTATGCAAGATAGATATTGAAGGCATTTGACATGGAGGATTGCAAGGAAATTTCTACACTTATGGAGGTCAACACAAAACTATCTATTGAAGATACTTCACCTCTATTGGATATTGGAAGATACACGAAATTAGTTGGCAGCCTCATCTACTTGTGCAATAGCAAACTAGATATCTCTTATGCTATTGAAGAAGTAAGTAGGTTCTCTAATACGCCTTGCCAAAATCATTGGAAGGCAAGCATGTGGATACTTAGGTATGTGAAAGGAACCACTGATTATGGTATTTATGAAGAAGGATCATCTATGATCAAATACTGTGACTCACATTGGGTAGGAGATATTGATACTAGAAAATGAGTTTCTCGATACTGCTTTTCTTTAGAATCAGGTATTTTCTCTTGGATCAGTAAGGAGCAACTGAATGTAGTATTATCTTCTATTGTAGCTGAGTACAAAGTTGCATGTGTTGCACCATGTGAAGTAGTATGGTTGAGGAGGATCCTATGGCACATAGGAATATAAGGACAAGAGGCTATAGTGTTGAAGTGCAACAATGAAAGTTGCATGGCCATCTCCAAGAATACTGTTTTCCATGCATGTACCAAGCACATAGAAATTCAGTATCACTATGTGCATGCATTGATCGAGGATGCGGTCATGGAGATAAGCTATTGTCCAACTGAAGAAAATGGAACATGCATCTTCACCAAGGATCTTGGGAGAGAGCAACTTCTTTGACACTTTCCAAATCTTACTATTGGGCCAAGGAGGTGGTTCACCACAACATGGACATTGAGGGGGGTGTTAGATATGCTCAATACTCCACCCTCAAGTGACCAAAAACGATCCACAGTGATCTAAGTTGTAAGGCCCCCATTATGAAGAGACACTATTGTGAGAGCCAGATATTTTTGGAACCTTAACTTCCAAGTTAGATGATGTCTATGTGTGGCCATTGATGGTAATAGATGATCTTTGTGAGGCTAGCCATTAGATTAGGTATGTCATAAATCTCTAGGCTATTGGGCTTTGATTCAAGGCCAAAATAAAGACCTTGCGGTGTTGCATGATTTTCCCATGTGAACCTAATGGGGGGAAGTGCAGAGGGGGGCTTCATCCCTTTTGCAGGGTCTAGAGGGCATATTCCCTCACCCCATATGGCTAAGACGATAGGACTTTTGGTTATGGAGATATTGTCGAATTGTATATTTTGTCGACTATTTTGTATCTCTCGACTACGTTTATCTATATCGACTCCCCTTGTAAAAGCTATATAAGCATGGCCTAGGTTGAGCTTTAGAGAGGATTGTGCACTAGTATGAAGCCATTTGTGTAGTCGAAATCGCCATCATAGTGACAAATTATGAGTTGAAATATCGTCATTCATTTCGGCTTTGATTGAAGTAAAGATCTTGTCACATTCTTGTTCTTTAGTGAAATGGTAGGCAAAAATGACTTGTTTTTCATGCTTCAAGACAAAGATAAGCTTGATGGGATCAACTGTCCAATGTGTTCTTACATGATGAACCATTTTTGTGTTGCAAAACAACTATGCAACATAATGGCAGATGTAGATCAAAGACCCACAAGTTTTTCTACTTCATAGTCTACTATCACAAATGGAGCTTCTTCTTCAAGTACAATGGTTACTCCTTCTCCATCCACAATAGAGAAACTTAAAGGGATGGAAAAGATGCTCAAGCTCATGCATTGATTATGCTTTTTTGTGAAGCATCATATAGTCCCACACATTTTTTTGTGTTCTACATCAAGTCATGCACGAGACACTCTTTCTTCTTTGTATGTTGTGCGTAATGAAGCATATGTTGCATACTTGAGGATGTATGCATGGCTGAAAATGAGTCTATGGATGTGTATGTGACACACATCAAGGACTTAAAAGAGTGATTGGCAAACACAAATGAGATTATTCTGGATGCATCATTCAACTCTACATTGTTGAAAGGATTACCAAAATCTTTTCAAAGCTTTCTCACTACACTCGGTTTGATTAAAAAAGGGAATCCAAATATGTATGCATTTGATGAGTTTGTATCTCTTCTTTTGCAAGAAGAGAAATCTAGAGTGAATAAGAGTGGTTTGATTGAGGGAACACAAGCACTTGCTATCTCACAAAAAGGGAAATAGAAGTATGGTTTAGCTTTGGGTTCATCAAAACCAAAGCCTCAACCTTCCTCTTCCACTTCGTCCTGATTCGTAGAAGAAGAAGAAGAGATGTAAATATTTCCAGAAGCCTGGTCATACTATTGATGAGTGTAGAGATCTTGCTAAGTGCAATGAAAAGAAGAAGAAATTCAGCATCTCTATTGCTGATGCATCATTGCATTCTAAATGTATGGTTATGAGTGAGGCTGATTTTTTGTTGTTTAATAGTAGCACTACAAGCACATAACTTCAAGAAGAAGGTTTTTTGCTTCTTTGAAAGATGCATCCAAAGGAGACCATGTGTGTGTGCAAAAAATGCCTCATTGGAGTAGGAGAAATTGAGCTTATGGTTGAAAATGGAGGTGTGATTCTCTTGAAAAATGCATTAAATGTATGTTTCATAATCTCATGAATGGTGATATTATCGTGATGTTTGGTACATTACGCAATGGTTTGTATCGTTTCGATACACACAAGAGGGTTTACTCAAATGCCTTGGTTGCTCATACTTCCTCCAGGAATGAAATGGAGCTTTGGCATGCTTGTTTTGGTCACTTGAACTTCAATAATTTTCTTTAGTTGCAAAAAAAGGACATGGTTATTGGTTTGGCAAAACTTGAGTCTATTGAAAAACATGCATGTGAAGGTTTCATTCTTGGAAAAATGCATCATCCTTCTTTTCCAAAAGATAGTCATGCACACACTACAAGAAAATTGTAGCCTTTTCATAGTGATGTATGTGGTCTTCTGAAGACTCGATCTTTTAGGGAACATGTATATTTTGTTACCTTCATTGATGATGCTACTTGCCATACATAGGTGTGTCCTATGAAAGCAAAAAATGAGGTATTTTTTTACTTCAAAGAGTGTTTAGCTATGGCTGAAATATTTTTTGAAAACAAGATTTTGACTCTACGCATAGATCATAGTGGTGAATACATGTCACATGAGTTTAATGCTTTTCTTCATGAAAGAGGAATTTCATATCAATGTACAGTGCCATATGCATCTCAATAAAATGGTGTTCTAGAGGGTAAAAATAGAACACTCCTTGAAATGGCATGATGTATGGTTAAAACAAATCACCTTCTGGATAAGTTTTAGATGGAAGACATCATGTGTCCAAGCTATATGTTGAATCACTACCTTACAAAAGCATTTAAAGTCCTCACTCCTTATGAGGCTTGGAATGGACATAAACCTACGGTTAGTCTTATGTGCATGTTTGGTTCTTTGGAAAATGCTCTTATGCCATCACAATTTCTTTTTCCTTGGAGACTCATGCATATCTTGGTTGAGTAAGAAGCAACCTATAGTGGCATCATCAAGTTGTGAAGTTGAGTACAGGGTAGTTTTAACAGCTACAATGGAGTGTATATGGCTAAGATGCCTATTGGTGGATCTTTTCATGGAGATTGATGTTGTTATGCATATTCTTACTGATAGTCAAAGTGCATTGGCTATTGCACAAAAACTAATGTTTCATGCATGGACCAAACATATTGAGGTGCACTATCACTTTGTGAGAGAGTGCCTTCATGCATGAGATATTGATTTGGTATATGTGCCTACACAAGGTAATGTGGCATACATATTCACCAAGGATCTTCCATGGGAAAATTTTGAAGCTTTTCACAAAGCTTTATGCTTATTGCCTTATAGGGCCTAATCTGGCACTCCCTATATGTGTTCACATCATTCACTCTAGGGGCTTTTGTTACACTTATGTGTTCCTCAAGCAGCTTTGATTTGAAACTTTTCCCTATACATGGGCACTTTTTACTCTAATGTTGGCTAGAGGTTTTTTCCCCTATGTTACCACATAAATGATTCTCTCATATGTGGTGGTACTTTGTACTTAGGGATATTATTCAGCTTTTACTTCAATTTTTTTCATCATCAATAGAGAGAGCTATTGTAGCCATCCATCTTCTCCATGTGTTTTGTTGCATTTGTGCTGCTTGTGTGTGCTACTTGTGTGTCTCGCGCACTTCTGCACACACCCAATAGTGTATATGGCCAAAGATCTCGATACTAGACTTAAGTAAAGGTTCATCTACTCTTTAAGATAAGGAATCCACCTAGCTCAGAGGATAAGTCTTAGGGTGGACAAGGAGGAGGTTTTAAGTTCAAAACCTGCAAGTAGCAAGGTTTCACCCAAGAGCTCCATGATCTAGAGCATCGTGGACCATTCTTTCTAATTGGAACCTTTTCAAATAAAGTATGGTGTAAAATAATTCACAAAAGAGTGTTGTGGATTGAATCATAAAAGGATGGTTCTCAAAGGATGCTACTTTTCTAAAGGAGTGGTTCTCAAGTAAAGTTGCTCTTATAAAGAGTGGCTTAGAGTCAAAGTGGTTGAGTCCTCAATATATATATATATATATATATATATATATATATATATATATATATATATATATATATATATATATATATATATATATATATATATATATATATATATATATATATATATATATATATATATAGGCATAAGGTTGGGAGGAGAGTTATCACTCTAGCATGTTGTGGTCCTAATAGTTAGTTTGTTACACCAAGGGTTTGGATCTCATGTGCTCATTCTGGAAGGGATGGAATATGATGCAACCTTTTGTACCATTAGCACTGATTAAAAGTGGGATAATGAAATTAGATAACATGTTTCAATCTAGTTCTCAATATTTGGTATCACGAGAGCGGAAAATAACTGCCTCCACTAGGGGAAGAGACTATGTAGTAAGTGAGTTTGTAATTGGAAGCACCTTTGGAATCAAGATAGGGGACATTGTATCCGATTCGAGGATATTGAACAAGATTGCAAGGTTGACTTTGAAGTCTAGTGCCTAATTAGGCAAAGAATCAATGTTTGGGAAAATTCTCAAATCCATATCCTTCTTGCTCAAGAAGCCCCCCACCTAAAAGGCTTGAAGTGGCAAAATGGTGGCAAAGTGGAGGATATCCCTAGAATAAAAGAAAAACTTTGATTTCCATCATGTATTAAAAAGGAAGTGATGTCTAAGCTCGACATGGATTACATTGGAATTGAATTCTTTAATTGATACATGAAGTAAACATCTGAAAATAAGTAACAAAGACAAAGATTTTCGATTTCCTTCAAAATATTGCTGAAAAAATGTTTTCCTACCATCATTACGGAAAGCTAAACATTCATGTCAAAGAATTCTTTGAATTTTTTATGGTCTAGTTGTCGAATGACATCAGTAATTCTTTTCATTGAGGGGATTTCCATTTATTGTACACTTTGATTAAAGATTAAAATACAACAATGCCAAGCATAAAGAATTAAAAGAAGTTATTAAGATGATATTACTTCATATATGAGTGCCGAATTCAAAACTGACAAGAAATGTACAAGAGTGGGAACATATACAAGATTCATAATTATTAATAATGAAAGAAAGGATTTCAAGAAAATATCTAATATTTAAACTGGAAAAAAACGATTCACCCACATACATCATTATGGTTCATATCATTCAAATGTAAATAGTATAAATATTCATAACAATGTATTGAATATCTACATGGTTCTAATACTTGTAGACCAAAATTGGCTACTTTATGTGATGTCTTTTATATGTTACGATTAATCCACTATCTGTTATTGTTGAAATCATAGTCTCATGCGTGTTCATCCTGTCTGCAAATGTTATTGACATACAAAAGATTTATAAAATTTTAAATAAATAATTTATTTTGTATTCTTCTTCTAAAATCTTTACTTAATGAATTGTACTATGAATGCCTTTTCCAACTTGACTGTTGGAGTTTGGGGATCAAGAATGCACACTAACAATATGAGGAAGAAGAAGAAGTTTATGAAAATAACATAGAGTTTATTGATACGTGTATAATATATAAAGAGAAGTTGCCCTTTAGGGTGATGGACATATATCCACGTCGAGGGAAAAGACCTCCTATAAGGATAAAAGTGCCCCAATAATCCTAAGTTTTATCATGCAAACCACTACCAAAATATACTTAGAACTCCCCTGAACATGATGTGGTGAACAAGTGCTTGAGACTCATGAAAATGCAACCAACGTGGATAAATTTCAACCCACAAAAAGGAGCAAGACTAGAGCTTTGCAAAAAGCCCTGAACTTCTCATGAGGTAGAGCCTTTGTAAAAATGTGTTTAGCATTATCCCAAAGCTTTGAAAAAAGCTTTCAACTTGTCATGAGGTAGAGCCATTGTAAAAAGGTGTCCAATGGAGATTCTCTCATTGAAATAATGATAGTGCACCTCAATGTGGTTGTAGAGGTCCAACTGGCACCCAAATTAGCCACACAAACTCAAGAGAACTTGTCAAAGCTATCCTATAATTAGCATCACAACCTATGTTGCATTCATTCCACTAAATAATGGAAAAATACCAAATAAACTCGGTTTATTTGGGAATTTCCAAATATATGAAAATTTAAATTCTCATGGTATTTTCTTTTATTGAAAAGCTACACATATAATAAAAACATATAGCTTCACACTCCATCAAAAGATTCTCATTTGAGAAATTTTTTCAATCGAAAGGTAGAGAGTAGAGGCCTGAGAGCAAAGAGCAGAGAGGAGAGTCTTGTGAGCTACTTCAATATTCCATTCAGGTATTGTTCTTGTTTTTCTAATTATTATTTATGTTATTATGATTGGTAGGTATCATACATATGTTATGATTCGCATATGCGTCTCTTACATATGTGTGATTTGTGTTTGTGTAGTTGTTAATTATGTTGGTTTTCATAATCATAAGTATACACATTTTGGTAGTGATTGTGTCCATGCACCCTCATCAATATATGAAGTTGAAGTAATCAAAGCTTCATATGGAGTTCACAACCACGAAGATGCTTTAGTCTACATCAAGTGAAGGAAAGAAAACATGGAAGGAGATGAATTTTTCAAAGTGGAAGAAGGCTCATAAAGGAAATTGAAAGGGTTCAACCATAGTCAAATGATGGAGACGAAGAAGATGAGCAAGGAGTGACATTCAAATATGGATTTTTTCCCCGTCCAAAGCTATATAAAAGCTCATGTAGAAAGCACACTTGTTTTTGTTCATAAAGGAAAAATAAAGGAATTTAATTCAAACATGGACCAAAGACTGACTTTTCTCTATAAAAGGACAAGTCCATTCATTTGTTAGTTTCTTCCCAGGATTTGAGAGTTTGAGTGCTAAGTGCAAATAGATAACTTGTGAGACTAAACCCTTGAGTTGACCTTTGGGTTAACCTTTGAGTTAACCTTTGAGTTTCCATTTGTGAGAAACTTCTTATGAATCTTTGGATTCATTAAATTTTCTTCTTCTTACACACCTTGATTAATAGTATAACCTTCATCTTTGAGCACACATGACATTGATTTTGAGGGTTCATGATGATGGTGATTTCAGTTTTTATGTGTGATGGTCTTCTTCAACATGCTTGGTGGATCCATCAACAACAGTTATACAAGAACAACCATTGATTTATGAGTTATGAATTTAAGTATTCAAGGTAAACATTCTAATTCTATCATCAGTAACATTTTTTTATTGAGAACTTGCATGATTTATTGATCTTGATCATTTAATGTTGCATTTTTACATAAATTGTTGGAAAATTTGAAGAAGGGCTTCTTGTGAGAATCCCTTAACCCCTTGAACACCTCCACATAAGTGAACCCTTGAGCCCAAAAAATAACTTTTCTCCTTAGAATTCAACAACGCGAAATGCAAGTGTCACCATCCCTTAATCAAAGTGGGATGATATAATAAATTAAATCCATGAACTTAAAGAGAATTTGGCTCCACAAAGAAGGGATATATACATGAACAATTCATCTATCCAAAAGAATTAATGTAAAGGGTCTTTTCTACTTTTTCATGAAGGCACATAGCTTGTTTTACCAATGCACAATTATTGATATCATGAGAAACGATAATCACTTCCAATCCTCCACGCTTTAAGAATTTGATCATTGTTTGCACTTCCAAATAAGTCATAGGTTTGGTGGGAGAAAGTTGTGGTTGAAGCTTGGTTCTCTCCCTATCTGGAACATGTACATAACATTCACTTCCAAATACTTTGAAATGGAAAATAGGTGGATTTCTACTAGTGTAGGCTTGTTGTGGATTCTTTTCATGAATTGCCTTTGTGTAGCTTTGATTCAAGATGTAGACAATAGTGTTGACAACCACTACCCAAAATTTATTAGGCAAACCCTTTCCCTTCAACATGCACCTTGTCATCTCCATGATGGTTTGATTTCAACATTTTGCAACACCGTTATGTTGATGGCTATGTGCCACTATGAGTTGAAGCTTAATTCCTTTAGTCTTGCAAAAATATTCAAACTCTATTGATGTGAACTCACCATGTCCATCTGTTCTAAATTTCTTCATCTTCTTCCCTATTTCATTTTGGACAAGCGGAAGCCATTCTTTAAACTTACCAAAAGCTTGAGACTTATTACAAAGGAAGTACACCCACATTTTCTTGCTATAGTCATTGACAAGTAACATGAAGTAGGAAGATCCATCCAAGGCCATTGTATTCATTTTCCCACACATGTCAACATGCACCAACTCTAGAGGATAGGTTGCTCTATTCTTACTTTCTTGTGGAAACGCCTTCCTCTATCGCTTGCCCATACTGCAAGCTTCACATGGTTCCTTCATTTCTGCAATTGATGGTAGGTGTGCAACCATATCCGTGTTGATGCATCTCTTTCAGTACAAGATATCCAACATGGTTGAATCTCTCATGCCATAGCTTACTTGTGACCACACTTGTCCATAATCTTAGCTCTTGTCTTATTGAAAGATACTTGACAACCTTGATCGATTATCAAAGCTACTAAAAGTAGATTTCCTTTGATTTTTGGAACATACAACTCATTTGAAAGCGTTCTAACATCCCCATTAGGACTAATGAAAGAACTAATACCTTCACCCTATGCATGATATCTTACATTGTTGCCTAACTTTACTCTGATGGGTTCCTTCATAGGTTGAGGAACTATAAAGGTCTTTTTTGCTCTTCATGTGACAAGAAGCACCATTTTCCAATGCCCATGATTCATCTCTTCCTGAATCTTTAGCCGAGGAGCATACCTCCCCTAACATAACAAATAACTCAAGATCTAATTCTATAATGTTGGTAGAATCCTTGCCCTTGCCACCTCTTGAAGAGCCATTCTTCTCTTCTGCCTTCTTGATGCAGTAGTCTTGGATTCTGTGTCCTTTCTTCTTGCAGTTGAAACACTCTCCCTTGAACTTCTTTTTGTTGTTCTTCTGTTTATGTCCATCTTTTGAAGAGTCTGCTTTGCCTCCTTTGGCATTTGATGTGAATGTAGCATCTCCTTTGCTGCCTCCACTCCTTGCGTTGAGCCATAGCTCCTCCTCCATGAGTAAGGTGTTGAATTCTTCAAAATATAGTGGTCGAGGTCTAATTTGAGTATTAAGAGCAGTTATCAAACCATCAAACTTAGGTGGACAAATTCGAAGATAATTATGAGCTTGCTCCTCTGTTGACATTTATACACCTACTCCTACCATTTGATCTCATATATTCTTTGTGTGAGTGATAAACACCTCTATAGTGTGCCCATCAAGAAACCTTTCCATTGCTAATTGATTCTCCAAGTTCTGAATCTATGTCTGATTTCGAGTTTCATATTGATCTATCAATTTGTTCCATGCTTCACACGCAAATGAGAGTAAGAACATTATCATTATCACTTGTAATTAGAGCATATAATTCATTTGCATTTCTACATTTCCAAGCACGAAGAAGATCAGTGTCAAGAGGAATCATTTGACCAAGATTATTAGGATCAGGTGTTTCTTGGGGCTCATGATCAGTCCCAAGAATAGTCTCTAGAAGCTTATATGAATCAAGGATAGATGTGATTTTAAATTTCCACAGGCTATAGTTCGTACCATCAAGTTTACCTTTTGTGAAGGTTGGTATTCCTATCTCTAATGTTGGGATGATTGGCATAATTGTCGTTCCTACCTGTGCTCCACCTACTCTTGTTCACAAACCACCTTAATTCCCAGTTGTAGATGATGATGCACCAATTGCAGACTTTCTTCTTTTGACATTGAAACCTCTACAACCTCTACATTTTTACTTCTCCACCACTCATATCTTTTTGAGCTCTGTTACCATGTAAGAAAATAACAGCACATCGGAATCCCGTAGACAGAGTTGAAAGAAAAATAGAGACAAAGATAGATATAGATTGAGAGATAGAGAACTCAAATTTTGAAATTGCGAATCATAATGCAGTTACAATGATGGTGTTGTCCACGTGTGCTCCCAATGTAGAGCTTATATGGCGATCTAGACAGACTCTAGATGAAGGGCTTACTAGTGTGCAATTCTCTATAAAGCTCAACCTAGGCGATGCTTATATAGATTTTACAAAGGGATTTAGTATAGATAAACATAGTTGGAAGATACAAAATAGTCAACAAAATATATAATTTGACAATATGACTAGAAGTCCTACTATCTCGACCCTAGTAGTTTGGGGGATAGGCCCTCCAAACCCCACAGAAGGGGGCAAGTGCCCACTATACTTCCCTCATTAAGGTTCTATGGGGACAATACATGGCACCATAAGACCTTTATTTCGGCCTTGAATGGCAACCCAATGGCCCAGAAGTTTATGCCTTACCTATTAAAAATAAAGAAGCAAGATCATATATATTTCACAAAAAGGATTTTCTTCATAAAAAAGGAAAATACAAAAATGAAAAATGAAGGATTACTTTAGAAAGTAGTGGAAGCCAAAAGAGAATAGAAAAAAAGAGAATCAAATCCAAAAACTGAACCAGAAGAGGATAGTGGCTGCTCAAAGTAGTGGAGGAGTTATGGAGAAGAGCTCTCAAACTCATCATCTGATATCGTGATCACTTGGCTATAAAAGAGGAAAGGGAGGAAACTCAAGAACAGAGGAAGAAGGCATTGAATTCTGCTTGTAGGTAGTTCATTTGGTTTGAGTCATTTCATTTTCTACAGTCTCATAGACTATGTCTAGCTGCATACCATTTTCTGGGTAGCTTGATTCCAAGAGTCATATCTCTCAATGTGTATATGCATTTTTAGAGTTTAAATATTCATTGCAAAGCTTATCTTGTTTACTTTCTTTATCTAAAACAGTTTTGTGAGATTCACAATGATCTATGAGTTTTTTAGTTTTTAGTGGAGTCTAGTTTTCAGCCTAATTGAGTGGATAGGTAGCTTGTTTTGAGGCAAATAGTTGTCAAACCAAAACTAACCCAAATTTAGTGTTACATAGCTCATTTGAAAGCTATTAGTGTCTAGTTTGAGAGAACAAGTTCTCAATTTCATTGTCTTCTTGTTGATGCCAGTTTGTATTTTAAGGTTTAGCTATAGGTGAAGGTCTTAATCTTGAGAAGGTCTTCCACACTTTCTGCTATGCATAGGAGAGGAATTCTCCAACACTACCTAACCGAATGGCTAGGCTCACCAATATTGTCTATTACCATAAATGGTCACACATAGACCTCATCTAACTTTGAAATTAGGGTTCCACAAATGTGCGCATTCTCACAATGGATTCTCTTCATAACGGGGGCCTTACAACTTAGAGCACCATGGATCATTTATGCTCACTTAAGGATGGAGTATTGAACATATCTAACATGGTGGGATCCCTACCCAAATGATTCAAAAACACCATCTATTTTTACACTTGATAAACTGATTTGAGTACAAAGTAGTGAATGAATAATAAGGGTATATAAAAAAAAATCCCTAGCCAATTCACTATTTTCACTATGTGCTATTTGGGAACTAAAATATGTGATTCAAATTACTAGTCCATTTTTGGGCATTATTAGTGTATGGGCTTCATAATTAGTGTGGGATTTCTATCCCTATCAAGACTTTAAGAACTCTTTATTCGTTGAATTTAATTTAGAAAACTAGAAGTTTGATTATCCCAAACATCTAACTTGGATGTTTGTACTATGGTACACTTGTAACTAATATTTAGTTGATTTAGTACCTGCGTGGAGGACTATTTTGTCCTATTAGGCTTAAAAAATCATATGTAGAATGTAGGATAAAGTTTGCCATTTACTTTTGGTCAACCTTACTTTAACTTCACCAAGTCAAATCCAAAATGAAATTCTTCCAACTTAGGAAACTTTTCTCACAAATGTTAGCTTTCTATTCTTAGAAATCGTCAATCTTATAGCAATTCCTAAATTTCCTTTTCAAGAGTGTATTCAACTGTATTGAATGGGTTCTTATACAAAATATCTATCTAAGATATTTGATTTACTTACCTTGTTCTAACCAACTAACCCGCATCTTTCTTGAAAAGAATAAGATACTCTATCTCAATCAAATCTGAAAGATTAAGAAAGCGGAAAGAAAAAAATAAAACTCCCTACAACCAATTCAAACCTCTAAGATACTTGAACCTTCTATGAGTCAAAGTTAAGGTGATTCAAGACTTTAACTTTGCATAGATCTGTTTCAACAAAGTATTGAAGCATTGTATCCATGTTTAAGAAAAGTAAATTAGATTCTCAAAAAGATTCTTTGATTAAAGCTAAAAACTATCATCCAACCACAAGATACTTGTGTGATAATAAAACATCAGTGTGTCGACCCACCGAGGTTCTCTTGAAGAGATTTGAACTCAAAATACTAATGATCTAATTGAGACTAAGTTAATCTTTCCCTTATTCAATATCTTTCTGACTACCTTTCTTGGAATCCAATTCTTGTGTATTACTTTGAGTTAAGAGATTGTCTTTACCAAGTTGCATTTTCAACTGGGTGCTATCAAATTAACTTATCTTTCCAACCTCCATTGAAAGGATCATTTCAAGGTCCTAATTTCTTCAAAAAATCATCAAATATTTCTTTAAAAAAACTAGTTTATCTTGAAGTGTTCCGTAATTTAAATAAGAACATGCTTTGCATATTTGAATTATAAATGAAGGTCCTGGAAATTAATTACTTTGTGATCTTCTTACTTACTTGATCTTGAAGTATCTTATAAAAAACTTTTATCCACCTTGAATTTTAAACTTCTTCTTTGAAGTTTTTATTGCCTTGAGGATCCAATCTTACTTCAAGATTCATTCTAGTACTAAAAGATGCTTATCATCCCATGGTCTGATCTCCTATATCATCTTTCCTACATCAATCTAAGTATAGAATATAGTATCCCATACCACTCTATTTTATATTCACATTGATGTGTGAGTGACACTTATCCTAAAGTCCAAAAATATCTTTATAGAGTACCTTCTCACTTAAATTCTTAAGAAGAATTTTAATGCATTACCTCTATTTTGATTTTTTAGGTTTTGATTCCTTTACAAGATCATTTGGTGATCTCATGATTTGACTTATGCTTTATCTTGGCAACTTGAAAACGTTCCAAGAGAACATCCATCCTTCTTTTCTAGGGCTTCCAAAATGAAAATCATGTTGGAGTTAGAAGTCTTGGGAAGCTCACAAACAGCACAAGGAAGAAGATAAAGCTTGGAACACAACACACAATACTAAATGTATTACTAGAGAATGTACAAAGATAAGAAGCCCATTAGGGCAATAGGCGTATATACAAGCTAGGGAAAAAAAACCTCCTAAAGAGGGAAAAGAGTGCCCCGGTGGTCCTAGAGTGTTCACACACATCACTACCTAAATATATCAACAAATCCCCCTGGGAGTGACGCAGTGAACAAGTAGCTGGCACTCATGTATAAGGAAGTGCCAAGCTATGTGGAATTCACTCCACAAAAGGAAGTAACCCAAAGCTTTGCGGAAAGCTTCAATCTTCTCCCTAGGCAGAGCCTTCATGAAAAGGTCTACGATGTTCTCTTGCATGGGCACATATGCCAAGATGATCTCCCCAGCAGAGAACCTCTCCCTGACATAATGATAATGCACCTCAATGTGCTTAGTGCCAGCATGGAACACAGGGTTCCTTGCAACTGCCACTGCACTCTGATTGTCAGTGAAGATGGTGGTGGTAGAAGACTAACCAACACCCAAATCAGCCATAAGGCATCTGAGCCACATACACTCAACAATCACTCTGAAAATTTGCCCTATACTCAGCCTCACAACTAGAAGTGGCCATAGTAGGCTGCTTCTTTCTCAACCAAGATATACATGAGCTACCAAGCATGAAGCAAAAGCCATTAGTGGACACACGACTGTCACAACAACCAGCCCAATCAGAGTCAGAAAAACCATGCAAATCTAGCCGTAGTGATCCCCCTTGGGATAAAACAAACCAAGTAGCCGGGTACCACTCAGGTAGCGAAAGATGCGCTTAATCGCCTGCCAATGCTTAATTCCTCAGCAATGCTCAAACCTGCTCATCTGTGAGACAACAAATTAAATATCTGGCCGAGTAATCAATAAGTAAATCAAGCATCCAACAGCCTGTTGATAGAAAACAACATCAAATGCATCTCGAGCATCATGAAGAGTCAATCATAAACCTGTTTCCATAGGAGTGGAAATAGGTTTACAGTCTTCAAGGCCAAAATGCTGCAATAATGTGACAATATATTTCGTTTGACACAAAGCCACTCCACCATCAACGTGCATAAACTAAATGCCCAAATAGTGATGCAAATGCCCCACATCAAACATCTCAAATGCAGCATGCAAATCAGCCTTAAAATCAGCAATATGCCTCTCATGAGGACCAGTGAGCAGCATGTCATCAACATAAACCACAATGATCAAGAGTACATCATTAGCACGCTTAACATATAAGGTGCTTTCAGTTGGACCGTTCTCAAAACCATGTGCAATAAGATAGGCATGTATCTTCTCATACCAAGCATGTTGTGCTTGCTTTAAACCATATAATGCCTTCCTTAACCTGCACACCTGGTTTTCATGCCCTTTTTGCACAAAGCCATGGGGATTAAAAACATACACTTCTTCATGCAAGTCACCATTCAGAAATGTAGTTTTAATGTACATCTGATGTACATTTCAACCATGATGAGCTTCAAGTGCACAGATGCTCTGAACAGTAGTCATACATCATGTAGGTGCAAAGGTTTTATCAAAATCAATGCCTTTTTCCTACACATAACCCTTTGCAACAAGCCTAGCTTTATACCTATCAACTGTACCATCAGGTTTACGCTTCAGCTTGTATACCCACTTAGTGCCAATGGCCTTCTTGCCAGGAGGCAAGTCACATAAAGACGAAGTACCATTCTTCATTATAGCATCATATTCAGATTGCATAGCAGCCATCCAATTTTTTTAATTTTGTGCTTCATCAAACGAAACAGTCTCAGTCTCATCATAGAGACTAGATGCCGCCATAGCATAGCAATCTGATGCAAAAGAGGCACTATGAGAGCCTGATGGATATGACAGAGGTGCATCTAATTTGCTCTCACGCAAAGTCTGCACCAGCCATTTTTGCATAGTTTTTGCCTCCTCAATATCAGCTCTCTCATCAACAAGTGCATCGTGTAGATATGCATAAAAAATGGGATGATCTGCATCATCACATGAAACTTTCAGAGGCTGAAAATTTGCCTCATTAGGACAAGCACTAGACTGTCCACCTGTAAAAAGAGGCAGCAAAGTATCATACATGTCTTTGGAGCTAACAGATGTCTCCTTAGTACATGAAACCAATGGTTGAATAGCATCTTCCACAAAAACAACACCACGGCTAACCTGAATGTGTTTAGTCTATGGATGATACAGACGATAGCTTTTACTTTCATAACTATACCCAACAAAAATACATTTTACTGCTTTATCATCCAATTTTTAGTGATGTTGTGTGTGCACTAATGCATATGTCAAACAACCAAAAACATGCAGATGAGCAACAGTTGGCTTGGGGTCATGCCAAGCCTCATATGGAGTGATAGACTGCGGTGCTTTAGTGGGACACCTATTAAGTACATATGTTGTACACATGACAGCCTCAAGCCAGAAACTATGTGGTAAAGCCTAACTCTTGACCACACCCCTCGTCATCTCCATGAGTGATCTGTTCTTTCGTTCAGCAACTCCATTCTGTTGACGTGTATACAACATTGTACACTGGTATTTTATCCCACGTTCAGCCAAAAATGCATTAAAATCAAAAGACATATATTCCCCCCTCGATCAGAACGGAGGGTGCCCATTTTACATGCTGACATATTTTCAGCCAAAACTAAAAACTATTTAAAGCACATGAACACTTCAGACTTTGCCTTCAATGGACATACCCATGCATGCCTAGAAAAATCATCGATGAAAGTCATGAAGTAAAGATAATTTCCAAAAGAAGGTGTCTGCATAGGACCACAGACATCACTATGTACAAGCTGCAATTTCTGAGTAGCCCGAACTGAACCATCTTTTGGAAAGGATCAACGCTGCATTTTGCCCAAAATATAGCCTTCACAAACATGTCTTCCAGGTGCCTCAAGTTTGGGCAAAGAGGACACCATTTTAGATTTATGTAGGCATAGCAAACTAGCAAAATTCAGATGACCAAAGCGTGCATGCCAAAGCTTTGCATCTGACATAGCCTGAGAATCATGTACTGCACATGCCGAATCATTTACAGATCTTTCATAGTCTATGAGCTTATACAGCCCAAGACATAAAATGCCAGAAGCAATAATCACGTCACCATTTGATAGATCATGAACTGTACACCTGTCATCAACAAGTTTCACAACCAAGCCAATCTTGGCCAATGCAAAAACTAATAACATATTTTTCTTGATCCCTGACACAAACAAAGCATCTGAAAAAGTGAGAGAACTACCATCAGTAGTAGTCCAAATGTTCTTACCAACTCCCATAACACGATAAGAGGAGTTGTTGGTGCATGTAACAATATTTCCTGTAGGGGCAAGCTCGAGTGAAGAGAAATTGCACTGCGAGGTAATATCTTCGGTTGCCCCACTGTCAAAGTACCAAACATATGAGTCTATTGCAGACATGCACTCCTCATGAGAAGATGGTCAAAACTGCAAACAGTAGTAAACGCCCATTCTTCTTCTTGCACAAGATTAACAGACTCTATTTTTGGAGTAGAGGCCTCTACAACAATCATTCCTGCCTCTTTTTTCTTTGCCTCTTTTGCATTCAGTTTAGGACAGTTCCTTATGATATGATCATTTCTTTTACAGTACTTGTAAAACAATTTCTGCTTTTTTTATTTCTTTTCATCTTTGTCTTCCCTCTTCGATTGTGTAAAATTAGCAGATTTTTGCTTACTAGGTGTAGAGCTCTATTTTCCTTTGCCCTTCTAACTAGCCAGGAAAGCTTGATTTGCAACTCGCATAATGGACCTGTTCTACCTGGACTGATCTTCCTACGACAGAACAGAGACTAACTCCTCAAATGACAAGGCATTTGGATTGCCTTTCATCATCAACAAAGAAGTTGAAGCAAAACGCTGATATGAATCAGGAACACCATTCAGAACGGTCTGCACAAGTGAGCTATCTGGCATAACCTCATCAACAGAAATCAACTGTTCCTTCAAGTCTTTGATCTTTGTTAGGAAACTGTCCATAGAATCACCTTCATTCATGTGCTCACTCTCCAACTGTTTTCGGAGGTAAGCAACACGAGCCTCATTCCTAGCTTGGTACAATGTGGTAAGTGTATCCCAAGCATCCTTAGTTGTTCTGCAAGAGCAAATGTGAGGAATAATGGCACGTTTGACAAACAAAGCTATCAATGCACGTGCCTGAGCATCTCTACCATCCCAACAAATCAGATCTGCAGTAGGTGCAACAGAAACCACAACACGAACAGGAATATGTAGAATATCATCATCTTTGACACCTTCTGCATCACCTTCAATACCTGCAGTTGTAACAATTGCAGGTGTGATAGGACGTTTTTCGACACCCTGCAGAATGTTTGACAGTCCTTTTGCAACCAATACATGTCGCATTATGTAAGCCCACAACCGGTAGTTGGTACCATCCAACTTTTCCTCAATAGCCAACATATGAAATACATCACGGCTTTCAGCCAAGGCCGATGACTAAAATACTTTGTGTTAGGGGAGCACTAGATTGTGCTCTCTAACTACAGTAGACAAGATTTCTGAAATACACTTATGATTACAAGAACACCCACGTAGGGAAAATAATACAAGAAGATGTAACCAATACAAGACGTCCCACAACCCGGGACCAATAGGTATGGAAAACTGGACTAGAGATGATATAGGAGATCCCACAACCCGGGATCGTAGGTATGAGACAAGATATCTGGGTTACAAGAACTCCCTTCTGGGAGATGAATTGGATACACGAAAGAACTCGACAGGATCTCGTACGACGAAATTACAAGGGGACAAGATAGGATGTCCAAGAACTAGACTAGAACAAGGAACAAGACAAGAACTAGAACTGGAACTTGAAGAGTACTTACTTGGCGGTCACGACTCCTTGAGCTCCCAAGATTGGTATTGGCAAGACTGATTATGAATGTGGCCAACCCCTCCTTATATAGGTTTTCAAGGGCGGTTCATGAAAGGCGGTTATGAATTGATGATGTCATTGATGATATCATCAATTTGAAATATGAGCTCTGGATATCTGAATCAGGCAAGTAGATAGCCGATCTTAGGGTTTTGGCACATTCCGGACGCAATGGAAGCATTGGTTTCTCCTAATTCTGAAACAATCATGAGATACAAGGTTCACATGGAATCTAAGGTTCAGGATGGTTTCCTTTGTCCATGACATCACCTCCCCCTCAAGCGAGGAGTTCCATGAGGAGCGGTCATGTTATCTGGTCTCGGCTTTGTAACCTTGATTGGTGCTCTCTGAAGGTTTTCTACAGGTTCCCAAGTACGATCACTGATGTCATACCCTTTCCAATGAATAAGGTATTCCAATCTTCCTCGAGATATTTTGGAATCTAGGACATGCTCGACTTCAAATTCTTCATGATCATCAATCTCGATAGGTGGTGAAGGACTAGGTCTCTCCCCCCTCAATGGTGAAATCTGATATGGTTCCAACATGGATACATGGAAAATTGGATGTATTCTCATAGTACTTGGTAGCTGGAGCTTGAAGGTGACTGTATTAATCTTGCCCAAGATGGTAAATGGACCAAATCTTTGATGATCTTACTTAGCACAAGGTCTTGAGGTTTGCAAATTGTTTCTGAGTAACCATACTTTATCCCCAATTTGATAGGATGGATTCTGGACACGGTGTTGATCTGCATAGTACTTATATTGTTCTTGAGCTTTATGGATCTCTTCCTTGAGTTCTTTGTGAATGTCCATCAAGTACTGTGCCTTGTCTCTGGAAGCTGGGTTCTTGACATGATTTGAGAGTTGCATATCCATCCTTGGATGTTGTCCATAATTTGCAAAGAAGGGAGTCTGCTTGGTAGATGCATGAACACTATTATTATAAGCAAACTCTGTAAAGGGTAAAAGCTCAAACCAATCATTTTGATGATAGTTGCTAGTGCAATGGTGATATTGCTCCAGGACTTGATTCACCCGTTCCATTTGTCCATCTGTCTGTGGATGATTTGCTGTAGATAGTTTAACTTGAACACCAAGGAGCTTGCAAAGACTGTTCCAAAAGCTGGATATGAGATGTGGACCTCGATCACTGACAATGTCATCAGGCAATCCATGAAGCCTAAATATATACCTGAGAAAAAGTCTAGCAGTGGCTGCACCTGTGATTGCCTTGGTAGTTGGAATGAAGTGTGCCATCTTTGTAAATCTATCCATAATAACAAGAATGGCATCATACTTATCTGACTTTGGTAGGTCTGTGATGAAATCCATACACAGTGAAGCCCATGGCCTTTCTGGAATAGGTAGAGGTTGCAAGAGGCCATGAGGTTTATGTCGGGGTACCTTAGATCTATTGCAAGTATCGCAGGTTCGAATGTATTCTTTGACTTCCTTCCACATCTGAGGCCACCAAAAGTCCCTTGATATGAGTTCTATTGTTTTATTCACTCCAAAATGTCCTCCTGCAAGGTTGTCATGGCGTTGTTGAAGTACTTGGATCCTGGGTTTTCTTGGAGGGACATACAATAGGTTCTTATAGACTAGTAAACCATCCTTCTCTTGAAATTCGTTTACTTCTTGGAATTTTCCTTCTTGAGCTTTCTGCTTAATATTACAAAACAATTCATCCTGTGGTAGGTTCTCACAGATCAACTGATTCAAGGCTGAATCTTCATGATGGCTTGAAGAGATGGCTGCTAACTGGAGATGCCCAGGCTTGAGTAATACACTCTCTTGTTGATCAAAGGCCTCTTCACCCTTCTTTGGTCTCAAGGTAAGATCTTCTGGACAAGGCATCTGACTTACATTGATGACGTCCTGGATGGTATGTGATGACAAAGTCGAATCTGGATAAAAAGTTACTCCATCGAGATTGCCTTCTATTGAGAATCCGGGTGCTCATAAAATACTCTAAGTTCTTGTGATCTGAATACACAATGACTTTATGAGCTACTCCTTCTAGATGATGATGCCAGGTATCAACGTGTCTACTATGGCAAGAAGTTCTTTATCGTGAATTTCATAATTAATTTCTTAAGGGGAAAAGTTCCTTGAATGATATGCAATTGGATGTAGGTGTCCATCATCTCCATATTGGGAAAGAATGGCCCCTAGAGCAAAGTCTGATGCATCTGTCTCAATGAAGAAGGGCTTACTGGAATCACGATGAACTAGAATTGGAGCAGTAGTGAATGCTGATTTCAAGGTCTCGAATGCTTTTTCTGCTTCTTCGGTCCATGAGAATTTGGAGTTCCCTGTAAGCTTGGTAAGAGGTGTCACTATCTTGGAGTATTCTTTGATGAATATCCTATA
This sequence comes from Ceratopteris richardii, assembly GCA_020310875.1. Lineage (NCBI taxonomy): Eukaryota > Viridiplantae > Streptophyta > Polypodiopsida > Polypodiales > Pteridaceae > Ceratopteris > Ceratopteris richardii. The sequence continues at coordinate 64,985,697 of CM035437.1, read as the reverse complement.
GAAGTTGGCAAACCCTAGAAAACATTGTACATCTCGAACACATGAAGGTGGTTGCCAATCAAGGATTGTCTGAATCTTCTTAGGGTCCATAAAAATTCCTTTATCTAATACAATGTACCCTAAAAATTCCACTTTTGTTTTATGGAAAGAGCACTTCTCCAATTTTGCATATAATCCTTTTTCTCTTAGTTTCTCTAGGACTATCTTTACATGACCTTCATGATCCTCTAGATTTTTGGAGAATATCAAGATATCATCAAGGTATATTACAACAAAATCATCTAAATATTCTCAAAAGATATCATTCATCATATGTTGGAAGATAGCTGGAGCATTTGTAAGACCAAATGGCATAACTACATATTCAAAATGCCCATACCTTGTTTGAAATGCTGTCTTCCATTCATCTCCGTCTCTGATCCTGACAAGGTTGTAAGCTCCTTGAAGATCAATTTTTGTGAGGAATTTCGCTTTTGCAAGGCGTTCCAAGAGCTTTGATATGAGTGGTAGAGGGTATCTATTTTTTATAGTGACTATGTTCAGTCCACGATAGTCTACACACATCCGAAGAGTCCCATCCTTCTTCTTTACAAATAGAATAGGGGCTCCTGCTAGAGACTTCGAGTGTTTGATAAACCCCTTTGCTAGATTCTCATCAAGGGCATTCCAATGATAAGTAGATGTACAGGGCTTGATATTAGATTGAAACATATGTGGGATTCATGGTCACCAAGGTGTACTCTTAATGGTGTGGTTTCTATGGTTATATTCCCAGATGCTAGAGGTCGTCCATCTACTACTTCAGCTACTACTGGTTTGTTCTTCGGAAGTATAGGAATTCCATGTTTCTTAACCAATCCTTCATCGATGAAACATGAGGAGGCTCCTAAATCTACTAGGGCTGTAAGGGAAAGGGTCTTCTTGGGCATGATTAACTTGACAGGTGCAAGACATGTTTCTATGGGTGTAGCAGGAATTATGAGACCCTTTCTTATATCACGGTCTGGCTGCAGGGTCTCTTTTACAACTGGACTTCCTCGTTTCCGTGCTCTACAAGGGTGGCTGCGACTCTAGAGTTTGTTCTCTTGTTTGGACAATTAATTGCAATATGTCCAGGGTTTCCACAGTAGAGACATAACTTATTAACTCTCCTTCTCTGTTTCTCTTCTAGTGTTACAGGATGAAACCTAGTTACATGTATTTGCATAGGTTCGGGCAGGGACTCATCTTTAGTAGTGGGTTGGAAAGGTTTCCACTGGCGAGGTCTTCCTTCTACTTGTTTTTCTTGTTTCCTTTCAAAAAGTCGGTTATCACATTGAATAGCTTGCATGATATATTCATTCAATGTTTTAAAGGTCCTTCACATCATCTCTTAAACCCCATATGAATTGGCTTATGAAATAATCTTCATGCCAAGTGAGATCACATATCAACTACCTAAATTCAGATGCATAGGTAGAGGCAGGGTGGTTACCTTGACGTAACTTCCGAAGTTTTGTTTTTGCTACTCGACTTGTATCTGCATCTCCAAATGTGGCGGAGAGTTCTCAAAGAAATCCCTCATAGTCCTGAAGTACTGCCATGTTCTTCTCCAAGATTGCGGCAAACCATGATAATGCTTGGCTACAGAGCAAGGTTCCAATAAACCCGACCTTGGATGCCTCGTTAGGGAATCTATCAGGTTGCATATGGATGTATAATTTAACTTGCTGGAGAAATCCATGAAACTTTGTGCAATCCCCATCAAACTTTTCTGGCATGCAAATCTTGGGTTCCTTCATAAATGATGTACTAGGCCGTTGATTCACTTGAATACTCGCTTGATTTTCTTGAAGACTCCCTATTCGTTCTTGTAATTCTTGGAGGAGTGCACCTACATGCATTGGATGTCCCATCTCGACTTGTGTCTGTCGATGACTTAGGTCTTCGACTTGTTGTTGGAGACTCTGAAGTGATGCTATGATCTGTTCATAAGCGTTCTCCATGATGCCTGGTCTTGGATAGAAGATAGTCTTGCCAAAATGTCAGGGGAGCACTAGATTGTGCTCTCTGACTACAGTGGACAAGATTTCTGAAATACATTTATGATTACAAGAACACCCACGCAGGGAAAATAATACAAGAAGATGTAACCGATACAAGAAGTCCCACAACCCGGGACCAATAGTTATGGAAAACTGGACTAGAGATGATACAGGAGATCCCACAACCCGGGATCGTAGGTATGAGACAAGATATATGGGTTACAAGAACTCCCTTCTGGGGGATGAATTGGATACAAGAAAGAACTCGACAGGATCTCGTACTACAAAATTACAAGGGGACAAGATAGGATGTCCAAGAACTAGACTAGAACAAGGAACAAGACAAGAACTAGAACTCGAACTTGAAGAGTACTTACTTGGCGGTCACGAATCCTTGAGCTCCCAAGACTGGTATTGGCAAGAATGATTATGAATGTGGCCAACCCCTCCTTATATAGGTTTTCAAGGGCGGTTCATGAAAGGCGGTTATGAATTGATGATGTCATCGATGATGTCATCAATTTGAAACATGAGCTCTGGATATCTGAATCAAGCAAGTAGACAATCGATCTTAGGGTTTTGGCACGTTCCGGACGCAATGGAAGCATTGGTTTCTCCTAATTCTGAACCAATCATGAGATACCGGGTTCACATGGAATCTAAGGTTCAGGATGGTTTCCTTTGTCCATGACACCTTGATGTAGAAAATTGATCGTATCTCAAAAAGTTGAACGGAAATGCCTAGAAAAATTCTACTAGACTTGTAGCAAACTTCGAGATGCTTATAGTAGCGAGCGGAAACTAGTATATAACTTTGGCACAAAAAGATGAAATAGCCTACACAAGCACTGTGATAGTGGGTTCGGAGGTTTCGGCACCACAAAGCAATTTTGGCACCATAGAGTGAAGCGGTTTTGATCTGGGAAACACGCTGAGTATGCTCACCAGAATTCGTACGATTTTGAGACTGCAACTAGAGAGATGTTGGCAATGCCCTAGATGAAGCGGCGACATGCTCTGATACCAATTGTTGGAGTTAGACGTCTGCGAAAGCACACGAACAACACAAGGAAGAAGAAGCTTGGAGCACAATACACGATACTAAATGTATTACTAGAGAATGTACAGAGATAAGAAGCCCATTAGGGAAATAGGCGTATATACAAGCCGAGGGAAAAAAACCTCCTAAAGAGGGAAAAAAAGTGCCTCGGTGGTCCTAGAGTGTTCACACACATCACTACCTAAATATATCAACAAACCAATTATAATTCTAAGTTCCTAAATTTTACAAATTGAAGTCCTAGTGGTCATACTCAACCAATTCATTTTCTAGTGATAAGAGCTTTTTACTTCTTGTCTTCAGATTCCTTTCTTATTGAAGCTTTAAGTAGCTACCCATGGAGTTTATACGAATCTCTCTATTGCTTAACTCTAAGAATCCACTCATGCTTTTGGATTTCACCTTTGAGAAATCCCTTTAAGGATAGGTAAACTATATGTTTTACCTTCCACGTACTTAATTATCATTATCATAATTGTAGACTACATACTTGAAACAACTAACTCTATTAACACTTTCCTTTGGATAAGTGGAACTTGAGCATGCGTTATCTTTTTGGTTTATAACCTCCTTTAGGTTGAGGAATCCCATATTTTCTAAACTTTAGCATGTCACAAAGTTATTTTTTGGATAACTTTCTTGACTAAACATCTATAGCCTAAAGATTTTTACTTTCCTTTTCATAACCCATTAGTTAGGCATAATGACTATGTCCTTGTTTCTATAAAAATTTTCTTGGAAAGAAATTGGAGCTTCCATCATGTGGCAGCTTCTATCTTTAGAATGTATTTCAAAAGAACATCATTGTGTACCTTTCCTAACATATTTATGAACTTATTCTTGTTTTGGGAAAAGTTCATGGATCAAAAGAGATCCACTTCTTGAAACTTCTTGCATTCCCAAAAGAGAATTTCACCTTAAATATGATAAGAAGATAGCGTGATTCGTGAAATAGAAGACTAGACTATTTCATTTGAGTTATTATCTTTATGAACTATCTCATTTCCTAAAAATTGCTTGTCTAAATTTGATCTTGAAATTGTAAATCTCTTATATGAAATCACAAAGTAATTCTCTAAGTATTTTAATAGGAAGGTTCTTTCAAATTTTCCATAACTTTGCACTTAACATCATTACCATATATAATCATGGAATCTTACATCCATATATTGAACTTCAAAGTTCAATTATTGCTAAAGTTCAATCACATTTCATCGATTCCCATTACTCTTTTGGATGGAATCAAGTACGAAATTTCATGTGAAAGTGCTCAAAGAACTTTGGAAACTTTCTGAAGGATTAATCCTACTTGGATGTAGGAGAAATACACAAGAAGTGTAAAATCTCACTTTTAACTTTTCTTTATGACTCTCAAGTATCTCTTGGACTTCATCATAAATCTTTATAACTTTATAAGTAGTCACGTATTGTTGCCTATTAAGATGGTAAGAAAACTTAATGCTTGACTTTCTTCTTGTGCCCACTTTTAATAAGCAAGAAAACTAGCATACTTAATGTAACTCTTCATTAAGAATGTGATACCTCAGTATCACCCTAGAAAGGAATCTACTAGCTACTTGAATTCCAAGGTTGTAGCTAGCATAACTTTGCAACTAACTAGTTTTTCCATCTTCCTAAATGCCAAACTTGATCTTTAAGAATTAAGCAAACTACTATAAAAGTGCATGCATTTATCTAGTTAGCAAACAATCATATTCTTCATACTTGCAAATGCATGTGCTTGCATGCATATGCTTGTATGCATGTGTTGGCATGTTTTTTCATGCCCTAAAAAAACTGAAGAATCTCTCGTGCTTGCCATGCATGCAGTTCATGGATCTATGCACAAACATAATAACTTTTCTTCCTTTAAAAATATAAGCATGCCAGTGCACATGCTGCAGTGCATCTACAACCTTTTTTAACAAGAAGGAGGCTTGTGTTGTACATTGAAAGTGTTATTTTCAAAGGGGGGGGGGGTGCACAAATAGTCATTCATTTCCATGCATGATCTTTTGGATGCATCCAAATTTTCTTGGTGCTTCATGTGTTTTCCAATAAATCTAGGCTCATTGGTTTTTCTTCCATTAATTCCTTAGAGTTCACATAAACATTATCAAAACTGAGGATTTATACCATGTTTCAATGATAAATAAATAAAATCTATATGAAAGAAAAGAGAAAAGAAAGTATTGAAATGAAAACATCAACTTGGAAACTACTTAGCTTGGATAGATAGCTACATTCTTCCATTGTTCTTAGGGAAGAGCCACCCTTTATAGACATGCTCACATACTTGTCCTCATCCAAACATCGTCTCCTTCTTATAAAGTAACTTCATGTTCCTTACTCTACAAATGTTTGAAGGATCAATGTTTCCAATGATCTTCTCCATCACCTTTATGATTTAGGTAGGCATTCTGCTATAGATGTCTTCTGTAGGTCCTTTTGCCATAGCAGCTCGAGCAGGATTCAAGCACAAGTATTGTTTTGCAAGACTTCTGCTCCCTATTTCGGTTCTCTTTATGTGCATACTTAGTACTAGCAACATATCATCATTATCCAATAACACTATTGGACAACATGAAGCCTAATGATAGGAGTAGGTGAGTTCGATACTCGAGGATTATAGGAGATCAATTCTGTTGCATTAGGCCATGGTAAGAGAGACCAAAGAAATGTGCATACATAAAAAATTTTTGAACATTACTTGAGACAAGTCGTCTGCATCTTTGTGGATACATCGAGCTGTGTCTCATGCGATGTTTTGAGTTCGAATGCAACCCCACGCATGAGAATCCCCTATAGTCATTTTGTTGTCTAAAGCAAGAGAGACGTCTGATATTGTGATATGAAACTGTAAATAATATCAAGAAAAAATCTTTACATTTGTGGTTAGAGCTTTGATTTTGCAAGTGTCATGCATTCGAATCTTGTGATCTGCATATGCGATTATCTCTAAAGAAGATAAGTCTTTGTATTAAAACAAAGAAGAAAATGCCTCAACACAGCTTGCGGACCTTGTGGATAGAGCAACCGCTTAAGATCGAGAATAACATGAATTCAAGACCTATTGTGGTGCCCAATGGAGACCCTGATTCGGTATCCATCTAGTCTGTTTTTGCTGCCATGTACGTTATGCAAGCGCAGCTTTGATCATGTGCATAGTTTGAGCTAAGAAGTAAATTTTAATATGGAGATATAATTATGTGGAAGGTGATGACCTTGTTGGTTAGATCATGAATGTAAGAAAATGAAGGCGAGGGCTCAAATCTTGCCTTCGATTGCCTATTGAATCCTATTTCAGAGGTTTTGACTGCCCCAAGGAAGGAGACATGATGAAGAAGGAAGAAGACACCTATGCGTCAAAAAGAAGTAAGAAAAAGACCATGAGCAAGATCTCATGATGAAGAAGGAAGAAGTCACCTAGCGTCAGAAAGACGCAAAAAAAAAAACTTGGAATAGAAGACCATGAGCAACGTCTCCAACTTGGAATAGAAGACCATGAGCAAGGTCTCCATGGAATCCTAGGCTCTCATACCAATGCCAAAAAACTAACTATTAGGACCACTACATGCTAAAGATATGAATCTCGACCCAACTTTATGTCTGTATATATAGTTATTGAGGACTCAACCACTTTGATTCTAATCCACACTTTAAAAGAGCAACTTTACTTGAGAACCATTCTTTTAGAGAATTAGCATGAGTTGAGAACCAATCAATCCACAGCACTATTTTGTGGATCAATTCTCCACTACCCGTTATCTGGAAAGATGCTAGTTAGAAAGAACGATCCACAATGCTCTGAATCATGGAGCTCTTGGGCAAAACCTTGCTACTTGTAGGTTTTAAACGCAACATCTCCTCCTTCCCTTCCTTAAGACTTATCCACAAAACTAGGTGGATTTCCTATCTTAGAGAGCATATGAACATTTACTTAATTTTAGTCTCAGTATCTTTGGTCATATACACGAATGGCCAAATGGTGTCCAATTTCAAATCCGCCTAAACTGATCGGACACTAAGATCATAGAATTAATTTATTAAACTTGGGGAAAACTAGGAATGGAGAGAGCAAGAGCATGATCAGATCCAACTCTTTCCATGTGAATATGCTCTTGGGAATACAATAAGTACCCCATAATCCCCACAAGCTAATCAAAACTATGCATTTTAAATTTCCCATCCATGACAAATTTGCACCCAAGGACTAGTGCATATTTCTTGTGGATGGGATTCATTTGAAAGTTCCATATATGTTTTTCATTTAAAACTATGATGACACATTCATAACACTTTACAATTTTATAAAAATACATCGTAACGCAATAAAGAGAAGCAAAATATCAATACACAAAAGAGTGACAAAGGATAGTATATTTATTCAGCATAAAAGTTATATGATATAGATTAAAATATTCGTACACTTCTAAGAAAACTTTATTTCCTTTCATGAATTGAGAGAAATTCTCTTATTCTTTGGCACTCTAATGGGATCATCTAGACATATACGTAAAGGTCGGGAACATCTATTTAAGATGTGACCTTCAAACTTGCAAGAGAAAATTGCTAAAATTACTTTTTTTATTTACTAAGATACATTTATTTACATTGAATGAAAGGGTGTCACTATAGAGGGACCTTGGCAATGCTCTGCATGTCACCATTTCTACTTCTACCTCTAGTCAACACTACAACAGATCGGCCGTATACCAAGCCTATTACCAAGGAAATTGAACGGGTGCATTTTTGCCCTGACATCGGTGTAAGTGTCAGTATGCGCATCGGAATTAAAGCGTCGGTATAGGCATTGCTATAGTCGTCGATATGCACGTTGGTATAACCATCGGTATGAGCATTGGTAATAACGATGCTCATAGCGATGATTATACTGACACGTATGTTGGGTGCACCGTCGCATATACCGGCGTCCATTGGGTGTACCAATGCTTATTTTGATGTCCCTGTTGGGACTACCATCGCTTATACCGACAACCATATCCACAAAATTGTTTTTGGGAAAAGTGTGTTGTCTTTTGCTACAACAACATTACCATGATGTTGCTTAGCAAAAGACAATACACTCTGCCCAAAAAAAAGCCGAGTACATGTGATGTGTACGCTAATGGCAACCAAAATATGATTTCATAAAACAAAATATTCTTGGACACAAAAGAGATAATCAGAATGAACCATGAACCATGAACCATGTACAAAAAGAGTTATATATTTCATAAATGAAGCGTGTACAAGACTAGGGCAAAATGTTGCTCCAAATCCCGAGGACACCCCTCATTTTCCTTGTTATTTTGCACGTGAAACAATGCCAGATCCTTCACGGAGATGCTCTCTGAAAAATTGTCGCCCAGCCGTGTACCCACTATCCTTTGATTCCCTCCTGAATCAAAGTCAGATGTGTGACAACTCACAAAGGTGCCACTAGCACTCATGTGTGTGCCCTACTAAAGAATCCTAAGAGATGGTTCATACCATCTCTTCAAAAGTGACTCCTCTTATAACATTTCCTTCCCCTTATCTCCATTTTTGTCCTCAAAAATGGTATTGGAAGGTCTAAAAAAGAGAATCAATAGGATGGTACTCCCACTATATCCCCATGTACTTCATGTACATGGTCATATCTCCATGTTGTTCCCTGTATCCTTCCCCTTTAGAAGACCCTTGGGAAGGTAATCTAAAATTGCAAAACCGTCTTTGAAGGGTGCTAAGCCGCTCCCATGTGGCACTATCTTCTAAACTATCTTTCCACTTTACTAGACATTCTTTATATAAGTGACTTCTAGTCCTTTTTTCTCGAGTGCGTAGTATACTCTCAGGCTCATGTGGAATAGATTGAACAGAAATGGGCTCTACTACCTCAATGTCTGGAATGAGGTTGTCAGATTCACCCAGCCTTTTCTTAAGCTGCCTAACATGAAAAACTAAATGGATTTGACTATTCTCTAGAAGTTGGAGCTGGTAAGCCATCTTTCCTATTCTCTTAAGTATTTGGAAAGGTCCACAATACTTAGGAGATAGTTTTGGATAGGGTCCCGCCTTCATGGTTTCAGACTACATGGAACTCTAAGATAGACCTGCTCTCCTACCTCAAAGTTGATATCTCTCCTTTGAGGGTCAACATAGGCTCTAGACCTATCTTGAGCTCTCTTAATGTTGTCCTTAGCAAGCCTAAGCATATCATTCATCTCTTCCAAGAAATCCTTTGCAGCTTGAACTTTCTCATTCTACAAGCCTATTGCATAAGGAGCTCTTGGCTGAAACCCATACATAAGCATAAATGGACTATGCCCAGTGGAGGAGTTCTTGGCACTATTATATGCAAACTCTACTATAGGTAAGTACTCTTCCCAATTAGTTGGACTTTCATTCACATATGCTCGAAGCATATCCTCTAGGATTTGGTTAACCCTCTCTGTTTGCCCATGCGATTGTGGATGCTCGACCGTACTCATGCTAAGTTTCGTGTCCAATCTTTTGAAGACTGCTCTCCAAAAGTGGCTACTTTACTTCCTATCCCGAACAGAAACTATGTCTAAAGGAAGACCATATAATCGGTATAGGTTCTCTGGTGTCTAGCCAACTCTGGTGTCTTCACTGTAGTACATGTCGGTATAAACCTAGCCATTTTGGTTAGCCTATCCACAATTACCCAGACCGAGTCATGCCCTCTCTGTGTCTTAGGTAATCCAACTCTGGTGTCTTCACTGTAGTACATGTCGGTATAAACCTAGCCATTTTGGTTAACCTATCCACAATTACCCAGACCGAGTCATGCCCTCTCTGTGTCTTAGGTAATCCAACTATAAATTCCATGAAGATACTCTCCCACTTCCCATTAGGAATATCCAATGGGTGGAGTAGTCCTCCAATCCTCAACCTCTCAGCTTTATTTACCTGGCATTTGGTGCACTTAAGCACATACTCTAGGACGTCCTCATGAATTCCAGGCCAATAAAACTGCCTCTCTGCCCATCAGGCCTTATGACCTTTAAGATTTGTTTGATTAGAGAGCCACTTAATCCTCTCCTGATCAAACACTATCGTGACTTTGGCACCATATAAATGATGATTCCACTTCTTCAAAGCATGGATAATTGCATACAAATCCTCCTCATAGATGGAGTAATTCTTCTAAGCAGGTTTTAGTTTCTTACTCTCAAAAGCTACAAGTTGACCATCATGAACTAAAAGTGCTCCTATAGCAAAATCACTTGCGTCAGTCTCAACCACAAAGGGTTTATTGGGATCTGCTATATGTAAAAGTGGAGTTGTAGCAATTGCTACTTTCAATTTCTCTATACTTTGCTCCTATTCATCTACCCAATGAAAGGATTTTCCTTTCCCTTTAAGTTGTTCCATCATCGAAACAACAATTCTCGCATTTCTTAATGAATCTTTTATAGAAACCTGATAAAATAGGAAGATCTGCAGCTCTTCCAGGTTCCTTGGGTATGGCCATTCCATAATAGCCCTTACTTTTTCAGGATCCATCTCGATTCCATCCTGGGAGACTATATGCCCAAGGTATCTAACCTCTGTTTTGAAAAATTCACATTTTGACTCCTTAGCAAAGAGTGAATTTTCCTTTAGCACTTGAAATACCTTTCTTAAGTGTTTCAAGTGCTCCTCTTCTGATGCACTATAGATCAGAATGTCATCTAAAAGGTCTACTACAAAGTGTCCTAGATAGAGCTGTAAAACACTATTCGTGAGCTTCATGAAAGTGGTAGCAGCATTGGTGAGACCAAAAGGCATGACCAGAAACTCGTAGTGCCCATATCTATTCCTAAATGCAGTTTTACGGACATCCTCTACCCTAATCCTAATTTGATGATATCCCGATCTAAGTTCAAGCTTGGTAAAATACCTAGCTTGATGTAACTAATCAAATAGATCTTCCAATCTAGGCATTGGAAACCTATTTTTGATAGTTACGTTATTAAGTGCTCTATAGTCGATACATAGCCTCGTAAAGCCATCTTTCTTTTTAACTAGGAGCATTGGTGATGTCGAAGGTGAGTTACTAGGTCTAATGAAGCCCTTATCTAAATAATCATGTAATTGCCTCTCAACCTCCTCATGCTGAGAAACACTAAGCCTATGAGGTGGCCTACAGATAGGGTTAGTGTTAGTAACTACCTCAATGGCATGGTCAATGTCCCCTCTCTGAGGTGGTAGCCCTCTAGGTAAGTCAATGGGAAAAACATCTCTATACTTAAACATAAGATCCTTAAAACTTTTAACCATACACTCTTGCAAAAAAGAATAATAGAAAGTCATGTCCATATTTACATTCCCAGCACGAAAATATACATCATGTCAGGGGAGCACTAGATTGTGCTCTCTGACTACACAAGACAAGATTTCGGAAACACAGTTCTGATTACAAGAATACCCACGAAGGGAAAATGCTACAAGAATATACGATCGATACAAGATGTCCCACAACCCGGGACCAATAGGTATGGAAAACTCGACTAGAGATGATACAGGAGATCCCACAACCCGGGATCGTAGGTAGGAAACAAGATATCTCGATTACAAGAAATCCCCTCAGGGATATGAACTGGATACAAGAAATAACTAGAAAGGATCTCGTACTACGAGATTACAATAGGACAAGAAAGGATGTCCACAATACAAGACTAGACAAGACTAGAGCTAGAAACAAGACTAGAACTTGAACTGGAACTTGAATGTACTTACTTGGAGGTCACGACTCCTTGAGCTCCCAAGACTGGCATTGGCAAGACTGATTATGAATGTGGCCAACCCCTCCTTATATAGGTTTTCAAGGGCGGTTCCCAAGGCGGTTGCGAACTGATGATGTCATCATGATGTCATCGATTTGTAACAAGACCTCCCAATGTCAGAATTCAGCGAATAGACAGTTGATCTTGGGGTTTTGGCACATTCCGGACGCAATGGAAGCATTGGTTTCTCCTAATTCTGAACCAATCATGAGATACAGGGTTCACATGGAATCTTAGGTTCAGGATGGTTTCCTTCGTCCATGACATCACCTCCCCCTCAAGCGACGAGTTCCACGAGGAGCGGTCATGTTATCTGGTCTCGGCTTCGTTGGATTTTTCTTATGGAATTCTCGAACCTTGATTGGTGCTCTCTGAAGGTTTTCTGCAGGTTCCCAAGTACGATCACTGATGTCATACCCTTTCCAATGAATAAGGTATTCCAATCTTCCCCGGGATATTCTGGAATCTAGGACATGCTCGACTTCAAATTCTTCATGATCATCAATCTCAATAGGTGGTGAAGGACTAGGTCTCTCCCCCCTCAATGGTGAAATCTGATATGGTTCCAACATGGATACATGGAAAACTGGATGTATTCTCATGGTACTCGGTAACTGGAGTTTGAAGGTGACTGGATTAATCTTGGCCAAGATGGTAAATGGTCCAAACTTTTGATGATCTAACTTTGCACAAGGCCTTGAAGTTTGTAAATTGTTTCGGAGTAACCATACTTTATCCCCAATTTGATACGATGGATTCTGGACACGATGTTGATCTGCATAGTACTTATATTGTTGTTGAGCTTTATGGATCTCTTCCTTCAGTTCTTTGTGAATGTCCATCAGGTACTGGGCCTTGTCTCTGGCAGCTGGGTTCTTGACATGATTTGAGAGTTGTATATCCATCCTTGGATGTTGTCCATAGTTTGCAAAGAAGGGAGTTTGCTTAGTAGATGCATGAACACTATTGTTATAGGCAAACTCTGCAAAGGGTAACAACTCAAACCAGTCATTTTGGTGATAGTTGCTAGTGCAACGGAGATATTGCTCCAGGACTTGATTCACTCGTTCTGTTTGTCCATCAGTCTGTGGATGATTTGCTGTAGATAGTTTAACTTGAACACCAAGGAGCTTGCAAAGACTGTTCCAAAAGCTGGATATGAACTGTGGACCTCGATCACTGACAATGTCATCAGGCAATCCATGAAGCCTAAATATGTACCTAAGAAAAAGTCTGGCAGTGGCTGCACCTGTGATTGCCTTGGTAGTTGGAATGAAGTGTGCCATCTTTGTAAATCTATCCACAATAACAAGAATGGCATCATACTTATCTGACTTTGGTAGATCTGTGATGAAATCCATCGACAATGAAGCCCATGGCCTTTCTGGAATAGGTAGAGGTTGCAAGAGGCCATGAGGTTTATGTCGGGGTACCTTAGATCTATTGCAAGTATCACAGGTTCGAATGTATTCTTTGACTTCCTTCCACATCTGAGGCCACCAAAAGTCCCTTGATATGAGTTCTATTGTTTTATTTACTCCAAAATGTCCTGCTGCAAGGTTGTCATGGCGTTGTTGAAGTACTTGGATCCTGGGCTTTCCTGGAGGGACATACAATAGGTTCTTATAGAGTAGTAAACCATCCTTTTCCTGAAATTCGTTTACTTCTTGGAATTTTCCTTCTTGAGCTTTCTGCTTAACGTTACAAAACAATTCATCCTGTGGTAGATTCTCACGGATCAACTGATTCAAGGCTGAATCTTCATGATGGCTTGAAGAGATAGCTGCTAACTGGAGATGCTCGGGCTTGAGTAATACACTCTCTTGTTGATCAAAGGCCTCTTCACCCTTCTTTGGTGCAAGGTAAGATCTTCTGGATAGGGCATCTGACTGACATTGATGACGTCCTGGACGGTATGTGATGACAAAGTCGAATCTGGATAAAAAGTTACTCCATCGAGATTGCCTTCTATTGAGGATCCGGGTGGTCATAAAATACTCTAGGTTCTTGTGATCTGAATATACAATGACTTTATGAGCTGCTCCTTCTAGATGGTGACGCCAGGTATCAAACGCGTCTACTATGGCAAGGAGTTCTTTATCATGAATTTCATAATTAATTTCTGGAGGGGAAAACTTCCTTGAATGATATGCAACTGGATGTAGTTGTCCATCATCTCCATATTGGGAAAGAATGGCCCCTAGAGCAAAGTCCGATGCATCTGTCTCAAGGAAGAAGGGCTTACTAGAATCAGGATGAACTAGGATTGGAGCAGTAGTGAATGCTGATTTCAAGGTCTGAAAGGCCTTCTCTGCTTCTTCGGTCCATGAGAATTTGGAGTTCCCTGTAAGCTTGGTAAGAGGTGTCACTATCTTGGAGTAATCTCTGATGAATATCCTATAGAAATTGGCAAACCCCAAAAAACATTGTACATCTCGAACACATGAAGGTGGTTGCCAATCAAGGATTGTCTCAATCTTCTTAGGGTCCATAAAAATTCCTTTATCTGATACTATGTACCCTAAAAATTCCACTTCTGTCTTATGAAAAGAACACTTCTCCAATTTCGCATACAATCCTTTTTCTCTTAGTTTCTCTAGGACTATCTTTACATGATCTTCATGATCCTCTAGATTTTTTGAAAATATCAAGATATCATCAAGGTATATTACAACAAAATCATCTAAATATTCTCGAAAAATATCATTCATCATATGTTGGAAGACAGCTGGAGCATTTGTAAGACCGAAGGGCATAACTACATATTCAAAATGCCCATACCTTGTTCGAAATGCTGTCTTCCATTCGTCTCCTTCTCTGATCCTGACAAGGTTGTAAGCTCCTCGAAGATCAATTTTCGTGAAGAATTTTGCTTTTCCAAGGCGTTCCAAGAGCTCTGATATGAGTGGTAGAGGGTATCTGTTTTTTATAGTGACTTTGTTCAATCCACGATAATCTACACACATCCGGAGAGTCCCATCCTTCTTCTTTACAAATAGAATAGGAGCTCCTGCTGGAGACTTCGAGTGTTTGATAAACCCCTTTGCTAGATTCTCATCAATGTTCTTGCGTAGTTCTGTAAGTTCCTCTGGAGATAGTCTGTAGATTGGTCCAAAGGGTGGTTGTGTTCCCTCTTGAAGATCTATGGGACAATCATAAGGTCTATGCTCTGGAAGGATATCTGCATTCTTCTTTTCAAAAACATCTTCAAAGCCGTTGTACTGATTGGGTAGCTGTACTGGATCATCTTTCTTGGATTCTTGAGCTGGTATGGCATAGATCATATATGTAGGTTCCTTCCTTACTGCATGTATGAAGGCTTTAGCTCCAACATATGTTGGGTTCTTCTGGATATCTCGACGGGTGATTTTATTCTTTTCCCAATTAATTTCTGGATTATGTTTCTTTAACCACGGCATTCCGATGATAACCATATTTGCTGGACTCGATATTACATTGAAACATATGTGTGAATCATGGTCACCAAGGTGTACTCTTAGTGGTATGGTTTCCATGGTTATATTCCCCGATGCTAGAGGCCGTCCATCTACTACTTCGGCTACTACTGGTCTGTTCTTTCGAAGTACTGGAATTCCATGTTTCTTAACGAGTCCTTCATCAATGAAACATGAGGACGCTCCTGAATCTACTAGAGCTATGAGGGAAAGGGTCTTCTTAGACAGGATTAACTTGACAGGGGCAAGACATGTTTCTACGGGTGTGGATGGAATTATGAGACCCTTTCGTATATCATGGTCCGGCTGTATGGTCTCTTTTACAACTGGACTTCCTCGTTTCCCTGCTCTACAAGGGTGGCTGCGACTTTGGAGTTTGTTCTCTTGTTGGGACAATTAACTGCAATGTGGCCAGGGTTTCCACAATATAGACATAATTTGTTATCCCTCCTTCTTTGTTTCTCTTGTGGTGTTAGAGGCTGGAACCTAGTTACATCTATCTGCATAGGTTCGGGCATAGTGTCATCTCTAGGAGTAGGCTGGAAAGGTTTCCATTGGCGAGGTCTTCCTTCTACTTGTTTTTCTTGTTTCCTTTCAAAAAGACGGTTATCACATTGAATGGCTTGGTTGATGTATTCATTCAATGTCTTCACCTCTGGCATCGTGAGTAGAAGGTCCTTCACGTCATCCCTTAAGCCCCATCTAAATTGGCTAATGAAATAATCTTCATGCCAAGTGAGGTCACATATCAATTGCCTAAATTCTGATGCATAGGTAGAGGCAGGGCGGTTACCTTGACGTAGCTTTCGAAGTTTTGTTTCTGCCACTCGACTCGTGTCTGCATCTCCAAATGTGGCGACAAGCTCTCCAAGAAATGCCTCATAATTATGAAGTACGGCCATATCCTTCTCCAAGATTGGGGCGAACCATGATAAAGCTTGACCATAGAGCAAGGTTCCAATAAAACCGACCTTGGATGCATCATCAGGGTATCTATCAGGCTGCATGCGAATGTACAATTTGACTTGTTGCAAGAATCCTCGAAACTTTGTACGATCACCATTGAACTTTTCTGGCATGCAAATCTTGGGTTCCTTCACAAATGATGTACTGGGCCGTTGGTTCACTTGAATACTCCCTTGATTCGCTTGAAGACTCCCGATTCGTTCTTGTAATTCTTGAAGGAGTGTACCTACATGCACTGGATGTCCCATCTCGACTTGTGTCTGTCGACGACTTAGGTCTTCGACTTGTTGTTGGAGACTCTGAAGTGATGCTACGATCTGTTCATAAGCGTTCTCCATGATGTCTGGTCTTGGATAGAAGATAGTCTTGCCAAAATGTCAGGGGAGCACTAGATTGTGCTCTCTGACTACACAAGACAAGATTTCGGAAACACAGTTCTGATTACAAGAATACCCACGAAGGGAAAATGCTACAAGAATATACGATCGATACAAGATGTCCCACAACCCGGGACCAATAGGTATGGAAAACTCGACTAGAGATGATACAGGAGATCCCACAACCCGGGATCGTAGGTAGGAAACAAGATATCTCGATTACAAGAAATCCCCTCAGGGATATGAACTGGATACAAGAAATAACTAGAAAGGATCTCGTACTACGAGATTACAATAGGACAAGAAAGGATGTCCACAATACAAGACTAGACAAGACTAGAGCTAGAAACAAGACTAGAACTTGAACTGGAACTTGAATGTACTTACTTGGAGGTCACGACTCCTTGAGCTCCCAAGACTGGCATTGGCAAGACTGATTATGAATGTGGCCAACCCCTCCTTATATAGGTTTTCAAGGGCGGTTCCCAAGGCGGTTGCGAACTGATGATGTCATCATGATGTCATCGATTTGTAACAAGACCTCCCAATGTCAGAATTCAGCGAATAGACAGTTGATCTTGGGGTTTTGGCACATTCCGGACGCAATGGAAGCATTGGTTTCTCCTAATTCTGAACCAATCATGAGATACAGGGTTCACATGGAATCTTAGGTTCAGGATGGTTTCCTTCGTCCATGACACATCAGATGAACTGTCTGTACAATGCTCAATATCATGACTATACAATAAAAACATCTCTTGTACATGGTGAGAATAATAAAGACTATACAACTCTAAGGATGAAATGAGATGTGCACTAGGTAGATCTCTATCTCCCTGAATGCAAACTTTACTTCCATTCTTTTCAAATTCAAGTGTATTGTTTTGATAAATATGTTTAAGTGTGACTCCCAACCCTCATAGCCACTCTCTTCCTAACACAAGGTTTGTCCTCTCCATATTCATAATTTGGAAGTCCATATGATCTGTATAATCCTGCATCTTGAATTCCAAATTAGATACCATAGTATCCCATATCCTCTTGTCTTCCCCTTGCATCATAGATACTATGTATTTATGTGCATAGGGTTGTTGGGGAATCTTTAGTTTCTTGACCAAAGCACATTTTATAAAGTTATGAGTGGTAGAGTCATCTATCATGACTCGCACCCTAGTCCCGTACACACTACCATGAAGTTTAACTAAGTCATGTGGTCCAAAGTGTGGTGACCACAATGACTGAGTCAAACAACAGATGTGCTCTATATCCTCGTGCATCACCTCCACACCCTTGCAGCTAGAGTTGCCATGAATAGGAAGTATCTCCACTAGGTGGACCGCCTTTTTGCCCTTTTCATGGGCCGTACTACTCTCTGGCCCTCTCTTCTTTTCTTCCCCCTTCTTGAGTGGATAGTTCCACTATGAATGGCTAGGAGACAAATACCTAAAGCACATGTTCTCTCTTTTGGCCCTCTCAAATTGATCTATAGGTAACCTAGGCCCTTGTGATCTTTGTCTTTAATGAAAATTTTGTTTTTCCCAAATGGAAACTTCTTCTTGAATTTATTCATGCTAAGAGGCTTGAGGGGTTGATCCGTCTCCATAGGAGTGTATTGAGGATGGTTATGGTCCTCATACATCTGTGCATACTTGATCGCCTCCTCAAACGTCTTAAGAGCATTCCTTCTGACTTCTCTCTTAATGGATTTATCTAAGCCTCTAACAAATCCTCTGGTTTTCTGGAAATCGTCTAAGCCCTTAAGTTTCCAAATGATCTCCTTATAGTGGGATATGTAAACCGTAAGAGGCCTACCTCTGTAGATA
Organism: Ceratopteris richardii; assembly: GCA_020310875.1. Taxonomy (NCBI): domain Eukaryota; kingdom Viridiplantae; phylum Streptophyta; class Polypodiopsida; order Polypodiales; family Pteridaceae; genus Ceratopteris; species Ceratopteris richardii. The sequence goes on along the minus strand of CM035437.1, from coordinate 64,967,218 downwards.
ATCCTATCACTCATCCCAATTCCTCTCCTCCTCATTCTCAGGAAGAAACTCTTTTAGAAAAAGAGTCTCAAACTGAGTCCAATCTGTAGGGATCGAGTTTGCCTCCTTGAGACTCATCCAACACTTATAAGCCCGCGGTCCAAGCGATAGACTCGCCTCTAGCACACGGTACTCTGGTGGGGTGCCCTTCAGTTGATGCCGCTTTTGTAAAAAAGTGTAGATTGCATCCTTGTTCCTATCTCGGTCATCCCTCATAAAGGTAGGTGGCTTTAAGTCTTTTAGGAGGGGAGCTTCCCTAGATCTCTCTCCTTTTTGCTTACTAGGAAGAGAAGTATCTCTCCTAGTCATCTCTAGAGGAAGAGTAGGGGTTTCTCTTTTCTTCTTAGCTAGGAAAGAGGTGACATGAGTCTCAAGTGAGATCATTTGAGACTTAAGCTGCTGAATGAGAGATGTAATGCTACCTATCTCTCTCTCTCTAACCTAAGGGATTGTTCCTTTAGGTCTATAAATTGGTCACGAGTAACAAACTCATCCAAAAGTTCCTCATATTTATATTCTTCTTGTTGAGGCTCTTTCTCTTCTAAGTTTTCCTCTACTTCATGCCCCATTTCTACTTCATCCATTCTAGAATTAGGATCCTCTAGTTGCTCTTTAGATGGAGAAGGGTGTTGAATTATTTGTTTCCCTTTAGATTCCATGTTTCACTTCCCTTCCCCCATTTGCTAACTAGAGTATGTGAAAATGAATGGAATTAAACCTTGAATATCCAAGAAGAAGAGAAATATATCAGAAGAGCACTTCCCTGGTACAAAATGAAGTTGCGGAAGCGAAATCCAAGTGATCTTTGAAGCTTAAGGTCACTGATTTTGAATCCTCACTAGGCCCAAACAAAAATTGGAAATGTCTGGTTGGTCCGGGGAGGTTCTAATCACCAAAAACCAACCAGACCAATGCCAAAACCAAGTAGCAATAGCCCCAATCGAGCTAACTGAATGAAACTGAAGCACTTTTTAAATTTGACAGCCCTCGCTAGTCTAATAAATGCAGTCCAACACCTGTACTTCAAAGATATAAACTATCCCAAGTGAAAAAAGTGAATTTGCACGCTGGAGGATGAAAAACTAGGCTTGAAAGTGGCCACCTAGTTCCTACTGAAGCACTATAGAGAGATTTTGGTCGACCAAATCTTGTTCAAATCCAACACAGATAATTTTTTTATGAAGCTTAGGAGCGTAGCTTTGTAACATGAAAAAAATTTCTGAAATCTGACATCGTATGACCAAGCTATGGTGTGGAGAAAAGGGGTATGTCACGGGTAGAAAGTGGCAAAGCTGATCTTCATGGAAGGGTGACTTTGAGAAGCCAAAACTAAGAATCTGAAGCTCTTCAAGATAAACCCATGACCCATAGCCCTTGAACATAGCCCATATTACATGTATACATCATTAATTTCCTAAATCTTTGATGGATAACATAACTTTTCTTCCACCCAAAGTTGGAAAAAATTTCGAATTTGCTTATCTTCAGCACCTTCTCTTTTGGTCCTTCTCCAAAAAAGCATGTGAGCTCGTTGCGGTGTTCAAATATCCCATATATTTTCTCAGCAATGCCAAAGATGGCTATATAATGAAGAGTGTTCTCTTCACTCCTTCATCCAAGAGGAGGGGAGAAGGGAAATGGTGAGCCCATCGGCTGCACTCAGGGTCGTTTGTCGGCTTTTGTTGCTTGTGGGCTTTCTCTCTTGCCTGCGCTCACAGTCGCTTGTCTGTTGCTCATGGGCTTTCTTGATGGCTTGCTCCGTCGCACAGAGAGCACAAACTGTAAAAACTTGTGCTAATCATGAGATTTGAGCCCTCCAAGATCGTCGTTTTGTATGAAAGCAGTCTTTAGACACCTCATGCATCCAGTAGATGTCTGAAACTTTGAAATTGTTTTCTTCACTTGTTGCTCTTCCATCCTGCAAAGCACCCAAGGAGCTCTTGGTAATGATACTTTTCCATTGGGCTTAGTAATTGCCCACAACTCTCGCATACGGCCTTGCTCTTCTAAGTCCTCCCTTTGTGCTTTGCTTTCTTTCTTTCCAATCAAAGTCTTCCAGAGAATCTCTCCCACATTCTTAAAAATATGCATCAGGTCTACCAAATGATTGATCAATAATACACTCCAATAAGGGAGGTCATGAAAAATCGACAATCGTTTCATGCCACTGACTGGAGTTTCTGAATCCCAAAGTTGTTTCCTCGCTAGCTTTCATTTGGCGTTGCGCTTGTCAACCAATTTTTCCTTCACCTAAAGACTTAAAGACCTTAAAAAAACCTAAAACCTTATCCTAAATACCTAATCCTAAAATCGTCTTTTTTATATATATTCAAAATCCTAAAGACTATTTTCTATATATCATAAAAAACCTAAAAACCCTAAAACCCTAATGCTATTATATATATACATATATATATATATGTGTGTGTGTGTGTGTGTTATATGTATTATATATATGTCTATTTTTTATATAAGTAAAATCCTATTTTTATATATTTAATTATATATAATTAATTTATTCTTCTAAAACACTACCTCTTTTAATATTTATTTATCTATAAAATTATCCTATTTTTTATATATATTTATTTATGTATTTAGATTTTTTTCTTAATTTTTTCTATATTTTTTCTTTATATAAATTTAATTGAATTATATCTATGTGAAAACCCTAAAACCCTAATCTTAAATATCTAGACTTAAAATATGTATATTTGTGTATGCATATGTATATACATGTATATATGTATTATATGTATATGTGTATGTGTGTATATATGTTATGCATGTGTAAAAATCCTAAAACCCTAATCCTAAAGATCTAGACCTAAAACATGTATATGTGTGTATGCATATGTATATATATGTGTATGTGTATATATATGTGTATGTGTATATGTATATATATATATATATATATATATATATATATGTGTGTGTGTGTGTGTGTGTGTGTATGTGTATATAAATTTACTCTGATTAAAAACCTTAAATTAATCCTATTTTTATATAGTTAATATATATATTTAATTAATTTATTTAAAACACTAGTTCTTTTTATATTTATTTATCTATACAATTATCCTGTTTTATATATATATTTATTCATATATTTAGATTTTTTTCTTATTTTTTTCTATATTTTTTCTTTATATAAATTTAATTGAATTATATGTATGTAAAAATCCTCAAATCCTAATCTTAAATATCTAGACCTAAAATATGTATATTTGTGTATGCATGTGTATATACATGTATATATGTATAATATGTGTATGTGTATGTGTATGTGTGTATATATGTTATGCATGTGTAAAAACCCTAAAACCCTAATTGTAAAGATCTAGCCCTAAAACATGTATATGTGTGTATGCATGTGTATATATATGTGTACCTGTATATATTTTTGGAGTTAGACATCTATGGAAGCACACGAACAGCACAAGGAAGAAGAAGAAGCTTGGAGGACAACACACAATATTGAATATATTAATAGAGAATGTACAAAGATAAGTAGCCCATTAGGGCAATAGGCGTATATACAAGCCGGGGGAAAAAACCTCTTAAAGAGGGAAAAAAGTGCCCCAACGGTCCTACTATGTTCACACACATCACCACCTAAATATATCAACCAATCCCCCCTGGGAGTGATGCGGTGAACAACGAGCTGGAACTAATGTATAAGAAAGTGCCAAGCTATGTGGAAATCACTCCACAAAAGGAAGTAAGCCCAAAGCTTTGCGGAAAGCTTCAAACTTCTCCCTAGGCAGAGCCTTCGTGAAAGGGTTTGCAATGTTCTCCTATGTGGGCACATATGCCAAGTTGATCTCCCCAACAGAGAAGCTCTCCCTGACATAATGATAATGCACCTCAATGTGCTTAGTGCGAGCATGGAACACAGGGTTCCTCGCAACTGCCAATGCGCTCTAATTGTCAGTGAAGATGGTGGTGGCAGAAGACTGAGCAACACCCAAATTAGTCGTAAGGCATCTGAGCCACACACACTCAACAATCGCTGTGAAAGCTGCCCTATACTCAGCCTCACAACTGGAAGTGTCCACAGTAGGTTGCTTCTTGCTCAACCAAGATATACATGAGCTATCAAGCATGAAGCAAAAGCCACTTGTGGACACACAAGTGTCATAGCAACTAGCCCAGTCGAGTCAGAAAAAGCATGCAAATTTGGCGGTAGTGATCCCCCCTTGGGATAAAACAACCCAAGTAGCCGAGTACCACTCAAGTAGCGAAAGATGTCCTTAATCGCCTACCGATGCTTGACACTTGGGCAATGCATAAACCTGCTCATCTCTGAGAAAGCAAATATCTGGCCGAGTAATGCATAAGTAAATTAGGCATCCAACAACCTGTTGATAGAGGACAGCATCAAATGCATCTCTAGCATCATGAAGACTCAATTGTAAACCTGTCTCCATAGGAGTGGCAATAGGCTCTCAGTCTTCAAGGCCAAAATGCCAGAATAATGTGTCAATATATCTCTTTTGGCACAAAGCCATTCAGCCATCAACTTGCATAAATTGAATGCCCAAGTAGTGATCCAAATGCCCCAAATCAGACATCTCAAATGAGGCATGCAAATCAGCCTTAAAATCAGCAATATGCTTCTCAATAGTGCGAGTGAGCAGCATGTCATCAACATAGACAAGAATGATCAAAAGCACATCATTAGCATGCTTAACATATAAGGTGCTTTCAGTTGGACTATTCTCAAAACCATGTGCATCAGATAGGCATGTATCTTCTCATACCAAGCACGTCGTGCTTGCTTTAAACCATATAATGGCTTCTTTAACCTGCACATATGGTGTTGGCAGCAGTCAAGGCACCGAAGGACTCACAAGACAAGGAAGCCAAAGAAGGGAGCCAGAGCGGAGAGAAGGTACAAGCAGACTAAGTAGGCAACGAAGATCTGGCAAGTAGGCCATTCAAATTTTTCCAAAACAACATCTTCATAATAGTGATTCTCATCACTACAAAGCATTGTAAATACCATTTCACCTTTTTGTAACTCCATTTTGTGCAAGCCGAGGACTCCTCGAGCTTGAAAAGTATTAGAAGTATCATCGTACCAATTTTCATGATTTTTAGACTCCGTTTGAGCCTCCAAATAGGCCCTAGAACCTAATTTTTAACTAGGCCAGACACTAGGTCTGGACAGGGCCAAAAGCTAGTCAAAAACTATAGATAGAGCTAGAGAGCTCATTTTTGAGGTTAACTTGTAATAGAATTGAACTTGTATGAGCGTTTTGGAAGTAATCTAAAAGAACTCCATTGTCTTCCTCTTTGTTCTTGCCATGTGTGCGCATGTGTGTATGTGTGTGCATGTTTGTGTGCTTCTCACTCACGCACTTGTGCCTTCACTTGCTCGAGGTCATCATACCATGCTCACGTCTTCCCGGATTGACATTAAAGGAGGTGCTACTCATCACTGAGCTACACCAAATTTTGGTGCCATTGCCGGGGATCGAGCTTTGAGGACGAGCGTGTGATGGTAAGACGTAGAGTTGAGGTGTTGGAGTCATAGGTATTTTCTTCACTTTTATCTATTTTCTTTTGTTTTTCTCATCACTATCATCATCATCACCATCTCCCACCTCCATCTCCATCATCACAAAAATTTCAGTTTTTGGTCATATCACCACATCCACACCATTTCCCTCATTTCACTTGTGTGAGAGAGCGTTTGTGTGCTTGTGCTTTTCTGTGTTTTTTGAGATTTTCTGCAAGAATCAGCATCCCCAGCAGCTGCACTAGCTCCAGCAAGTAAAAAATTTGACTGTGTAGGTCCCAAGGTGTTGACCTCTATCAATCGCGACCGACAGAAAAAATGGTCCTTTTGCTAAACTAAGTACATAATCATGATGTGCATGCTTAAAGCTTCCTAAATATGTGCTTAAAATTTTGATATGTCTCTGTTTTCTGTCAATCATGATTGACCTGTCAATCGCGATTGACAAACGACGACGGACACTTGCCGACGGCTCTATCAATCGCGACTGACACCTCGATCGCGACCGACTGAGTCAACGATCGACTGACCACGATCGACTGAATTTGTGCGCGCCATGTGTCAATCGCAATCGAGCCATCAATCGCGATCGACCCATCAATCACGACTGATAGCCCCGACGGACCTGTCAATCGCGACTGACCCAGTCAACGACTGTTTGACCACTCGCGACGGACCTGTCAATCGCGATCGACCCATCAATCACGACCGACAGAGTCAACGACCCTTTGACCACGATCGACTGAATTTCCACGCCATGTGTCAATCGCGATTGACCCATCAATCGCGACTGACAGCCACGACGGACCTGTCAATCGCGACCGACACGTCGATCGCGAATGACATATCAATCGCGATTGACAGACCACTCGATCGCGATTGACGGGCAAATTCGGCCATTTTTTAGGGCAAAGATAGTTGGTCAATTTTTGGCAATTATTGGGGAAACATTAAAGTATATTAGAGCATTGTGAGGCCACTACACAAGTAATTTGAGAAATCCTGTCTGCCTGATTAGCCTGTTTGAATCCTGTTTTAGCCCCAGAATCCTGAACGGGCATAACTTTCTCATACGATATACTATTTTGAAGTGACCGATCTTCAGGATTGTCTTCTAAAAAGCCAAAAGAACAGTTTGATCTTTGAATTGCATGAATGAACATGGTTTATTGTGTCAGTTGAATCTAAGTCTTGAGCTAACTTTGGGACTTTTTCAGGTCATTTCAGAGCATCGAAGGGTACTCGAAGCAAGAGTAAGTGCAAGCTTGGGAATACGCTTCCTGGGCACCCAAGGGCAACCGAGGAGAGAAACTAAGGTTGGAAATTCTCAACACCCTCTGTCAATCCCTAGCTTAGGCTAAGTACGGATAAAGGTTTTGATCAATTAGGGATACGTTAAGCATGACCAAGTCCAAGAACTCTAATCACTCAAGTGCAAGTACCAGGAGATTACATTTGCGAAACAACCTAAGGGAAAAGAATTTAAATCAAGCGACCACACTCAAAGTGCGATAAAACTTAAGCGTTCCTTGCGATGAAGATTGATTGGACAAAAAGTGACATCCTAAGGAAAATTAAAAAGAACAAGTGACTAATACAAAAGAACTCAGCAACGAAAATTGTACTTGGGAAATTTGGGATTATTCAATTGGGCTTATGAACCTTAGATCAGGACGTCACCTGGGAAGGGATAGAAAAAGTCTTAGGTCTTCAGAGGCTAGTGGCAATCATACTGCTAGGTCTTGGGCCTAGCAGTTGAGCCATTATTCGCACTACCCTAGCTCTGAAACTAGTGAGTCTGAGATGTCTCATGGTATGGAGAGACCTACAGGAAGTTCCGGTGTGCCGTATTTACATAGGGTAGAAGGCCCCTACAAGATGCAGCTGGAATACCTTAGGACCAACCGATTAGGTGCTAGCATCTATGAGGACGGCCTAGGAAGATCTGTGGTCCAAATTAAAAACCCTGACCAACCCATTGGAATTGAACATTCAGCCATCAAATTTGAAAATGGAGTATACTTGGACAAAGAAGGAACCATATACGTGGTCACTATCCACCCAGATAGGACAGATGAATTTGGTAATGTGATCCCAGAAACGGATATAGGAGACCTAGAGCAAGGGAACATGGGTGAAGAACCTAAAACCCCCCGAGGCAAATCAGTGCTTACTAGAATTATCACGCCAGAGTGGATCCCTCAGGACAATAAGAGCATAGATCTGTTTCTAAATCGAGAAACCGATGAAGCCTTCTGGAGGCATAAGCCTAATCAACCGAATGAGGTAGGAATGATCACAATCTATGAGTTCAAAGATCCTGATAGCCCAGGCAAGGTGACCTATCTAGACAATAATTCAGAGAGGATCTTTGTGGTCACCGAGCATGGTAGACATGCCTACACTTGGAAAGGGGAATTTATTTTTTCCCAACCAAGATCTAATGTCTCTTTTGGCCACCAAGGAGCTGGAACGTCCCAAGCTCATGGCTCTCAAAGGGATAGAAGTAGAGATAGGCCAGAAGTGAGCTTTGCCAACCCAATAGGCAGAGAATGAACGAGAGCTGAACAAGTGGAGGATCTATTCACGTAGTACAATGCCTTTGGTCTAACCCTTAGGAACACCGCTCTTACGTGGTTTCAACCACTAAATGAGAGGCACTTCAGAAACATAGACCAACTTCTAGAGGCATTCATTATTGAATTCTCTAAGAGTGGCATAAGGCATAATACTTCCTCACTGATTCATAGCTTCAAGCAAACCCCTCAAGAGACGGTTAGACTTGCAGGAAGAAGGTTTAGGCAATATCTAGAGAGCTGTCCGATTCCTGAGCTACCCACTCTAGCCAAAGAAGTGGCTTTATTCCTAGATGGACTGCTAAGTACAAAGTTGAGATCATACGTGTACTCAAAGGACCCGAGGACCATAGAAGAGTGTGTACGCATGTGCATCGACATCGAGGATAACCTAGGGGAGGAATTGGAACTTTCAAAAATCTACAAAGATTCAGATAGTTCCACTAGCATCTCTTCCACGCAATCCACATCAATTGAGGAACTCGCTGAGAAAGTAGCTAAAAAACTAGGTGTCTCTAGCAAACAAATCCCAAGATTTGCCCCAGTTAAACAATGTTACGTCCCATCATGGCTCAACCCCAAGTGAATCCCAGTAGCCAATACTGCACCATACAACGGAGATACACTAATCACACGGCACAAGATTGCCCATACAATAAGCAAGCGGTTAGGCAAACTTACCCTCAACCATATCCACAACAGGGCAGATACCAGAACCAGTACTCACCACAACAATATGGTAGACATCAACAACCCTATCAGCAGCCCTACCAAACTCAGCAAAGACCTCAGCCTGTGTTAGCTCAGCAACCTCCTGCTCCAGCCAATGTGATCCCAGTAAAGTACGCAGCTGCAGAAGAGAACCTGAATAGAGCCATAGTGCCAGTAACACCATTGCTTTCAGAAAGTGACCCTAGTGACCATAGCTTTGATTCTACACATATTGATAGCCCCCAGGCTTACTACATGCAGTCTTGTGAACATGGTGAATCCTACTATAGTGAAGAACCGAGTGAACCTAGTTGGGATCTAGAGTATGCAAACATCATGTACACAAATCCCAACACTAGACCTCAAACTAGGCAGGTAAGACCCCCATTCCCTAGAGGACCATGCTATAGATGTCAAGGAGATCACCTCATTCGTGATTGCCCAATGCCTGCACCTACACAACCCCAGTCAGTAACAATACAAGGCTTTTGTCAAGATTGTGGAAAGGAGCATCTCTTACGAGATTGCCCAAAGAATCCCAATAATATGCCAAAAATCACTCCAATTAATGTTATTGGGTTAGTAGTAGACGCTACAGGAAGTGTAACTTCCAGTGCACTGGTACAGGTGGTCACTAGAGCTCAGGCTTTGCAGCAAAACCAAGGGTTAGGACAAGAACAGAGCGCAAAGGTTAGTGAAACTGAGAGCATAGCCAAGAAACAGACGAGAGCCTGGAAGGATAGCCGAGAGAGAATGAAAAGAAAATGGTCTAAAAAGATGAGCAACTTAGAAGAAAGCATAAGAGAAACAAAAGCCAAAATTGTTGAACTCACCTCTCAAACAAACTCTCACATACCACCACCAACTTCATCTCCATCACCATCTAATCCACCATCTTTCAACCCACCTCAGACCATCCCACCACCCCCTAGAGTAGGATCAGTGCTAGCTGACCCCACTCCTGAAGACATAGACATGATGCTTAAGGCATATCAGGCCAGAATCCAAGAAGGGCCAAATGTGACGGATCATGACAAGTGCTACCCTAGAGCTGACTTAGAGATAGAAAGAACTAAGCTTTGCGCAAAAATGGTCGCATTGGCTCAGACCATGTTTGAAGCCAGTCGCTTCTTCAACTACTCTTGCTCAGCTAAGGCACAATTGCACTTGGATGGACTATTAGAGAAGTTAGAGAGCATAATCGCAAAATCTTCCAAGGAAGAAAAGAACCAAGGAAGAGATGAGGCAAGTAAAAGAATAAGCATTCCCCCACAGGAAGCTTATGTGCCCAATTCCGCTGAACCAGACACCTCTTCTTCTATGAATAGGTATTCACCAGAATTCTTGCGAGAGATTCAAGAAGAGAAATGGGCAAAAGAGAGTGAAGTCCCTCCTCCCATTGAACTTGTGGATGACGCGCATGACGAATTCCCACAAGACATCCCATCCATTTATTGAGAGTAGGAGAGTGCACAATCTCAAGAGAGATTAGACTTTGAGTCTAACTCTTTACATGAATTACCCCACTTCATAGGCCCATGGGAATCTAAGTCTACTTGTATGAGAGCACCCACGCTCATGGTACGAAACGAAGACTCAGTCATACCTTGAAACCTCACGGTTGGGCAAAAATTTTAGCAACAATGGATGTAGCCATCAATGAGGAACAATGGACACCCCACTGTGACGAGGATGGCTATGACATTTCAGTTTTCTCAATAGAGCCAATCATGGGAGACTCAATTTTAGAAGAATGCGAACCTAGCCCCGATGCATTTGAGGATGCGAGTGACTCCGATCTAGAGTCAATTATTTATGGACCCACCATTTGCATCAGATGAAGAATAATTCTATGAAGTAGAAGCTCACCCTCAGAGACATGGAGAGCTCACAAATGACGTAAGATTAACCACACAAGTAACCCCTAAGGATGAAGGAAAGAAAAGGAAGAAGAGAGAAATCACATCAGAGGAAGAAGAGTCTTTGTTTGAGGTCCCTAACAATTTCAGAAAATATGAGATAGACAATAGAAGAGTCATGGTAAGAATGCCTAAACATGAAGCGTAATCAGGGGAGGCCTATGATAACAAAGAAACCACCAAGAAAATAGTTGTAGCCATAGAAGAAGGAGAGGAGAGATGCACTTACATAGGGCATGACCTGACGGAAGAAGAAGAGCAAGAGTTGGTTTCCCTGCTAAGAGAATACAGAGATGTATTTGCTTGGAGCTACTACAAGGACTTGAAAGGTGTAGACCCTGACATATGCTCACACACTATTCCCATGACCTCAGATGCCAAACCCTCTAAACAAAAGCCATACACATATAACGATAACTATGCTGCTAAGATCAAGGAGGAGATAGATAGATTGGTAGAAGCCGGATTCATCTATGAGATTGAGCACACTGAGTGGGTATCTCCCATTGTAGTGGTGCCCAAGAAGAATGGAAATTTACGTGTGTGCATTAACTTGAAAAAGGTTAATGCCGCCACTATTCGCGATAACTATCCGCTTCCTATCACTGAGCATCTACCAGAAAGAGTAGCAGGCAAGGAAGTATACAGTTTCCTTGATGGATTTTCTGGCTACAATCAGGTAGCCATTGCCCCAGAAGATCAGCATAAGACGGCTTTTGCCATAGAGTGGGGCATATTTGCTTTTCGAGTAATGCCATTTGGGCTTACCAATGCTCCCGCAACCTTTCAGAGATTGATGTGCCATGTATTTAAAGAATTCTTGAGGAAGAATTTAGAAGTCTATGTTGATGATCTTTGTGCTCATTCCAACATTAGACAAACACATATACCTGAGCTCAGGCAAATCTTTGAAAAATGTAGAGAATATCAAGTCTGCTTGAACCCAAAAAAGTGTGTTTTCATGGTCAGGCAGGGCAAGGTTCTAGGACACATAGTGTCAAAGAATGGTATATCTACGGACGAAGAAAAAGTGAAAGCTATAGCAGAGCTACCTAGGCCAAAGAATGTCAAGGAGGTACAAGCTTTCATGGGGCATTGTGGTTATTACCGACGGTTTATACACATGTATGCCATCATAGCAAAGCCTCTGTATGGACTTTTGACTAACTTTGAGTGGACTGATGAATGTGAGAATTCCTTCAATGAGCTTAAACGGCGATTATGTTCATCACCAATCTTGACCACACCAGATTGGAATAAGCCATTTCATGTTCACGTGGACGCATCCAATTATGCTATTGGATGTGTACTCACACAACCTACAGGCGAAGGTAATATGGATCTTCCAATTGCATATGCTAGTAGACAGTTAAATGCAGCTGAACGAAACTATACCACCACCGAACGAGAAGGATTAGGCATGGTCTATGCGGTTAAAAAGTTTAGATATTCTTTACTTGCAAATAAGTTTAAATTTTTTACTGATCACCAGGCACTGTCATACTTGGTAAACAAGCCATGCAATACAGGCAGATTAGTAAGATGGTTTCTCTTGCTAATGGAATATGACTTTGAGGTTGTGGTGAGGAAAGGCAAGACTCACTTGAGAGCAGACCATCTCTCCAGGCTCACATTTGGAGAAGCCCCACAAGGAGTATCAGATGACCTTCTTGATGCTTACTTGTTTAATTTAGAAGTTGTACCTCAGTGGGCTAAGCCATTAGTGCCAGTATTGACATACAGGCCTAACCATCGAGTCATAAACACTCAAGATAGAGAGGTAGTAAAAGCCCATAAGTACCATATCATGGCAGGAAGTATGTACAAACAGATAGATCAAGGGATATTGGCTTGTTGTGTGGAAGAGGACGAGTACGCAAAATGGTTGCAACTAGCACATGTCGGTGCATTAGAGCAACACCATTCGAGGCAAAGAACTTTATAGACACTAAGGAGATTTGGAGTGCATTGGCCTACTATGGAAGCTGATGTACATAAGATGTGTAAAGAATGCCCAATCTGTTGCACTAAACCACCCGTGGAGCATGCCACTCTTTATCAAGTATCCATAGTGCCAGATTGGAGTGAACCACTAGTAGCCTTCCTGAGGACGAAAACATTCCCACAAGATATGACATTGGCCAGACAAAGAAGTCTAGAACAAGAAGCCCTAGATTACTCACTCATTGGTGATAATCTATACAAGCGTGGTAAAGCTGGTTATCTCAGATTATGTGTCCATGAGAGTGAATATATTAAGATCTTGGAAACTGCTCACCAAGGTGTAGCAGGAGGACACTTTGGACCAGATCGGGTGATCAAGGCAATCCTATTTGCAGGACTTTGGTGGCCAACCCTTCATATGGATGCACATACCTATGTGAAGAGGTGTGATGTCTGTCAGCGAACTCAGTATCCTATACGTAAAGATGAGATGCCCTTGAAACCTATGATGGGTGGACGTGCATTCTCCAAGTGGGGAATAGACTTTGTGGGTCCTATTAATCCCCCAGCCAAGGGTTCACATGCTGAATATATCATTGTGGCCACAAACTATTTAACCAAGTGGGTAGAAGTGAAAGCACAATGAAGAATGATGCTCAAACGACAGCTAAGTTCCTATTCGAGAATGTGTTCACTAGATACGGGCTACCTATAGAGCTAGTGAGTGATAGAGGCACTCACTTCTTGAATGAAGTCATAGAAAACCTTCTCCAAGAATTCTTGGTGATACACAAAAAGTCTGCTCCTTATCACCCACAAGCTAATGCCAGGCTGAAAGCACAAATAAGATTCTCTGCAATGTACTGACGAAATTAGTGAATAATAAACGCTCTGATTGGGACAAACAGCTACACCATGCTATTTGGGCATACCGAGTTGCCTATAAAACGGTACTCCAAGCCACCCCCTTTCAGATGGTATTTGGCCAAAATGCAGTGCTACCATTGGACTTCTTGATACCTACGTTGAAAATAGCACAAGAGCACGAGTGGATAGGCCATGAGCTTTCCTCTAGAATCTTTGACCTTGAACGGCTAGGTGAAACAAGACTGAGGGCTGCCGCAGGGATATATGCAGCTAAGAAACGACAGAAGTCGTTCTTTGATGCCCATGTTAAGGATAAAGGATTGAAGGCCGGAGACTTAGTTTTGGTATATACTATGAAACAACATGCAAGAAAGCTAGAAAAGCATGGCTATGGACCCATGATTATCAATAGGATATCCACAAGTGGAGTAGTCCAATTAGCTACGCTCGAAGGTGATGTTCTCCCAAGTTACATAAGTGGATGCAGAGTCAAACTATATCGAGAACCCCTCACTGAGGAGATGTTAAATCGACTCAATACTACAAACAAACGTAAAGAAGAGGAAAAGCGAATTCAAGAAGAAGCACAGGCAGAAGCATTGGAGCGAATCCGAAAGATGAAGTTAAGAAGACTGGGTAGAGATAAGCCTAGGACAGACGCCTATGCAGCTCAAGGATATCATATGGCCATGTGTGAAGTTTCACATAGTAGCTCTCATAGAATAATTGACCGACGTCCTTTTGTGACCTTAGGGATAGGACAAGGAACGAGTGCAAGGACTGTTAGAGCCTTGATTGACTCAGGTGCAGCCACTAGTGTTGTTAAACTTTCTTACTATCGAGAACTGAACTTAAATGTTAATCCTGTGGAAGCATATCTCATAGGGTTGGGAGGCGTGGAAACCCCTTGCATGGGCGAGGTGGAACTTCCCCTCTACATTCAAGACGTTTTACTGACAGTTAAAGTACTAGTGTGTCAAGATGAGGATCTCACTGAGCCTCTTGTCTTGGGTCAAGACTGGATCTATGATCATGCAGTCAACCTAAACCTAAGAGGTGGACTTCTTCATGTATGGGTGAATCAGAGTCGAGTTATAGTTGGGTTAGACAATGGAGCACTCAAGGAACTAGGGAAGGCACACACTCCTGGTCCTTCCAGGAGTACACATGAAGATGACCATGCTATTCTTGTCCAAAACTATGTGATGCAAAGGGATGATTATCGCAACACAGAAGTCAAGGATGCAATGGAACTCCCTTCTTTTCCAAAGGCCATCGGAATGCAGCAACCAGAGATAGATAAAAGGCAGAAGAAGCAGACGACTTATGCTCGAAGCCCAAAGAAAATACGAAGCACGGTGTCTCAACCATCAAAACAAGTGTGGGTTCGGAAAGGCGAGCATTCTATTGCGGTCAAGCCTCAACAACTGGCTCAACTTCGTATTAGTGATCAATGACGAGACACTAATAAGAAGTCCTCCAAAAAATCTTCTGTAAAAGTAAAGTTTATCTGGGTACCCAAGAAGTCGATGAAGGTTGACCCACAATCAAGACGAATTTGGGTGCCTAAGGCTTTCTTGCGGGCTCAAATAGCTACACACAGATCACACCATGTGCAACATGATTCACTCACTCTAACAGCTGATACCCACTCTTATTCAACACACACGAACACAGATTCACCCATAAGCACGAGCAAAATCACTTGTAAATGGGTCCCTAAAAAGCCTCATTTCCAAGCAGACACTCTTATAAAGCCCTCCAGAGTTTCCACAAAATCAAAACCAAAAGCCATGCACTATTGTTTGGCAACCCAAAGCTTGTAATAAACCACCCGACTCCCATTTATAAATTCATCACCACTTACTAACTGCATCATTCTCACACTGCATCTTTTCACTTAGCTCATAGGACTACTTGTTCACTAACAACACACACGATCATCGAGCACTCACTGACCCACTAACCCTTTACTTACCTCATGTTAATGTTGTAACGGGGACAAAAATTGTTCTATCTTGTCCATTACAATGTTAACGCATGCTTCTATATTCTCACAGAACCAGCAAGCAAGCAGTGACATGGCAGAAGTAGGAGGCACCAGTTCCCAGGCAGGGTCTAGCGCCCAGATAGTGGACATTGAAACCCTCCTTCTGGAACCACAACTCACTGAGAGACCTCAAGAACTTAGAGTTGTGCATGTGCTTCCTATTCAGGACCCGCCTCAGGGGCACACTTCTCAAGTGGGGAAACACGCACATTGGTTCAGTGATGTTGCAGGGCCATTGGGGGATGGCACCTACTTTTGGGAGGCAGAACTTGAGTTTAATGGCAAATGGGGACGATATCATTTCTTTACCCGCCAATTTGAGCAGTATCAGAATGCAGAAGTAATGCAATCGGTGTGGACCAAAGCGGGCTTGGATGGATATTTCGGGGCACATTTACCTAAGCCAGATGTCCTGCGCTGCTCCTACCTTATCAGTACCATCACTCCTAGCAGGGCTAAAGGAGGCGATAGTACCTTCGTGCTACCCTCATTGACACCAGGCCACAAGCTCAAAAGATTCAAACAGACCCTCAACCTAGTACGAGAAGCATTGAACATGCAAGGTATGCATATTCCCACTGAGAAAGAAACAATGATTCCAGGCAGGATGAAGCACAAGGATCCCAACAAATTGAAGGACATGGTAGCAATGACACCAACCATCGCTCTCCACCTACGAACGATCATGCAGCACTTTGCTTTCCCCGCCCAAGAACACTTCACAATGCCACCAAAAAAGATCTGGTTCAGCTTGTACTTGGCAGAGACAAAGAATCTCACCATCAATCTGCCACACTAGATCATCGATCAAATCCACCTAGCCCATCAACGATCGAATAAGAAATAGAAGAATGTGCTTCATGGATGCTGTGCTCTGACAAAAATAATTTACAGGTGCTTAGCTTATGACGTGCCCATTCAAAGAGCACTAGTATGGTCTAGGGCCCAAGAATTCCAAAGACGGCTATCAACGGCGGGTCCTCCATCGAAGAAAATGAGAGGGGGAGTGCAATTACCGTGTGCCCAAGCGAGGGGAAGCCACCACCACATGAGAGGTGACCCCTCCACAAATGCGACGTGTCCGACCATTTACTATTCACCTACCCAGACCAAGTGCAGAAGGACCCAATCTGGTGTTCCCTCCGATTCCATCGGACTTGGAGTTCCCACAAGGCTACACCCTAGCCGATTTGATAGATGAAGAAATCGCCCGCATGATTAATGAGTCTAACCTGGAGACAGAAGTAGAGCAGACCCAAGGACCACAACCTACTACTACAACTTCAGCCTCGACCCAACCGGAAGTAGTAGAAGTAGAAGAGGATGAAGAAGAGACAGAAGAAGAAGAAGCAAACGAGGAATATGATCAAGAATATGACGAACTTTCAGAACTAGCAAGTGCCCCAGCCTACTCGGCCCAAATAAAAAGATTGTATGAAACCATGAAGCGAGTCCAAGAACAACACAAACTTTCGCTTGAGACAAGAAATGTGCTCATGAGCCAAATGTTAGCCGAGGAAGGCGTGGATGACATGTTTATTGAATCAATGAACCTGCACGCAGACGTGGTAGGCTTAGATGAAGCCATTCATGAAGCTATGGCTTATATTCATCGCTTTGAGAAATGAGTGCCTACCTGCCCCATGCGATCCGGCAAGCAAATTCACATCAATGTATCAGAACCAGGAGATAACACACAAAGAGAAGAACATCACGTGAAACCACTGTCACCACACCCCTCACCTCTCACTACACAACTCACTTCACCACATGGCACTACCACCCCCACTTCCACCATTACCACATATGTCATGGGAATTCCTCTCTCTCCCGACATCCAGTTCGGAGGAGTTACCATGCCCAGTTTCACAACACTATTCACGAACATCACATCCACCCCACCCACTGTCCCCATCTACATAGTCACACACACGTTTGACACCATGGAACCATCCCCAGCCACAACACCACTCCCTCCCCCCACGCAGCCTCAATCTCCCATACCCCCTCCACCCACCTCACCACTTGACTCCACATCATTCACGACTCCCTTTCCCTTCCCCATTCCCCCTGCATCCTCTCCTTTCCCTGCATTCTTTAATGTAAATAATGTGTTTTCTACGTTACATCAATATGTGTACCAACTACAGAGTGAGTATCAAGCCCTCGAAGACCTTCATCGTCAACTAACTACGAATCACCAACAACTATAAAGGCGGCTTACAACTATAGAAGACGAAAACGTGGACCTCAATCAATGTTATACCACACTCGAGCAGGCCCATCAAACCCTCCTGGAGACACCCCAACCATCACAATTGCCAGGCGTCAAACAACTCGAAGCTTTACTTGAAGTCTACCAGGCAGATAATCTAAGAGTCCGACGTAATTTGACCCTACTCAGAAAACACATGGCTACTGCCCTTGAAGAGAACAACCGTCTACAGAAGCAAAACGAAGAAAACCTAGAAGCTGCAATGGAAGGCTCCCCCCACGAGATCGACCCAGAACAGTTTAAAGCAGTCCCCCCTGATACAATGAAGACAATCCTGGAAAGCTATGCTGATCTACTAGAAGCCCATGATGATATAGAAAAGGAACGAGATGCACTGTGCCCCCAGATCAGGTAACAAGAAGAACAACCGAAGGTCATAAAGTCAACCTCGACTTCAGAAGAGGTAAAGGCATTAATGGAGCAGGTGCCAGAATTGCAGAAGAAGTTACTGGAATATGAAAGACAACCCTCTCCAGTTATAGAACCAGAGCCAGATGAATTGGTACCCATTGAGGTGGATGAGTCGTATGAGGAACCATATGTTCCTATGCCGATGCCAAGAGGTCAGCAAACCTCGGAAGGAATGGACACCCTAGAAGTCGAAGCACCCGAATGGCTTCAGACACTCAAAGAGACAGCTAAAACCCATGAAGATCAAGTGGCAGTCCAAATCCAATCAATGGCTAAATTGGAAGACACTATCATAAAGTTAGAATATTTCCGAAGTATGTCTCATCACACATAGGCACCAACGATGATCAGTATGTGCCATATTGTGTACTCTTGGCAGATTACAACGCAGAGATTAAACAATGATGTGGCAAGGCTCCAACCTTTGCCACACAATTCGGCCCTGATGATATCCCGGAGAGTGCTAAAAAAGATCCATTCATCAACCCACCTAGCGGATACGAATCTTAGAAACTTACCCTCAAATGGTTCGTGCCTGGAACAACATGCCGCTATTTATCAAATACAACCCTTGTTATGTTCCAGTCCTCCGAAGATGCACGTGGCCCGAGTTTACCATTGCTGTAAAGAACGTCAAAGGCTGTGCAAAGTGGTTAGATTATGTCTATCTAGCACCTCCTCAAGGACCTCCCATTGTGGCTTACATGATTTCTATAATCCGTCACTGGAGCATTCGACTATGGAACACCCCTGATGTGATGGCACAGATGTGCATGAAGATCTTCGAATTAATGCTGATCACATTCAGAACATTCAAGAACATCAAAGACCCCCACTTCTCAGGAGTTGGCTTCACTGCCGGCAACCTAGATCTGGTATATGACATGAGCACCACGCCCTCAATAAAAGTGATATAAGCCTGGCACGCAAGAATAAAATACCTCCCAGCTTGCTTCAAGCACACCTTCGAGGAGATGTTCATCACAAGGTTCTGGGAATATCACTCAAAAATATTCGTACCCAAGCCCTCACATCTCCTCCAACTATTCGCTGTGGAGAGGACCATCCACTCAGATCAATTGCGGGTGCCACATCCAGACATCCCAGGTCCAGTTGATTGGGATGCATTGTTAACAGACCTAGCACGGGGGCTGCGACTAGAAGAACACCACCTTGCTTCAGATGTGGTTCAATACTATGTCCAACGCTCAGCTAGACAAGGGTCTGTCAGAGACGATAGATGCGAGAGAGGGGGGTATTGGCAGCAGTCAAGGCACCGAAGGACTCACAAGACAAGGAAGCCAAAGAAGGGAGCCAGAGCGGAGAGAAGGCACAAGCAGACTAAGTAGTCAACGAAGATCTGGCAAGTAGGCCATTCAAATTTTTCCAAAACAACATCTTCATAATAGTGATTCTCATCACTACAAATCATTGTAAATACCATTTCACCTTTTGTAACTCCATTTTGTGCAAGCCGAGGAGTCCTCGAGCTTGAGGAGTATTAGAAGTATCATCGTACCAATTTTCATGATTTTTAGACTCCATTTGAGCCTCCAAATAGGCCCTAGAACCTAATTTTTAACTAGGTCGGACACTAGATCTGGACAGGGCCAAAAGCTAGTGAAAAACTATAAATAGAGCTAGAGAGCTCATTTTTGAGGTTAGCTTGTAATAGAATTGAACTTGTATGAGCGTTTTGGAAGTAATCTAAAAGAACTCCATTGTCTTCCTCTTTGTTCTTGCCGTGTGTGCGCGTGTGTGTGTATGTGTGTGCATGTTTGTGTGCTTCTCACTGACGCACTTGTGCCTTCACTTGCTCAAGGTCATCATACCATCCTCACGTCTTCTCGGATTGACATTAAAGGAGGTGCTACTCATCACTGAGCTACACCTGCTTTTCATGCCCTTTTTGCACAAAGGCACGGGGCTGAAAATCATACACTTCTTCATGCAAGTCACCATTCAAAAATGCAGTTTTAATGTCCAACTGATGTACATTCCAACCATGATGGGCTGCAAGTGCATAGATGCTCCGAACAATAGTCATACGGCATGTAGGTGCAAAGGTCTCATCAAAATCAATGCCTCTTTCCTATGCATAACCCTTTGCAACAAGCCTAGCCTTATAACTATCAACAGTTGCATCAGGCTTACACTTCAACTTGTAAACCCACTTAGTGCCAATGGCCTTCTTGCTAGGAGGCAAGTCACATAAAGACCAAGTACCGTTCTTCATTGTATCATCATATTCAGATTGCATAGCAGCCATCGAATTTTCTGAATTTTGTGCTTTATCAAATGAAATAGGCTCATTCTCATTGTAGAGACTAGATGCAGCCATAGCATAGCAATCTAATGCAAAAGAGGCACTATGAGAGCCTGATTGAGTACGATATAACAGAGGTGCATCTTATTTGCTGTCACGCAAAGTTTTCACCAGCCATTTTGGCATAGTTGTTGCCTCCTCAATGTCAGCTCTCTCATCAACAAGTGCATCACGTAAATCTGCATAAAAAATGAGATGATCTGCATCATCACATGAGACTTGTAAAGGCTAAGAAGTTACCTCATTAGGACCAGCACTAGACTGTCCACCTGTAAAAAGAGGCAGCAAAGTATCATACATGTCTTTGGAGCTAACAGATGTCTCCTTAGTACATGAAAGCAATGGCTGAATAGCATCTTCCACAAAAACAACATCACGGCTAACCAGAATGCATTTAGTCTATGGATGATACAGACGATAGCCTTTACTTTCCAAATTGTACCCAACAACAATACATTTTACTACTTTATCATCCAATTTTTTGCGATGTTGTTCAGGCACTAATGCATATGCCAAATAACCAAAAACACGGAGATGTGCAATAGATGGCTTGTGATCATGCCAAGCCTCATATGGAGTGATGGATTGCAACGCTTTAGTGGGACACCTATTAAGTACATATGCTGTACACATGACATCCTCAAGCCAGACACTATGTGGTAAAGCCTGACTCTTGACCATACACCTCTCCATCTCCATGAGTGACTTGTTCTTTTGTTCAGCAACTCCATTATGTTGAGGTGTATACGGCACTGTACACTGGTGTTTTACCCCATGTTCAGCCAAAAATGCATTAAAATCAGAAGACATATATTCCACCCCTCGATCACAACGGAGGGTGCCCATTTTACATGCTGACAGATTTTCAGCCAAAACCAAAAACTGTTTGAAGCACAGGAACACTTCGGACTTTGCCTTCAATGGATATACCCATGCATGCCTGGAAAAATCATCGATGAAAGTAACAAAGTAAAGATAATTTCCAAGAGAAGATGTCTGCAGAAGACCATAGAGATCACTATGTACAAGCTGCAATTTCTGAGTAGCCCAAACTGAACCATCTTTTGGAAAGGAGGAACACTGCATTTTGCCCAAAATACAACCTTCATAAACATGTTTTCCTGGTGCCTCAAGTTTGGGCAAAGAGAACACTGTTAGTCGGCCGCCGGATTGGAAAATGTAAAACTGAATCTTGTGTTCGCACACGCGAAAAGTTGTTACATAACAGTTGTAATCTTTTATATACAGCAATGAAAAGAGATGCTGAGTGACGATTCGTGGAATCACTAGACTGTTCGTCTGGGTGATTGTCCGAGCGTTGTTGTAGCGTTGTTTAACTGATTTCTGAGTATTCTGTGTATTCTGTGCGCAGTTGTGTCTTGTTTTGTCTGTTCGGAGTTTGATCGAGTGTGACGATTCATCTGAGTGACTGAGCGGTGACGTTACTGTGTGCAGGGTTGGGTAATTTGGAGCATCTGTCTCGTTCTGTTGATTTGTTATCGAACTGTCGTCTGAAGTGAGTCATCGGTGAATCTTTATCGCGATTGTTGTGTTAGGGACGTGTATTGTGTTAGTACTCGTTCTGGGAATGTTCTGCCAGTTGTTAGCGAAGTCTGTGAAACTGTGATAGTGTTCTATCACTACGCGGGATAGTGTTGTCTCTAGCGTTGAAGATCTGTCATCTTACGGTAAGGGCTAAGCTACAGCAAGGATTCTTGGGGTAAGTACTGGGTCTTCAGTACGATGTATCTGAACAATTGAATTCTCTGTGTTTCGGATGTTGAGTGGATTATGGTACCTGTTCGGTAAAGGTTGAATTATCACTCTTGTCTCTGGTATCTTCAGTAAGTTTAGTAATATAGCATTTTAGTGTATTCGGTACACGTTGGCCGAGCTACGACGAGAACTATAAGTGTCATGAAATCTTGATAGAGTTCTTAGCATCAATATATTACTGTATCTGAAGTGGTTATTTTGGGAACTAAGTACAGGGCCTCTATCTAACAGACCCCTACCACTCCCAAGAACCCACTTAGGTGCTTAAAAGCGTTTCTGACAGTTAGTCTCGCGTTTAAGCGTTTAACACTAGCACCGTCTGTGGGAAGGTGGCATCAAGATTGCCGTTTATCTGTCGAAAGTGTTATCAAGAATGCCATTTATCTATGGGAAGGTGGCAACAGATCAGATTGTTGCAAACCTGTTGTGAAAACGTGACTATAAATTTTTAATCGACAGTAACAGTACGCGATTAGTACAAAAGATGATACATGCCGGTTACTCGATCCGGTGAAACGTATCCAAAGAACAGACAGCCTTGGGTACCTAACATGCTAAGGACGCCTCCAGGAGGTAGAAGCGTGAGAAGGTCCAAACCAGTTGACAAGAAGGTAAAGAACGTTAGTAGTGATTCCGGTCATAGTCCGGTGGAAGGTATTACATCTCTGGTCATTACGATTCCAGCCCAGTCTGTTGAAGAGGTAGTAACTCCAAAATCTACCAGGACGCAGCCTGAAGTTAGTCTAACAACATTGGGTAAAGATTCAAATTTTTTCACGAATAAAAACGCCTTAGCCAAAGAAACCAGTGAAGGAGAAGAAGTACTTTGTTTTGGTGAAAAATCGACACCTTCCGGTGTCATTTCGGTACAAGTCGCTAAGAATTTACAGTTTTTCGATGCTGATTTACCATTTCTTGGTGAATCTTCAGCCCAGTCACCGCTATTGGGAGTAAGCCTTCCTACATGGGACATCAAGAAGGAAGGAAACTTGTTCGAAACTGAGATTCGAAATATAATGAACAAGATTATCGAACTGGAAAGTGCATAGACTGATACAGACTCCGACGGTTCAGATATTCAGCCTCGGAATACAGGAGATAGTCACCATACAACCATCAGCACGATGAACGAACAACAACAACAACAACTATGCCTACCTAGGCCGACTCCAACAGGAGTAACGTACACTAAATTCGGTGGATTCCCAAGTGATGACCCAGATGCTCATGTACGCACATTTGAGATAAGTTACGCAGTGCTCAACCATCCACCTGATCCGGCGTATAAGGCTATTGTTTTCCAATCGACATTGGTCAACGAAGCAGCTAGATGGCTTACAGAATATGATATTAACCATTTCGGCACTTATGAAGCAGTAAGAGATGCCTTTTTGCAGAGATTCAGGCTAAAGAAGAATCCAGCCGAAATTTTTGACTACCTACAAAACAATAGACAGAAGATAAATCAAATAGTACAGGAATACGCCACGCTATTCAGGACTCATTTGAGGCAGTTACCACCAGCACATGCCAACTTACCGGATGACGTTATTACTCAATGGTTCATCAATGGCTTGACTCCACAACTTAAAGAGATTATGATCATATGCTGTGTAGGAGCTATGACGCTAGATGCAGTGATTGCAATGGCTTTGTAGTTGGAAAACAAGGTTGGAGGATTTACAGAAGATCTGGAGTGGTTAAAAGCAAATAAAAATATCGCCGAAGACCCGACCAAACAGATGTACTACACTACATGCAAGAATTCAAGCCATACTAGTGCCACTTGTGCACTTAATCAGTTGTTTTGTGCTATCTGCAAAACTACCGGACACACCATCGAAAACTGTGCATACAATGCCAAGGTACAGGGAACAACAACTGTCAATGCAATTATACAGGAACCAGGGCAGCCAGCCAATCACTATGTACCTCCGCAAATGAGAAACAACCAGCAACAAGGATATCAAAATTATATAGGATAGAGAAATAATAACTACAATGCAAACCGCTGGCAGGCCGGACCAGCACCGGAAAATCCTAATTTGCCACCACCGCGCTGTCATTTCTGTGGTGAATTTGGTCACATTAGAAGATTTTGTAAGGATGCAGCTGAGTATGATCAGAGGAAGAAAGAACGTCCAAACCCAATGGCTAATATGGTACAAATCACACCAGTAGAAACCCACGCTGCAGTAATTCAGACCCGATCCAGTAAACAACTACAACTAGCAGCAGAAATATTTGAACCAGGCATACGCGAACAACAAAGGATGTACGATAAAGCTAGTCAATGGACCACTGCAGAACCTCCAGTCTTCCCAGATCCTATTCCGGTGACCCAGACTCCGTTAACCAAGGAAGGAACACAACAACATGATTTTAATTCAGCAGCAGGCACATGTAGATCATGCTGCACTTGTCTATCTAGTTTGAGAGCAGCATCTAGGAGGTCGATTAGCACGATGGGTCCTGCTTTTACAAGAGTTTGACTACGAAGTTATTCATCGACCAGGCAATTCACATGCCTTAGCAAATTTTTTGTCTCGCTTAGATTCCGGTGAAGCTCCGGTCGGTGTAGATGACACAACACCAGCAATTTATGTTTCTGAACCAACCCATGATGAAATTACAGACCCGCCTATGCCATCTACATACTATGATCAAATATTGACCTTTCTCACTGATGGATGCCTTCCATCTCAGACTTCTACGGTAATACGCAAGAAAATTGCAATCTTTAGCCGCCGATTTTGGTTGATTGCTAGGGAATTATACTATGTGGATCATACTGGAATTTTACTTCGTTGTATTCCACCACATGAAGTTAACTCAGTTATTACTTTGGCTCACTCAATTCCTTCCGGTGGCCATTTTGCTGCAGACTTAACACACCGGAAAATTCTGCAGAATGGTCTCTGGTGGCCTACTATGTACAGGGATGTATTGCAGTTTGTCAAAAAATGTGATAATTGTCAGAGGTCTGGACAGCTGTTACCACGTCATTATTTTCCGCTACAACGTGTCCTGCCATTGGAACCTTTCCAGAAGTGGGATCTAGATTTTATCGGACCGATTACACCGGCAACAATCCTCAGTAATAATTGTTATATTTTGACATGTACATATTATGCTACCAGATGGGCAGAAGCCTGGGCTTTACGATCTGCTACAGCTGTTGCGGTAGCAAAGTGTCTGCTAACCGATGTCTTTCCACGTTTTGGTTTACCACTGGAACTTGTTACAGATCAAGGCACTCACTTTGTCAACAATTTAATGAAAGTACTCACACATTCGTTCCAGGTCACGCATAAGTTTAGTTCTCTTTATTATCCTCGTGCTAATGGTCTGGCTGAAAGTACAAACAAAACTTTATTGAATATGCTTCGAAAATTGATTATGGAAGCACCGGAAAGATGGGATCAACTGTTACCTGAAGTATTATGGGCATACCGGACTACATACAAGGTAGCAACAGGATTAACCCCTTTCAAACTAGCTTATGGATTGGAAGCCATAGCACCAATGGAAATCATTGTGCCAAGTTTACGAGTAGCCATCAACCAGAAACTACTACCGGAAGAATCTCTGTCATTTCGATTGGATACACTCAGAGAATTAGACGAACATCGATGGCACAGTTTCATGACTATTCAGGAAGTACAGCTAAGACAAGCTCAAACACATGATCGATATCTGAAGACTCCAGTTTTTACGGTGGGGCAACTTGTACTCTTTTACAATGCAAAGACAAATCGCTCTGCTAGAAAGTTCAAGTTACGATGGTTTGGTCCCTACCAGATTGCTGAACAAGTGGGCCCAACAACTTTTTGGTTGACCACTTTGATCGGAATTCCTCTTACAAAGGTGATAAATGGATCAAAGCTGCGGCCGTATCAACACGCATCTAACCCGCACTGAACGTTTTGCGGTTGGCCGCATCTTTTGGCGTTCACTTTTCTTTTCTTTTATTTTGCGTGCTTAATAAAATAAGTCTGTAGATATCCGCGTTTTGTTAACTAATTATGTCCACAGTCGCCCTGCCCTTGCCATCTACTCAAGCATGTACACCGAAGTTAAGAATTATCATTTCAATACCGCGCGATGTTTATTCATCCTTGATTGCTCTCCACCACAACGCATCTACTTAACCTTTTCTGTTTCGCCGAAAATCGCTATTGTGTTTGTGTGATTTGTGCTCTGTGTGCTTACCCTGTGCTTTGCGTGCTTGTGTTTGCTGTCTTTGTCTGCGCCATGGAAGCTTTGGCTAACTACGCCGCCTTCCGTGATGGACTCCCTGCCGACGTAGGAGAGTTCCTGCGCATTCGTGGGCTTAACAACTTCGCTAAACTGCCTTGGCATTCAGTGGAGTCCCACCCATTCTTTGCCCAGATAATCTCCGCCATCGCCAACACACCTGCTACAGAGCAGAGTTGGCCAATCACCTCCCTACCATCCCGTACATTGATCACTTTCCAAACCTTCGCTGAGTCGTTTCGACTCCCTTCGCAAGGTCGACAAAATGGCCCAAACCTCACTATAGCAACCATGATACAATTGTTCCCTAGGTATTCATCAAACGAATACGCGATTCTGTGTCGACCGGAACCAGAAAGATCCGCCCTTCAGTTTTTAGTAGCAATCCTAAACCTCCAGAAGCGAACTTACGGTATATCTCGCCCCTTCTACTCAGCCATAGACTTAGCTTCCCGAGAACCAGTGAATTTTGCCTCATACTTTTTCCACCGTATTCACAAGGAATGCGTAGCAATAATCAAACAGGTGAACAAGGGAGGCACGCCAAGGTCCAAATTGCCGCATATACTATCCTTCCTTTTTCCGGCCATCCTTGCAGCACAACCACCACCCCGAGGCCCTGTTCTAAGACATGAGGAATCTGTACAGTTATGGGACGATGAGGAAGAAGATGAAGAGGAGTTGAATCAACTCTTCAGACGAAAGAGAATCAGAATAAGTTCTTCTGAAAGTGAAGCCCAGGGATCAGCCGAAGAAAATGAAGGGGATGACAAAGAAGAAGAAAAGCAAGACGAAGACACATTCCATGATACCGCCACATCAATGCAGCACGAATCTTCCGCACAATCATCTTCTCAGGAGCAACAAGAACAGGAAAATCAGATTGAAGCCGACACAACTTCTACAAAAGAGGCATCCCAGCAACAGTCTAAAGAAGAACATCATGCAGATCAAGAACTAGTTGCTAAAGAAGTACTCGAAGAGCTGCATAAGGTACTTGACTCCATAGCCGAAGATACTACACAACCCACCAAAAAGGTAATCACCGCAACTACTGTTCTTCCTATCCATCCACCCGAATCCCCAGCCGAACCCATTATCCCTATCCAACCCACCCACCCCAATGAAGCCACAACCTCTTCTTCATCATCACCTAACTACTCTCCACCGAACTCCCAACAACTCCTCACGGCATCCTCGTCCCAACCTCGTCACCCTCCTCCACTCCCATCCATCCCCGTATTCTCTGAGTTAGAATCAATGGGTCATCTGCTAATCGCTTTATCACAACAACTGCCGCAACAATTGAAGCAAATAACAGACACTGTTCGAGAAGACTTCCAACACAAATTGGAAGTAATGGAGGCAAATATCACTCCCCTCCAGGAGGAGTTACAGGTAGTAAAGGCTGAAAACCATGCACTAAATGCACAAATACAACAATTGGAGACCAGACTTCAAGAACAGGAACAAATTACAACTCAGCAAGATGAAGCCCTAGCAACAGCAAAAGAGAAGGAGGAACTGCTGCTGGCTACCGATGCAGAAATGATTAAACTGAATCTATTACTCAAGGATAAGGAGGATGCTAGAGTCGCATTAGGAAATCTACTGGAAGAAACCAGAGTGCAGCTAGATGAAGTGGTACAAAAAGGCCAAGAACAATTCGAGCTGGCAGTGCAAAGAGCTGAAGAACTCCAGAAATGTAAGATACAATTCGACGAGGTAAACGATATTCTATGGCGAAAACTGACCAAGGAAGCTCAAACACAGAAACTGATAACAGATCTCTGACGAGAAAGGGATGCATATTCGCAAACGATACAGTTCCAAAACCAAGAGATCAAACGAAGAGAAAACCAGCTTGACAATCAAAAGGAAAGAGTACTCAATATGCAGAAGCAGGTTGCAGAAATGAAGATTTCAAGAGATGCCGCTTTATCCAATGATTTTTACCTTTAAGAGGCTTTTCTGCAGACTCAAGCAGAGATTTTGCTCACCTAAGCTATAGCCTTAAGTTCTGTTAGAGTAGATGTGCAGCTAGTAGAGCCAGAAACCCTCAAACAAATACTAGAAACTCTAAAGAAAAAGATAGCCCGCACCTTTAGATTAGCTAGGAATATGTACTTAGAAGGTATTCTCGATGAACAATAGGTTTTGTAAAACTTGCGGGTTCGAGTCCACCGTGCGTGCCAATGTTAGTCGGCCTCCGGATTGGAAAATGTAAAACTGAATCTTGTGTTCGCACGTGCGAAAAGTTGTTACATAACAGTTGTAATCTTTTATATAAAGCAATGAAAAGAGATGCTGAGTGATGATTCGTGGAATCACTAGACTGTTCATCTGGGTGATTGTCCGAGCGTTGCTGTAGCATTGTTTAACTGATTTCTGAGTATTCTGTGTATTCTGTGCGCAGTTGTGTCTTGTTTTGTCTGTTCGGAGTTTGATCGAGTGTGACGATTCATCTGAGTGACTGAGCGGTGACGTTACTGTGTGCAGGGTTGGGTAATTTGGAGCATCTGTCTCATTCTGTTGATTTGTTATCGAACTGTCGTCTGAAGTGAGTCGTCAGTGAATCTTTATCGCGATTGTTGTGTTAGGGATGTGTATTGTGTTAGTACTCGTTCTGGGAATGTTCTGCCAGTTGTTTGTGAAGTCTGTGAAACTGTGATAGTGTTCTATCACTGCGCGGGATAGTGTTGTCTCCAGCGTTGAAGATCTGTCATCTTACGGTAAGGGCTAAGCTACAGTAAGGATTCTTGGGTCTTCAGTACAATGTATCTAAACAATTGAATTCTCTGTGTTTCGGACGTTGAGCGGATTGTGGTACCTTTTCGGTAAAGGTTGAATTATCACTCTTGTCTCTGGTATCTTCAATACGTTTAGTAATATAGCATCTTAGTGTATTCGGTACACGTTGGCCGAGCTACGATGAGAACTGTAAGTGTCATGAAATCTTGATAGAGTTCTTAGCATCAGTATATTACTGTATCTGAAGTGGTTATTTTGGGAACTAAGTACAGGGCCTCTGTCTAACAGACCCCTACCACTCCCAAGAACCCACTTAGGTGCTTAAAAGCGTTTCTGACAGTTAGTCTCGCGTTTAAGCGTTTAACAACACCATTTCTGATTTTTGTAGGCATAGAAAACTAGCAAAATTCAGATGACCAAAGCATGCATGCCAAAGCTTTGCATCTGACATAGCCTAAGAATCATGTAATGCACATGCCAAATCATTTACAGATCTTTCATAGACTATGAGCTTATACAGCCCATGACATAGAATGTCAGAAGCAATAATCATGTCGCCATGTGATAGATCATGAACTGTACATCTGTCATCAACAAATTTCACAACCAAGCCAATCTTGGCTAATGCAGAAACTAATAACAGATTTTTCTTGATCCCTGGCACAAACAAAGCATCTAACAAAGTGAAAGAACTACCATCAACAGTAGTCAAAAGATCTTACCAACTCCCATAACAGGATAAGAGGAGTTGTTGGCACATGTAACGGTATTCCTTGTAGGGGCAGGCTTGAGTGAAGAGAAGAAACTGCACTGTGAAGTAATATGTTTGGTCACCTCACTGTCAAAGTACCAAACATCTGAGTATACTGCAGACATGCACTGCTCATGAGAAGATGGGTCGAAACTGCAAACAATAGTAAACGCCCATTCTTCTTCCTGCACAAGATTAGCAGACTCCGTTTTTGGTGTATAGGCTTCTGCAACAACCATTCCAGCCTCTTTCTTCTTTGCCTCTTTCAGAGCCAATTTTGGACAGTTCTTTATGATATGATCATTCCCTTTACAGTACTTGCAAAACAATTTCTACTTTTCTGATTTTTTTCTCATCTTTATCTTGGCTCTTCGAATGTGCAGCATCTACAGATTTTGGCTTACTAGTAGAAGAGCTTCATTTTCCTTTGCCCTTCTGACTAGCCAAGAAAGCTTGATCTGCAACTCGCATAATGGACCTGTTCTGCTTGGACTGATCTTCCTGCAACATAACAGAGACTAACTCCTCAAATGACAAGGCATTTGGATTGCCTTTCATCATCAACCGAAGAGTAGAAGCAAAACTCTTATATGAATCAGGAAGATCATTCAGAACGGTCTGCAGACGTGAGCTATCTGGTATAACCTCATCAGTAGAAATCAACTATTCCTTCAAGTCTTTGATCTTTGTTAGAAAATTGTCCATAGAATCACCTTCATTCATGTGCTCACTCTCCAATTGTTTTTGGAGGTAAGCAACACGAGCCTCATTCCTAGCTTGGTACAATGTGGTAAGTGTATCCCAAGCATCCTTAGCTGTTCTAAAAGAGCGAATGTGAGGAAATAATGGCATGTTTGATAGATAAAGCTATCAATGCATGTGCCTTAAAATTAATCCTATTTTTATATATTTAATTATATATAATTAGTTTATTCATTTATGTATATATGTGTATTTACTCTGATAAAAAACCTTAAAATTAATCCTATTTTTATATTTTTTATTATATATAATTAATTTATTTATTTAAAATAGTAGCTCTTTTCATATTTATTTTCTATACAATTATCCTATTATATGTTTATATTTATTTTTATATTCAAATTTTTTTCATAATTTTTTCTTTATATATATTTAATTGAATTATATGTATGTAAAAACCCTAAAACCCTAATTCCAAAGATCTAGGTCTAAAATATGTATATTTGTGTATCCATGTGTATATACATGTATATATGTATTATATGTGTATGTGTATGTGTGTACATATGTTATGCATGTGTAAAAACCCTAAAACCCTAATTGTAAAGACTTAGACCTAAAACATGTATATATATGTATGCATGTGTATATACATGTGTATATATATATATATATATATATATATATATATATATATATATGTGTGTGTGTGTGTGTGTGTGTGTGTATAAATATATGTGTATGTATGTGTAAATAGCCTAAAAACCCTAATCCTATTTCTATATATTTGATGTAAAAAAACCTTTAAATGGGAATTTTATATATTTAATTAAACCACTAGCTATTTTTATATTTATTTATCTATACTGAAATCGTATATGTGTGTGTGTATGTGTGTATGTATGTGTGTGTGTGTGTGTGAATGTATGCATGTGTGTATATATGTATGTGTGTCTATGTATGCATGTGTGTATATGTGTGTGTATGTATGTGTGTGTGTATATGTGTGTGTATTGTAATCTTGTAGTACGAGATCTTTTCTAGTTATTTTTTGTATCCAGTCCATCTCCCTGAAGGGAATTCTTGTAACCGAGATATCTTGTTTCCTACCTACGATCCCTGGTTGTGGGATCTCATGTATCGTCTCTAGTCCAGTTTTCCATACCTATCGGTCCCAGGTTGTGGGACGTTTTATATCGATCATATATTCTTGTATTGTTTTCCCTTCGTGGGTGTTCTTGTAATCAGAAGTCTATTTCGGAAATTTTGTCTACTGTAGTCAGAGAGCACAATCTAGTGCTCCCCTAACATTTTGGCAAGACTATCTTCTATCCAAGACCAGGCATCATGGAGAATGCTTATGAACAGATCGTAGAATCACTTCAGAGTCTCCAATAACAAGTCGAAGACCTAAGTCATCGACAGACACAAGTCGAGAATGGACATCCAGTGCATGTAGGTGCACTCCTCCAAGAATTACAAGAACGAATAGGGAGTCTTCAAGCAAATCAAGGGGGTATTCAAATGAATCAACGGCCTAGTACATCATTTATGAAGGAACCCAAGATTTGCATGCTAGAAAAGTTCGATGGGGATCGCACAAAGTTTTGTGGATTTCCCCAACAAGTTAAATTGTACATCCGTATGCAACCTGATAGATACCCTGACGAGGCATCCAAGGTCGGGTTTATTGGAACCTTGCTTTGTGGCCAAGCATTATCATGGTTTGCGCCAATCTTGGAGAAGAACATGGCAGTACTTCAGGGACTTCAAGGGGTTTCTTCGAGAACTCTCCGCCACATTTGGAGATGCAGATACAAGTCGAGTAGCAGAAACAAAACTTCGGAAGCTACGTCAAGGTAACCGCCCTACCTCTACCTATGCATCTGAATTTAGGCAGTTGATATGTGATCTCACTTGGCATGAAGATTATTTCATAAGCCAATTCAGATGGGGTTTAAGAGATGATGTGAAGGACCTGTTGCTCATGATGCCAGAGGTTAAAACATTGAATGAATATATCATGCAAGCTATTGAATGTGATAACCGACTTTTTGAAAGGAAACAAGAAAAACAAGTAGAAGGAAGACCTCGCGAGTGGAAACCTTTCCAACCGACTACTAAAGATGAGTCCATGCCTGAACCTATGCAAATAGATGTAACTAGGTTTCAGCCTTTAACACTAGAAGAGAAACAGAGAAGGAGAGTTAATAAGTTATGTCTCTACTGTGGAAACCCTTGACATATTGCAATTAATTGTCCAAACAAGAGAACAAACTCCAGAGTCACAGCCACCCTTGTAGAGCAGGGAAACGAGGAAGTTCAGTTGTAAAAGAGACCCTGCAACCGGACCATGATATAAGAAAGGGTCTCATAATTCCAGCTACACCCATAGAAACATGTCTTGCACTTGTCAAGTTAATCTTGCCCAAGAAGGCCCTTTCCCTTACAGCCCTAGTAGATTCAGGAGCCTCCTCATGTTTCATCGATGAAGGATTGGTTAAGAAACATGGAATTCCTGTACTTCGGAAGAACAAACCAGTAGTAGCTGAAGTAGTAGATGGACGACCTCTAGCATCTGGGAATATAACCATGGAAACCACACCATTAAGAGTAAACCTTGGTGACCATGAATCCCATATATGTTTCAATGTAATATCGAGCCCAATACATCTAGTTATCATTGGAATGCCCTGGTTAAAGAAGCATAATCCAGACATTAATTAGGAAAAGAATAAAATCACCCGTCGAGATATCCAGAAGAAACCAACATATGTCGGAGCCAAAGCCTTCATACATGCAGTAAGGAAGGAACCTACATATATGATCTATGCCATACCAGCTCAAGAATCCAAGAAAGATGATCCAGTACAGCTACCCAATCAGTACAAAGGCTTTGAAGATGTTTTTGAAAAGAAGAATGCAGATATCCTCCAAGAGCATAACGATTGCCCCATAGATCTTCAAGAGGGAGCACAACCACCCTTTGGACCAATCTACAGACTATCCCCAGAAGAACTTACAGAACTACGCAAGAACATTGATGAGAATCTAGCAAAGAGGTTTATCAAACACTCGAAGTCTCCAGCAGGAGCTCCTATTCTATTTGTAAAGAAGAAGGATGGGACTCTCTGGATGTGTGTAGACTATCGTGGATTGAACAAAGTCACTATAAAAAACAGATACCCTCTACCACTCATATCAGAGCTCTTGGAATGCCTTGGAAAAGCAAAATTCTTCACGAAAATTGAACTTCGAGGAGCTTACAATCTTGTCAGGATCAGAGAGGGAGACGAATGGAAGACAGCATTTCGAACAAGGTATGGGCATTTTGAATATGTAGTTATGCCATTCGGTCTTACAAATGCTCCAGCTGTCTTCCAACATATGATGAATGATATCTTTCGAGAATATTTAGATGATTTTGTTGTAATATACCTTGATGATATCTTGATATTCTCCAAAAATATGGAGGATCATGAATGTCATGTAAAGATAGTCCTAGAGAAACTAAGAGAAAAAGGACTATATGCGAAATTAGAGAAGTGCTCTTTCCATAAGACAAAAGTGGAATTTTTATGGTACATTGACTTCTATAGGATATTCATCAAAGATTACTCCAAGATAGTGACACCTCTTACCAAGCTTACAGGGAACTCCAAATTCTCATGGACCGAAGAAGAAGAAAAAGCATTTCAGACCTTGAAATCAGCATTCACTACTGCTCCAATCCTAGTTCATCCTGATTCTGCCAAGCCCTTCTTCCTAGAGACAGATGCATCAGACTTTGCCCTAGGGTCCATTCTCTCACAATATGGAGATGATGGACACCTACATCCAGTTGCGTATAATTCAAGGAAATTTTCTCCTCCAGAAATTAATTATGAAATTCATGATAAAGAACTTCTTGCCATAGTGGACGCATTTGATACTTGGCGTCACCATCTAGAAGGAGCACCTCATAAAGTTATCGTGTATATAGATCACAAGAACCTAGAGTATTTTATGACCACCCGCATCCTCAACAGAAGGCAATCTCGATGGAGTAACTTTTTATCCAGGTTCGACTTTGTTATCACATATCGTCTAAGACAGCAACAGTGTCAGTCAGATGCCTTGTCAAGAAGATCTTACCTTGCACCAAAGAAGGGTGAAGAGGCCTTTGATCACCAAGAGAGTGTATTACTCAAGCCTGAGCATCTCCAGTTAGCAGCTATCTCTTCAACCCATCCTGAAGATTTAGCCTTGAATCATTTGATCCGTGAGAATCTACCCCAAGATGAATTATTTTGTAATGTTAAGCAAAAAACTCAAGAAGGAAAAATCCAAGAAGTAAATGAATTCCAGGAAAAGGATGGGTTACTATTCTATAAGAACCTATTATATGTCCCTCCAAGAAAGCCCAGGATCCAAGTACTTCAACAACATCATGACAATCGTGCAACAAGACATTTTGGAGTAAATAAAACAATAGAACTCATATCTAGGGATTTTTGGTGGCCTAAAATGTGGAAGGAAGTCAAAGAATATATCCAAACCTGTGACACTTGCAATAGATCTAAGGTACCACAACATAAGCCTCATGGCCTCTTGCAACCTTTACCTATTCCAGAAAGGCCATGGGCTTCATTATCTATGGATTTCATCACAGATCTACCAAAGTCAGATAAGTATGATGCCATTCTTGTTATTGTGGATAGATTCAAAAAGATGGCACACTTCATTCCAACTACAAAGGCAATCACAGGTGCAGCCACTGCTAGACTCTTTCTCAGATACATCTTTAGGCTTCATGGATTGCCTCATGATATTGTCAGTGATCGAGGTCCACAGTTCATATCCAGCTTTTGGAACAGTCTTTGCAAGCTCCTTGGTGTTCATGTTAAACTATCTACAGCAAATCATCCATAGATTGATGGACAAACAGAACGGGTGAATCAAGTCCTAGAGCAATATCTCCATTGCACTGGCAACTATCACCAAAATGATTGGTTTGAGTTGTTACCCTTTGCAGAGTTTGCCTATAACAATAGTGTTCATGCATCTACTAAGCAAACTCCCTTCTTTGCAAACTATGGACAACATCCAAGGATGGATATACAACTCTCAAATCATGTCAAGAACCCAGCTGCCAGAGACAAGGCCCAGTACCTGATGGACATTCACAAAGAACTCAAGGAAGAGATCCATAAAGTTCAACAACAATATAAGTACTATGCAGATCAACATCGTGTCCAGAATCCATCGTATCAAATTAGGGATAAAGTATGGTTACTCAGAAACAATTTGCAAACTTCAAGGCCTTTTGCAAAGTTAGATCATCAAAGATTTGGTCCATTTACCATCTTGGCCAAGATTAATCCAGTCACCTTCAAGCTCCAGCTACCAAGTACCATGAGAATACATCCAATTTTCCATGTATCCATGTTGGAACCATATCAGATTTCACCATTGAGGGGGGAGAAACCTAGTCCTTCACCACCTATCGAGATTGATGATCATGAAGAATTTGAAGTCGAGCATGTCCTAGATTCGAGAATATCCCGAGGAAGATTAGAGTACCTTATTCATTGGAAAGGGTATGACATCAGTGATCGTACTTGGGAACTTGTAGAAAACCTTCAAAGAGCACCAATCAAGGTTCGAGAATTCCATAAGAAAAATCCAATGAAGCCGAGACCAGAGAACATGACCGCTCCTCATGGAACTCGTCGCTTGAGGGGAGGTAGTGTCATGGACAAAGGAAACTCTCAGATTCCATGTGAATCCTATATCTCATGATTGGTTCAGAATTTGGGGGGAAGCTAATGCTTCCATTGCATCCGGAACGTGCCAAAACCCTAAGATCGACTATCTTCTTGCTTGATTCTGACATCCAGAGACCATGCTACGAATTGATGATATCATCAATTCGTAACCGCCCTAGAACCGCCCTTGGAAAACCTATATAAGGAGGGGTTGGCCACATTCATAATCAGTCTTGCCAATGCCAGTCTTGGGAGCTCAAGGGATCCTGATCACCAAGTAAGTACTTTCAAGTTCCAGTTCAACTTCTAGTCTTGTCTCTTGCTCTAGTCTAGTCTATTCTTGTATCGTGGACATCCTTTCTTGTCC
The DNA here is from genome assembly GCA_020310875.1 of Ceratopteris richardii. NCBI lineage: Eukaryota > Viridiplantae > Streptophyta > Polypodiopsida > Polypodiales > Pteridaceae > Ceratopteris > Ceratopteris richardii. The sequence goes on along the minus strand of CM035437.1, from coordinate 64,930,222 downwards.
TATTGTAATCTCGTAGTACGAGACTTTTTCTAGTTATTTCTTGTATCCAATCCATCTCCCTGAAGGGAATTCTTGTAACCAAGATATCTTGTTTCCTACCTACGATCCCGGGTTGTGGAATCTCTTGTATCATCTCTAGTCTAGTTTTCCATACTTATCGGTCCCGGGTTGTGGGACGTCTTATATCGATCATATATTCTTGTATTGTTTTCCCTTCATGGGTGTTCTTGTAATCAGAAGTCTATTTCGGAAATCTTGCTACTATAGTCAGAGAGCAAAATCTAGTGCTCCCCTGACACTGCCTAGGGAGAAATTTGAAGCTTTCCGCAAAACTTTGGGCTTACTTCCTTTTGTGGACTAATTTCCACATAGCTTGGCACTTCCTTATACATGAGTGCTAGCTCCTTGTTCACATCATCACTCCCAAGGGGGATTTGTTGATATATTTAGGTAATGATCTGTGTGAACACACTAGGACCGTTGGGGCACTTTTTTCCCTTTAGGAGGTTTTTTCCCCCGCCTTGTATATATGCCTCTAGCTCTAATGGGTTACTTATCTTTGTACATTCTAGTGGTAATACATTTAGTATTGTGTGTTGTGCTCCAAGCTTCTTCTTCTTCCTTGTGTTGTTCGCGTGCTTCCCCAAACGTCTAACTCCAACAAGGCTCAAAGACTCTATTGTATGTGAGCAATACCTCAAGTTCAATCTTTGGGTGAAATGAGAAAAGTGTTGGTTTTGATTAATTGATTAATATGAATGTTGTCTCAAGCATGAATGTATATAAACTCACAATTGAGTTACGAATGAAATGAACTTCGGTGACTCGACCCCAATGGAATGATAAGTAAGGTGATAGTCCGTTCGGGTCACCGGGCTGCTCACTGTACACATCATCACTTGATTTTTGCCACACTAGAAAAAGAACATACGTTTGGCCGAACTTCGGTTTTCCCAGGCTGCATGTGCCCCCCCCCCCCCCCCCGTAAGAAAGAGATGCATAAGATGTGCTCTCATAGATCTTCACTATTTCTAGATTGTAGGAAAGTGAATTGATTGCATCCAACAACCTTTACCACTTTCATTTGAATTCAAAATCCACTTGTAGAAGTCATGGAGCACTTTACAAGTCTATATAAAGACTTTAAATCACTTGTACAATACATGGAAGCAATATACATACACTTGTGGCCATCAGTGTCTTTCACCTTCATTTTTTTTGCATCATCTTCTTCAATAATAGTAAGCTTGCAGAGGCTGCTTCTCTCTCTCTATGTGGTGCCAAATTGGATTAGACAAGAGTCCTTTGAAAGCTATTAGTATCTAGTGTATGCTTGTAAATTTTCAAAGAATTTGGTTTGGTAAATTGGGCGAAATCTCAGTTTTTATGTCTCGAGATTAATCTCTACATATTCCTAAAAAATAGGAGGTATCACTATTGAGTGTTTGGTTCATTCCAAAAGCATATTTTGCTTATTTCTTGTACTCCTTTGCATCCTATACACTCAACCTTATGTTCATCACTCTTCCAAAAGGATGTTTTTTAAGTGTAATCATGCTGGTCGCTATGAGCATTTAAAGTTCATTGTCTCATCCAAAGATAGTAAGTTTTTTTGAGCTAATCGATGCGCAAACCTATTTGTTTTGTATTGACTCTTTTTCCTTGATGCCCCAAGGTACATAATGCATTTTATTGCTCTTATCACATACCTATAAGATCTATTTGAGTCTCCATAAGCTCAAAGGTTGGTCTTATGCTAGTTGATTAGATCAAACTTCGTTGCTTCACAACTCACTTTTTTACCTTCTACAAGCTTCTCCAAAGTCTTTCAATCCTTTCGAAATTTTTTGAAGGCTCAAAGACTCTATTTTGTGTGAGCAATACCTCAAGTTCCTTCTTTCGGTGAAATGAGAAAAGTGTTGGTTTTGATTAATATGAATGTTGTCGCAGGCACGAACGTATATAATCTCAAAATTGAGTTACGAACGAAATGAACTTCTGTGACCTGACCCGAACGGAATGATTAGTAAGGTAACAGTCGGTTCAGGTTACCAAGCTGCTCTCACTGTACACATTATCACTTGATTTCTGTCATGCTGGAAAAAGAGCATATATTTGGCCGAACTTCGGTTTGCCAGTGCTGCATGTGCCCATGTAAGAGAGAGATGCATAAGATGTGCTGTCATATAAGATGCTTTGGGGAGAGTGTGTCACAATAAACGTTATGGTTTTTCCCAAATTAGTGAGTGTCAACTCAATCTCTTCGTCTTTTCTTTTGCTATTGAGATCAGTGTGTGCGTGTGCATGTGTGTGTATGTGTGTGTGAGAGAGAGAGAAAGATGCATGGAACGTAAACTGTTGTAGACGTCTTGATAAGAGTATATGTATGTAACAAAAATTGGTATGGTTGTTTCCTGAAATAGTGAGCCCTCTCCTCAGCCTATTTGTGTCTTCTAGTCAACCTGTTTGTCTCTCCTATTGTTATTGTGGTCAATGAAAGATGCTTCCTCTGAATTTGCGTATCAACTCAATCTCTTTGTCTCTTCTATCCCCAAGTGGTTGTGGCTGTGAGAGAGAGAGGGAGAGAGAGAGAGAGAGAGTACCTGCAGATTCACTATTAACATATGGAGATTTTTAATGGACCCTCGGTGCTCATTAAAGCACCGTTTAACAATTTCAATCGGTTGATTTTCTTTTTTTATATATATATCATATGTTTCTAATAACGAGGTACTTATTCAGTGGGCGTTGTTTAGCGAATGTGTCTTGTACTCCTAAGTAGATGGCTAGGGTTCAAGTCTTGCCTAGGGTTGGATGCCTCAGAGTTTCCAAGAAGAGTGTCTCTACCTTGCAAGGTCGGCTGTGTGTGTCTTTCCAATTCATTATACTCTCAAAAAAAAGGGAAGAAAAAAAAAACGCGGTACTTGAAATCTATTTGGATTTACTTGGGCATGGTTTGTTGAGATCTTGGCTATCTGCTTCAGTCTGTGTGGCATGTTGTCATGTGGAGATAGATAGGCTTTTCCTTAAAAGGAAGTTTCCCTGAATTCACTTGTAGTGGACTTGCTGGATGGCAGTTCCAAACATTGATGTTTTTTGAGTCTGCATTGGTATATATGCCCTTCCACAGCCCTTATATGCAATGAAGAGAAGCTGTTGAGGTGAAAATAGAGATGCAGAAGGTAATACAGCACTGCACAGTCAGATTAACCAGAGAGACAATGAAGTAACCCACATATGTATAGTGCGAACGGGATGTGCCTTAGAGTTGATATTCAAAATATATTTATTTCTGTGACACAACGGATAGTAGTTTCCAACCAAATTCAAGGTTAGGACACTTCACTTGGATCGTGTTGAAGGAGTGGCCATGTGCCATGGACAAGAGAGAATAACCCAAGAATTAGATCTTTATGAATAAAAATTGCAGACAAATGACTTCTCGAATTTGCAAATGAGTCAGATCTTGTAGGAAAACTACCTGCAAAAATAACAGAATCGAAAGAGATTGATTACAGAGGATAGGCCAGCTTTGATATGTAACAGCAGGGAATGTAAAACTTCTACAGGAATTGAGATGATCTTGATTACTCCGATGAATATTGGAGTGTACAAATGTTTACACATAGCTTCAACAGTGCCTTGATCACAAAAAGCAAACTCTCGGCATGCTTGGAGATAGCTTTAAATTGCTTCAGAAGTGAAGAACATTTCTGCAAGAAGGCTTCACTTCGCTTATTGACACTGTTGATTGACAAGAAATGTTTTGTGACTTGAATGGAGCGATCTTTCTAACCAACTGAAGAGAAACCATCTGCTATGGGAAGCGATCGTTACACAGAATGTGGATGCTACGTCGTCTCCATCTACTCCATTTTCAGATTCAAGTGTTTACAACGAAGGTGAATGCGCACGATTCAATATGTTCATTTGAGGTCAAGACACGAAGGGCGGCATACGCTCGGAAGCGCTTGCAAACGTCGAACAGTTTCCTACATTCGTCTGCAAATCAGTTTGACGTGTTAATAGGAGAATTACAATTGAAGCCCGTTCAGTAGCCTCCACACCAAGATGAAGATCTTTCACGCATGATTGGCTGGAAGGAGTTACGAGTTCAAATCTCTCTCTCTCTCTCTCTCTCTCTCTCTCTCTCTCTCTCTCTCTCTCTCTCTCTCTCTCTCTCTCTCTCTCTCTCTCTCTCTCATATAAATACACGTGCACTTGAAATGCACATTAAACTTCATTCCTGGGATTGAACAAATTAGTTCCGGGTATGCACATTGTGATACAAATTACCTGTATGTAATGATACTGCCGTCGCTCGTAGACATTTTCTGCGGACAGAAATACGGCAACATCAGCAATCACGAAGCGAGCTGATCGGCACACGGCTGTTAGCAGATGGGCGATGGTTGTGAGGTGGAAAAAGCCCATCTATCTATCTATCTAGAGAGAGAGAGAGAGAGAGGGGCAAACTCACTATTGAGACGGAGAGGTGCAAACTCGCTCTTGAACGCCATCTGTTATAGACGCTGTAGGAAGGCGAATCCTATCAGATGGGCGTAGTTCTGAGGCACACAGAGAGATGCATAAGATGTGCTGTCATAGACGCTTTGGGGAGAGTGTGTCACACTAAACGTTATGGTTTTCCCCGAATTAGTCAGTCTCAACTCAATCTCTTCGCCTCTTCTTTTGCTATTGAGATCAGGTAGATGTGTGTGTGTGTGAGTGAGAGAGAGAGAGGTGTGCATAGAACGTAAACTGTTATAGACGTATTGGTAAGAGTATAATGTATGTAACAAAAATTGGTATGGCTGTTTCCTGAAATAGTGAGTCCTACTTGTCTCTTCTACTCAACCTATTTGTCGCTTCTTTTGTTCTTGTGGTCAATGAAAGATGCTTCCTCAACCTATTTTTCTCTTCTTTTGTTCTTGTGGTCAATGAAAGATGCTTCCTGTGAATTATTGCGTATCAACTCAACCTCTTTGTCTCTTCTATCCCCAAATGGCTGACGAGAGAGGGAGAGACTACTTGCAGATTCAATCTTACCATATTGAGATTTCTAATGGACCCTTGGCGCTCATTAAAGCACGTTTAACAATTTCAAAAAGGTTACTTTTCTCTTTTTTTCTTTCCCTTACGTTTTCTAATAAGGAGGGATTTACTTCCTCCTTATAATTATTATTATTACTTTTCCTAATAACGAGGTACTTGATGGGGGCACCAATGGATCCTACATTGTTTGAAGACCTTCAAGTCTTGTACTTAGACATTTGCGCATGCTAAGTACAAAACAATCGCCACAACACTTCCCTTGTAGCATTCCACATGCATGTCAACAAGCGTCTACTTCACTCTTTACATCACTTGAATCCATGTTGTATATGAATGATTTCATCTTAAGGAAACCCAATTCTCGTTACACAACAGCATTGAATGTTTGCAAGAGGTGTCCATAGTGGCATAATGTTTATGTCCTCATTTTACAGATACATACCTATCCCAAGCAAAGGTAGCTTGATAGAGACCAGATGTTTTTATCTGTATGGACAAATCTCATCTCCTACTTCTTCTTTAGTGGATGAACATCTTATGTAGGAGGGCTAACATCTTCAAATATGAGTCGCCTCACTTTAATCATTTTAGTGGGTTGTTTATGCATCTTCATTTAATTGAGAGTAGTATGAGTGTTTCTTATTATTTAACATGTTTTAGGATTATACAAGAGATACTCTTAAATAATAGCCTAAGCTAGTCTAGCAAGATCAACAAAATAGTATCCTAACAAGACTAAGCCCACAAGGGGTGAAAGATGCATGTATCCACCCAACCAACTCCACCCATATATATACCTCAAGGCCAAGGAGTGAAATGTGGGGAGTGCTTCCCAAGTGTCCTCTCCACATGGATGCTAATCCATGGCCTTCTAACCTTGTAAATCACATGGCTCTCACATGGATTCTAAACGGACCCCTCCCAAGCTTGTACATACAAGTCTCAAGGCTTGAGAGGCCTCCTTAAGGATTAAATACCATACCCTTAAGAATATCAATCCTAAGGTCAAAGCCCTTCAATTGGGAGTAAATAAATGAAAATAACCCAAGGGTTCAAACCATACTCTTGGAGACACTTTCCCAAGGGTTTCCCAATGAAATCGAAGGGTTCTCCAAGTGGTTTTGGACATTCAAAAACCATGTCTTTGGCGACTTTGACCCATAGTTATACAGCATTCTTCCTCCCTTTGACATTTTTGTCCTCAAAAATGTGTGGAGGTATAATATATGGAGTATTCCCCAATGCCCCATGATCATTCCCATATATCATGGTCTTCATCTCTCAGTTTCGCCTCTTTGTTAGAAGGAGATTTCTATCCCATGTTGGATCTGAAGAGAAGGGAATCCACTCGTGGGCTAGTCCCTGCCCAAATCATTCTGATATTACTTAACTTTGCATGTAAAACACTAAATCAAGTGCTAAGTATGGACATAATGATAAGGGTGGATTAAAAAATCCCTACCTAATTCAATGTTTTTCTATGTGCAAATTATGCATCCATAGCAGAACATATGAAGTATGTGGATTCTAAGACTTTGCAAGTAATTTGCTATGCGGGTCCATTTTTATGTACTACTTGTGTATGGACCTCATAAATAGGTGGATCACTTGCTAGTTTTAAGACTTTGAGAAGTCTCCTTAAGTTAAGGTTGACCAAAACATCTAACCAAGATGTTTCTATGTTCCACTTCTTATCCAACATCTATTGATCTCTTTTTCAGACTGCCATGTCCTAATGAACTTTTAGAGTCAAGGTAGAATGTAGGAAAGAAGTGATTCATTTCCAACTTTAGGATAATTCTCAAAAGACTTGACTTCTTTGGAACTTTTAGAAAATAGTTTCTAACAAAAGTTTTACAAAAATTTAGATTCTTCATCCATTGATTTTAAAGTGATAATCACTGGATGAATTATTTCTCTTAAACGCAAGTGTCTTCTGAAATTGAAGGGGTTCTATAAAAAACATCCATCTTTTGATGTTTAATTTGGTCATACATTCCATCTAGCTAAACCTAATCTAGGAATGACTTCCAAGATTCCTTCCAAGTCAAATCAGAGGTCTAGAAAAGCGAGAAGGAAGAACCAAAACTCGATGTAACCTGTTCAACTTCTAAGACACTAAAATGATTTCAGTCAAATAAGATGAGACTCAAAACTTTAAGAATTTAATCTAGCTAAGGATTTGAAGTATTGTTTCTATCTTTATGAGTCTAAACTCGAATTGTCATAAAGATCCTTTGGATAAGGTTAGCCCATCATCCATTTACAGGATTTGAAGTATTGTTTCTATCTTTATGAGTCTAAACTCGAATTGTCATAAAGATCCTTTGGATAAGGTTAGCCCATCATCCATTTACCAAACTCTAGTGGTATAAAACATCAGTGTCTCGAACCACTGCATTTTCATGATGTTCAACTTTACTCTCAAGCCATAATGTTTCAAATATCTTAATTACTAATTTAATCCCTTTCAATCTCTTGAGACTCCTATAGACTAGAATACCAAGTCTAGTATAGATCTCTTACATTAGGAGATTGACTACCTTCTTGTACTATCAACAAGATGATTTGGACTAACTTAGTCTAACTCCATTATGTAGATAACTAAGTCAATCCTTTTGAATATCTCGTGATACACCTTTATGCTAAAAAGGCATGAATTTGAGTCAAGATATTGACTCACTTAGTTGCATTTGTCAATTAATAGTTTTATCCTAGATTGACTAACTCAAACTAACCTTTCTTGAAAGGGTCTTTCCAAGTTTTCTCTCCAGAAATCCATGTAGCATTTCTAATAAAGAACTACAAAATCCTTAAAGAGACTACACTAGTCTGACTTAAAATCCTTATGAAGATCTAGAAAGTGATTTCACTTCATGATCTTCAAACTTTCTTACTTACTTAATATTTGAAGTACTTCATGGTCATATTCTTGACTATCCTATATTTCAGTTTTATCTATGAAGTTTCAATTTCCATTGGGATGGATTTTCGCTCCAACTCATGAGCCCAAGGCTAAAAGATACCTATCATATCAAGGTCTGATGTCCCATACCATCATTCCTACATTAATGTGAATATAAAGTATAGTGTCCCATACCACCATACCTTATATCCAACACTGATGTGTGGATGATATTTATCTTCAAGTCTAGAAGCTTAATCTAACTATAGGGTACCCTTTACTCAGATTCTTCTTGCTAGAATCTGAAGTCAAGGAATTACTTCTATGTTTTCCACCTTGCTTAGGTAATTAGGGCTTCCAACATAAGACCTCTTTATGATCTTAATTATCCCAAGCTTATATTGGAAGCTCTAAATCTTTTGATGAAATAAACATCCATCCTGATGGAATAAACATCCATCCCTTCTTTCTAAGGTTTTGAGTGTGATTCCAAGTGTCATGATTTGTATTCAAGATCTAGTTAGTTCTTCCTTAACTAATTTGTAGTAACAAGAGATTATTCTTGCCTTTTAGATTCCTTTCTTTATCCAAAGCTTTCAAAAAGCTACCCTAGGGTTTTCTAGGAATCTCATTTACTAATTAAGTCTAAGCATCTTCTAATGCTTTTGGATTTCTCTTTGAAATCCCTTTAAGAATAGGTGAATACAAGTTTCACCTTTGCCAGACTTAAGTATCATTTATCAAGGTTACACACTATGTACTTAGGATTCAAACTTCTATCTGTCCTTCTTACTTCCCTTTAGACAAGTATACATTTTGGCATGTCTTATTCAAGCTCATGGTTTACAAACAACTTTTTTCAAGATCTTGTATGATGGGATTCCAATGCTAGATTAAGCATGCCATGAAGTCTCTTAGCACAATGCATTGTTTTCCAAACATCTTATATCTTAAAATATGTTCTTTAGTCTCATCATCTAAATTCTAAGTTTCTATTTATGGAATTAATTACCAATTCTTGATAAGTCTTGTACTTTGTTCCCCCCCCCTTTGAAGAGTTTTTGTCCTTAAAAATTGTGAAATCCAAGGCTTCATTTACAACTAGAGAGCCAATACTATGACTCCTCCCAATAATGGATTATTGAAGCAATCTTATACTTGTGTAGAACCTGAAAATGTTCTAGAAGATTTACTTGAAAGGAATTATAGTTTTGGTATCTACTATCTTCTAGAGGGATCTCAGTGAACACCTATCCTAACATATTCATGAACGTTTTGGGAATGCTCTTGAAATCCCTTGTTTCCCAACAATGCAAATTCATTCATATCTTTGTTAGGAGAGGTGGTTTTAATTTTCAAGCATAAGATTTTTCAAAGTACTATGGAAATACTAAAAATATTTCCGTTTCGAAATTGTACCTAGAGATCTTTATGCTACTCCATTAGGAACCATTGCATCTCCTAAATAAAACACAATTTGGTTTTTATCTTGAGATACTAAGGTGTGAAATAAATGAGGCTTAAATTACCTTAGAATTCTTTCCTATAGGAGGGAATTTTCAAATTCTCATGATGTCTGGAATATTTTTCTCATTCGTGTTGGTGAAAGAAACGTTTACTCATAATTTATTTTCCGCCTATGTCTTTGAGGGCAACAACTAAAAGTGCATCCTATTTATAATGTCTTATCCAAAAATCCTTTGGAACGTTTTTCAATTAACTGCCTCTAAGTATCTCATATACTTAAGAGTAGTAGGATTGTATGTTCTTTAAAGAAATATAACAATATGCGCCAAAGAACTACTTCAGGGAAACTATCTATGCAATTGAAGACATTAGATGTATTGGGATTTCATGTACTTAAGTCATCTCATTGAAAACCTTGCCTTGGAACCATCTCTAAGTATCTCTTATACTTAGAGTTACCATTTAGTATTCAAGGTTCTTGTGTGTATACATGACACTGGACTTATGTCAAAATGAAAGATTTTTCCCAAATGCATGTCAAGTGAACCTCTTACTTAAGTCCTTAGCTTTCTTGATCAGGCATGCCATGCGTTTTATGGAACTTGAGGATCCATAAATAAGACTCAAAGCTTAAGGATTGTTTTTATTTGTGTTAAGCTTTGTTGGCTTTTGGATCAAGCCAACATATAAAAAGAAAACATAAGAGGATAATGGTCTTTAAGCCCCATTCCATTAAACTTTTATGTTTTTGACTTTATGTCAAGAAGTCATTTCCAATCTTAAGCTTATCCTTTATCTCTCTCTTGTCCCATGAAAAGCATGCATATGGATTGTCATTTATTGATTTTGCATACTTAGAGTATGTCAAAAACGTATACATCTTTGAAGATTCTTAGCATGCATAAGGTTCAAAAAAATTGAACCCCTTTTTAAAGCGTGCATGAAATTCACACTTTTAATTCCATTCTATATATGAATCTATCATTGACATATGCTAAGAATTTGCATACCATGCTATGATGGATGTTTTGTATCCATCCTTATGAAGTGAGTCCCTTTCATGCATTTATATGCTAATGCACATGCTCAGTGTGCATTTAATGATGGAGAGTGTTAATCTCCAAAAGAACAACCTACTCTTGAACTTAGAACACCTCTATATCAAGAGTAAGTCAAAAACTTCAACAAACTGTGAAGAAGGAAATTACTCAGAAAGTCTGCTGCATATATCTTTCTCATTGACTGAGTAAATGTGTAAAGTTTTTTATGAAACTTTGCACAAGGTATCGCCTAAAGATTGCGCACCTCCTCCAAGTCAAATCACTCCAAAAGATTTAGTAGATCTTGAGAAATCTACTTCACAAGTTACCTATGTCTAAATCTGCATTCCCGAGAAGTCGATTTGGACACCCCTAATTTCTTAGCTTTAGTTCTCACAATGTCGAACCCGTTTTATCAAATCCTTTTAGCTGTAGATAGCTTATCTCTCAACTTAGATTTTGAGCTATCATATGTGTAAAACTTTACACTGTGCACTGAGCACTACTCATTTCATTGAACTCAAAATCTACGCCTGTTTCAGGAGACTGTGAACATTCTTTACATATGAATGTTCCTACACACAATTCTCTTAACCTGATTACAATTGGAAGCTAAAACTTTGTACAGAGGTTGATTAACTCTAGACTTAGACTTGTACAAAAGCATTCCACAAAAGCTTTACCACAGAAGGAGAAGACACGAAAACTTCGGGCGCAACTTTTCTTCTATTCCTCAGAAAATCAGAATTGAGTTGTGAGAGAGACTTCTTCACATTCCTATGAACTCTAATGAGTCTTACAACTTACAAATGCACTATTCTCATACTCTCTTGTTGTCTCCTCTCTTGCCCCGACATTTTTTCAAAGTATTTATAGGCAAATATGTACAAATTTGTAACTAGACAAAAGTATAAGTGATCTATGTCTTCACTAATGTACATATGTGTACATATCATTCATCCTGTGAATGTAATCACCTTCTTTGCTTCAAGACTTGATCTTATCTCCATCTTTTTGTCTTCCAAACTTCAATTGGTGATTGATCTGCACCAACAGCTCCCCCTCAATCATCAATTAAGGTTTCTCTTATCTTCTTTATGCCTGCCATGTCTTTGAACTTCTGTAACTTTGGTCCATCTAAACTTTTTGTAAGCATATCAGCTATCTGATCTTTTGTTGAAGTATGTATAACTTCAATCTCCTTATCCATCACCTTCTCTCTTAGAAAGTGATACTGTATCTCAATGTGTTTGGTCCTGGCATGAAAAACAGGATTAGCAGCTAGATATAATGAACTCATGTTATCACCATAAATGATAGGTATGCTCTGTATAGTATCAAAACTCTTCATGAGAGTCTTAAGCCAAATCACTTCTTTTGCAGCTTCAACCATGCCTTTGTACTCTGCTTTTGTAGATGACAAAGCAACTGTATGTTGCTTCTTTGAGCACTAGGAGATTAACTTATCTCCCACATAACACATGTATCCATAAGTTGACCTTCTATCATCTGGATTACCTGCCCAATCTGCATCACTATAGATCTTGATATTTGTATATGATGTAAAACCATAATACAAACCTTCCTTGAGTGTACCCTTAATGTACCTCAACACTCTTTGACCTGCAATCCAATGCTCTTTCCTAGGACAATGCATAAATTGAGACAACACCCCAACTGCATATGATAAATCAGGCCTAGTTAATGTAGCATAGATAAGACTACCAACCAAACTCTGATATTGCTTCATGTCCTTGAACTCTTCACCTCCAAATCTGCTTAATTTGTGATTCACCTCCATTGGAGTAGGTGCTACTCTGCAATCATTCATTTTAAACTTGGTTAACAAGTTCTTCAAATACCTCTCTTGAGTCACATACACTCCATGTTGAGTGTATGAAATCTCCATGCCCAAGAAGTATGACAAATCTCCCAAGTCACTGATTTTGAACTCTTTCTCCATTTGCTTCTTTAGGCTTTGTATGCCTTTCTCATCTGTACCTGTAAGAATTATATCATCAACATATATACATATGTAAATGAACCCATCATCACTTGCTTTGACAAGCAAGCTACTATCTGCTTTAGATACTTGAAATCCAAGTTCTTTTAGGAACTTTACAAGCCTATAGTTCCATGCCCTTGGGGCCTGCTTCAAGCCATATAAAGCTCTCTTGAGCTTACACACATGATCTGGATATCTTCCATCTTTGAATCCTTGAGGTTGCTCCATGAAAACATCATCTGAAATATAACCATTCAAAAAAGTATTCTTCACATCTAATTGACACAATTTCCAACCTTTGCATACAGCAATTGCTATGAGTGTTCTGATGGTTGTCATTTTTGCCACTGGACTATAAGTCTCATCATAGTCAATACCATATGTCTGAGCAAACCCTTTTACAACAAGTCTAGCTTTGTACCCAGACACACTTCCATCTGCAAATCTCTTTGTCTTATAGACCCATTTGCATCCAATGATCTTCTGGCTATTTGGCTTTGGAACCAAATCCCATGTTTGATTCTCCATCAATGCATCATATTCTTCTTGCATAGCTTTTTCCCAAATCTCCTTACCTTTTGCCTCTTCATATGTAGAAGGGTCTTCATCTGCTTTAATCCTGTAAGCATAATCCTTAGTAGTCAAGAATGAAGTATCATAGCTATACCTTGTAGGTTGCCATTTGTTCCTTGTAGACCTCCTAAGTTCTCCACTTCTTGAGGTTTCTGGTTCTTCACATTCAGGATCAAATCTTGGTGTCTCTTCCACTTCAACCTGCACTTCATGATTCTCTTGTTCATCAAATATCTGAACCTTTGATTTACCTTTCCTTTGGCTCACAATTTCTTCATCATCTGTATTAATATTGATAGTACCTGCATACCAAGTACCTTGCTCATCAAATGTAACATCTTTTGATACAAGAAAATGTTTTGTGGATGGATTCCACAACCTGTATCCCATCTGCTTATCATCATAACCAATAAACACATATTTTTCAGCTTTAGGTTCCAATTTGTGCCTTAATTGTGATGGCACATATGCATATGCCAAACATCCAAATACTTTGCAATGGTCTAGTGTAGGTCTCTTATCCCACCATGCCTCATAAGGTGTCATACCCTGCAAAGCTTTACATGGTAGCCTATTAACCAAATAAGTAGCTGTATTTACAGCCTCAGCCCACAAATAATTTGGGCAATTTTTCTCCTTCATCATGGATCTTGCAAACTCAACAAGAGTCCTATTCCTCCTTTCTGCTACACCATTTTGTTGAGGAGAGTACCTGCAAGTAACCTCTCTTTTTATACCTGCATTCCACAAGTAATCACTGAACTCATTAGAGAAATACTCTCCCCCTCCATCTGACCTTAGTCTCTTCAACTTATGTCCTGTAATTCTCTCTGCATACACATGATAGTGTTTGAATGTATTGAATACTTCTGACTTATCTTTGATCACATAGATAGTGATCCATCTGGTAGCATCATCAACATAATACCTTGAGCCATTGATACTGAAGTCCTTTGATGGTCCCCACACATCTGTGTGTACCAACTCAAGTTTCTCTGAATACATAAACCCATGCTTGGAATAGGGTTGCTTATGAGCCTTACCTAATTGACATGCCTCACATCTGTATGTCATATGTTGACCTGCAACATTAGGCAATCCAAGCACTGAACCATTATTAATCATGTCTTTAATACCTCTTTCATTGAAATGTCCAAGTCTCTTGTGCCAAAGATCTAACTCAGAGATCTTATGTCCTCCATAAGTGAACAAGGCATGACCAACATTACCTTGAATCTTCAATGTGAACAATCTTCCTTCTTTCTTCCCTGAAACAATTTGTTTATACCCATTGCTAGGGTCTTCCACAAACACTCCTTCATTAGTGAACCTTACTTCATAACCTTTTTCCACAATTTGTCCTACACTTATCAAATTCTTAGGAATTGTAGGAACGTACAAGACCTTACTCAATAAGGTGCTACCATCCTTGGCTTTCACTGATCCAATTGACTTCACATTGTGCTTTGTGTTGTCACCTGTTTGAACAACATGATTAGATACCTTATTCTCCAAATCAGTCATCAAGGCTATATTACCACTCAGGTGATTGCTACACCCTGAGTCAATGTAGAAGACTCTTTGATCTTCATTCTGCCTTTCACAAGTTGCATTCATTATCAATGTTGAATCTTCCTTTTGATCTGAAGCATAATTGTAGTAGGTATTGTTATATTGTTGACTTTGGAAACCTCTACCTGCATTTCTTCCAAAGTAACCCCTACTACCTCTACCTCTGAAATTACCTCTTTGATTTCTGCCACCTCTTCCTCTTGAATTATAGTTCTGATTGTATCCTCCATTACTTTGAGTGTTATGCCAACAATCATTGGCTAAATGATTTGTCTTACCACAAATCCAGCAAGCTTTGGATCCATCTTTGTTACTCCTGCCTCTTCCTCTACCTTTGCCACCTCCTCTTCCTCTTAGGAAGTTGGCTTGACTAGTTGTGCCTTCTTCTTCATTTGCTTGTTGCTTTCCTTTGTTAGTTTTCTTCTTGTCTTTAGAGTACATTGCATGACCTGCACTCTTGTCAACATCTCCTTTGATATCATTCTCAAAAGTTAGCATATGTCCTAACAATTGATTCAAATCAGGATTGAAATGATCCAATGAAAGTTTTGTAGATAAAATAAAAGGCTTCCACTTCTCATCACCTCTTAGTCCTGTGAGAATTTGCCTTACCAATTATCTTCTTCAATGTCTTCATCCACTGCTCCTAATGCATCTGCAATGTCCTTCATCTTTGTCACATAATCAGATATTAATTGTGAAGCCTTCTTCTTGAAAGTGGTAAACTCTGCCCATAGGGATGCCTTTCTTGACTTTGTAGTGTTTTGGAAATGCTCCTCCAAAGCATTCCATATCTCACTTGCACTTTCAAGACCTCTAATGTGAGGTAGCAAGTAGTCATTGACTGCCATATAGATTATGCTCCTAGCTTGAGCATCTCTTTTCATCCAATTCTTCAAATCTGATAATTCTTCCCTAGTTGGAACACTAGGATCTCTGAATTGTGGCTTTTCTTCTTCTCCTGTAATGTAAGCTATCAAATCTTTGCTCATTAGATGAGCTTCCATCCTCATTGACCATGCAGGATAGTTTTCTCTATCCAATTTCTCTATATGAAGAGAATCTCCCATCTTCCTTCACCTGTATTAACAGATCTTTAAACTTTATGAGGAATAAATGTACCTTGACTTCAAATATTACTTCTTCTGATCCTTTTGACAACTTCAATGTGTCTTCCTTCAAGCTTTCTTCAATCTTTGTCCTTTTGATCTTCCGAGATGTAAAGTTTGTATGTCTGCAACAATTGGAGTCTCCTTTTCCTTGATTCTGATGATTCCTGCTTTGATACCACTGATGGAGAGTCTTAATCTCCAAAAGAACAACCTACTCTTGAACTTAGAACACCTCTATATCAAGTGTAAGTCAAAACCTTCACCAATATAAAAGATCAATGACCAAATATCAAATTCTTGAACAAACTGTGAAGAAGGAAATTACTCAGAAAGTCTGCTGCATATATCTTTCTCATTGATTGAGTAAATGTGTAAAGTTTTTTATGAAACTTTGCACAAGGTGTCGCCTAAAGATTGCGCACCTCCTCCAAGTCAAATCACTCCAAAAGATTCAGTAGATCTTGAGAAATCTACTTCACAAGTTACCTATGTCTAAATTTGCATTTCTGAGAAGTCGATTTGGACACCCCTAATTTCTTAGCTTTAGTTCTCACAATGTCGAACCCGTTTTATCAAATCCTTTTAGCTATAGATAGCTTATCTCTCAACTTAGATTTTGAGCTATCATATGTGTAAAACTTTACACTGTGCACTGAGCACTACTCATTTCATTGAGCTCGAAATCTGCGCCTGTTTCAGGAGACTGTGAACATTCTTTACATATGAATGTTCCTACACACAATTCTCTTAACCTGATTACAATTGGAAGCTAAAACTTTGTACAGAGGTTGATTAACTCTAGACTTAGACTTGTACAAAAGCATTCCACAAAAGCTTTACCACAGAAGGAGAAGACACGAAAACTTCAAGCGCAACTTTTCTTCTATTCCTCAGAAAATCAGAATTGAGTTGTGAGAGAGACTTCTTCACATTCCTATGAACTCTAATGAGTCTTACAACTTACAAATGCACTATTCTCATACTCTCCTGTTGTCTCCTCTCTTGCCCCGACATTTTTTCAAAGTATTTATAGGCAAATATGTACAAATTTGTAACTAGACAAAAGTATAAGTGATCTATGTCTTCACTAATGTACATATGTGTACATATCATTCATCCTGTGAATGTAATCACCTTCTTTGCTTCAAGACTTGATCTTATCTCCATCTTTTTGTCTTCCAAACTTCAATTGGTGATTGATCTGCACCAACATTTAAAACTATGTGAAAAGAAAGGTTTGGAGTTGAACTTGTGCATTGAAATTATTCTTTTGGTAAAAGAAAATGCACATACATCCATTCTTTCCAATGCATAAATGCATGTAAGCGCTTGAGGTTCTTGATTTACCTTTCCAATCTTATTTGTTTGCCTATTCTTAACTTCACAACTGCACTTAAATCCTATGGAAATTGAAGTTCTATATCATGCTTCAACTATGTAAGCATGCAAATATAGTGGAAACTAAGGAAAACAAACATCAAACATAAATTCAAAAAGTACTTAGCTTGATAATAAGCTTCGTAGCTCATTTGCCTTAGAGGTCCAATAATTTTTTTGAAATAAAGCTAATTATTGGACCTTCAAAAAATACATCATACCTGTATTTGATATTTTTAATGTATTTTTTGAAGCTCCAATAAATTTTTTTATTGTATTTATGACAAAAATGGCAAAACGGGCAATATGGCCATCAAAAATCAACACTGATGACCTAACCAACTGCATCCATATATATACCACAAGGCCAAGGAGGGAAATGTGAGGAGAGCTTGCCTCTCCACATGGATGCTAATCCAAGGCCTTCTAATCTTGGAAATCACATGGAATCACATGGCTCTCACATGGATTCTAAAAGGACTTCTCCCAAGCTTGTATGATACAATTCTAAAGGCTTGAGAGGTCTCCCTAAGGATTAAATACCATACCCTTAGGAAATATCAATCCTAAGGTTCAAAACCCTTCAATTATGAGTAAATAAATCCAAATAACACAAGGGTTCAAACCATACTCTTGGAGACACTTTCCTTAAGAGTTTCTCAATTAACTTCAAGGGTCTCCAAATGGTTTTGGACCCTCAAAACCCACATTTTTGGCCACTTTGACCCATAATTATACAACAAATACCTAGACAACCCATCTCTTCCATATCCAAGGAAAATGCACTTCTTGAATTTGTTGTGCAACTTTTGTTTCAAGTTCTTTGGAACATGGATATATACTTCACAACCAAACACTTGGAGGTGATCATAGTGTGGTGGTTATTGTATCCATAATTCTTGAGCCACTTTTAAGCCTTTGGTGGTACTAGGTGAATGGTTAATCACATGAATTGTAGCCAACGCTACTCCTAACCAAAAGCCTTGTAAAAGTTTTCAATCGTGAAACATATAAAGCACTCTATCAGGAATAGTTATATTCATCCTTTCACCTATACCGTTTTCTGTTGGGGTATAAGGAGTTATAAGCTCTCCTCAAATTCCTCTACACTAACAAAAATGGCTGAATTCATGTAAGCTATACCCATGAATACCTTAGAATCGATAGGATACACCTAGAATTTTTTAGTAGCATCATCTATGAAAGTGAAAACGTAAAAAGCACCACCTAATGAGCTAGTGAGCACACACATCTATATGAATGAGACCTAATGGTTGAACTAAAGATTCAGTTTGGGTTTTCTCTGCACATTCCTCGTTTTCTTTCGATATTGGCAATGCTCGCAAGATGAAAAATTAGATAAATATAACACAAGTAGGTGGCAAAAATGACAAAGACATTCCATTGAACTATGAGATAATTGACCCCAAACAGCCATGCCATATACAAACCATAGGTGAACCATCATCAAATTACATGACCATATCTCCAATTCCATCAACATCATCATGAAAAGAATCATCAAGCCTCATTATACCTAGAGACTTTGCTTCATGGTACAAAACCACTCCCTATGTGGTGTCACATGAAAAGAAGCACCAAAATCTAGAAGTCATGTGTGTGAAAGGGAATCAACCATAAAAGCCTCAGTGCACATATTACTATCAAAGATCAACACATCAACATCATCAAAAATAGCATTTATTTATATATCTTCATAGAAGTAGATGGTGTGGCTAACCATTTAAAATGCCCATCAAGATGCTTCCATTTACCTTTGGCATTCTTCAAAGCATCACAATCCTTTTTCATATGTCCTCTCTTATGGAAATGATAGCATTCATTTTCCCTTCCCTTTTTTGTGATTTTCTTCTAATCTCACCACATTGACCATCCTTGTCTTTGTTCTTTCTCCTACCACATTGTTCATTCTTTCCCTAGTTCGAATCAAAAAAACTGTAGACATCTCCACTATGTGTGGCAATCATAGGTTTCTTGCAAATCTCTTGACTCAAAAGTGAATGGTATATTTCATTATAGACAAGCTTGCCACTAGGCATGCTATTACTAATATTATGTAGAATATATCCCACAAGGGTGGTAGCATGCATAGCAAGAGAACATCTTTCATCTCATCATCCATTTGAGAAAAGGGTACATCAAACTCATTCAAAACATCAGCAACACTACCAATATCGAGTCATAGATCTTCCTCATCAAGTAGACTTTGTTGGAAGCATTCTCTTTCTCATAAATATTGCAAAGCTTCTTCCAAATGCAGCCTCCAAAATAGTGAAATAAATACTATTTCCAAGGTTTAAATGAATTGTAGGCATGTTCATCTAATCAAGCTCCTCCCAATCATCATCATCCATGTCAAAAACTTGACTTATAGCACCTCTTGATATGGATGATAAAATAAATGCTATCTTCAAGGTTTAAGTGAATTGTAGATATGACCATCTAATCAAGCTCCTCTAAATCATCATCCATATCAACACCACTAATTGGCTTCCATTGACTTTTTTAGATCAAGACACCATGATCTGATTATTTCATAAAGAGAAGTTGATGCCATCAAACTTGTGAATCTCAAAGTGATACTTCCCTTGCAAGCTATCGTTCTTTTTGGATCCACTTTCACTAAACCTTGATCCACTAGATGTGCCCAAAAGCTTGGATGCCATGGTGAGAAATAACTAACTAGAATATTGATCAAAGTAGAGATGATCAAGCACCAATAACACTTAGATATATAGCTATGTGTAAAAACTTCAAGAAAACTAAATTGAGTTTTTGCATAAGAATGAACCAATGAATAATAATGATTGATGAGAAAATGTTGAAAAATTTAGTAGAGTTTCCTTTGCAAATCAAGATTGTGAGCATCAAACGACTACTATGGATAAAAATTTCATAAAATTTCATGATTATCTCACTTCATACCTTTGGAATACTCATTGCATATACGAAGTGGTCATAGAAGCTAACTAGGCTTATTGAGCACCTATAGGTCCACTCACACACCCATAGAAAAAGCACAAAAGGCACTTTCCTTCAATTTTTTGAACTTGTGCAAAGAGAACCATGTACCAAAGAACTTTGAAATGGCTCCAAGAATCATCCAAAGAACTACTTCAAACAAGATCTACAAGATAGACGAAAGCCTTGAAAACTCAAATCATCCTCAAGCCAATGCCAAGTTTAGCCTTTCCAACTCTTTAATCACCACATGGGTGTAGCTTAGTGGCAAAAGTTTACCAATTAACCGAGCTTTGGGGAAAAACATTATTAGGATGGGTGATTTCTTGGACGTATTGAGAACCTCCATCTTCCTTGCTCATTCAGGTCCTCCCTCGTATGTAGCCAATGGTACCAATGGTGACTTCCATGACTTGGATGACAAGTTATGTCAATTTTTGTGCCTTTTTCACCACCTTAGTCATAAGTCTTGACGCTTTGAGGTGTTATGTAGGTTGTAGGTTTTAGTAGCATTGTGTAGACTATTGACAACTTGTGCATCTAGATTAAATTCCCTTGATATGAGTGAAAGAGAGCTTCCTAGATCCTCATAGTATAGCGTATCTTTTTGTATGGCATCACAATTGATTCCTATACCTATATGTGTAGACAAACAAAAAAATGTAGATAACAAAGAATGAGAGAGCACAAATTTGTCATACGCAAGTTTTATAATGGGTGATCTAAATATATTTCATGGATGAACAGTATATGTTTTATTAGAGTAGTACAATGTGTGGCTAACAACTATATTTGAGAGGCCATTATATGTTTTCTTAGAATAAACATATACAAGAGTGTCCTATGGACACTTAACCTGTCACATAAACTCTAATGGTAACAATCTGTAACATCTAAACTGCTTCATGGCCATTGGTGAGGATGCAAGGCGCTTGTTAGATTAGATAGTGCGGAAAATCAAGCATCGCAACAAGAATAGGAAGATGGGTAAATATTTCATATTATGTTGTTGCTAAAATCATTATCATCAATGAGGATCGTGATCCTAACCTCAAAGTTGTTGAGGTTTTGTGTATGTTGCAAGTTTGAATAGCACTATGTAGATTGGTGACAACCTATATGCTAGCATGCAAAATTACTCTAGTACCAATAAAAGGGATCTTTCCAGGTCTTCACAACATGGACGTTAAATTTGTAGAGCATTTTAATATCAAAATAATATCTTCTTTCATATAGACCTATAGAAAAATGCAAGAAAATGGAGAAATCAAGGGCACAATTTTTTTGTATGCAAGTTTCACAATGGACGATATAAATAAACTTGGGAATTGGTACCCAAGACACCATCTATGAAGATCATAGGTTTCAAGATGGATATACAAAGTAAAGAGAAATTTTGATAGGTCTATAAATAAGTACAAAGCAAGACTTGTGGCCAAACGATATGCACAAACATAAGGATTTGGTTATTGCTGGAGACCTTTAAATATCCAAATTTTTGATCTACCTTGATTTAAGAGCTTCTCTATATCAAGAATAAACCAAAATTTACACAAATTGCATTAATCTTCAAGATCATTGAAAAATACTTCTACGTGTGAAGTTTCTTCAACTTCAGAAAGTCTACTTTAGAAATAGATGTCAATATCTACATATAGCTTCAAATTTAATCATTCAAATGATGCATACACATTTTTGATACCTTTGCACAACTATAATGATCCTTAGTTCTCTAAAAGAACTATAATATCTTTGATTTGATCACTTAGATCAAATGTATATCAGAAACTGTCTTCCTGACATGGCAACTTTGACATGGTCCACTTCATAAACTCATTTCTCTCAAAGTTTAACCCCTTTTGCTAAATGCTTTCAGCCATAGCTTCCTTATCTTCTAATTTAAATTTTGAATGGTCAATCATAAAAGAATTTACAACGAGAACTGAGATCCAAGTAAATCTTTAAATAGCAAAATGCATGATTATGAGAACTTCACTTGCAAACTTCTACATAGGAATATTCCTTCTTGTCATACACACAACCTGAAGAGAATTAGATCATGAAACTTTGGCCATAGCTTGATTAACTTCCAAACTCAATGTGTACAAAAGATTTCTTGATCCACATGACCAGGCTGAGAGAAATCTAAGATAGACCCAATGCTATTCTAAGAAGAAGACTCTCTACACATCTATCACTCATAGACTTGAACTCTATTGATTCTCATCTCACTTTTTCTTGACCATTAATTCTGATTATGCCATTCTTCTTTGTGCCTGCCATCTCTTTAAACCTTGTAACTTGGTTCCATCCAAGATTTTTGTCAACATATATGCCACTTGCTCTTTTCTTGGTGTATACATGACTTCAATTTCTTTATCAAGCACCTTTTCTCTTAAGAAATGATATTGAATCTCTATGTGTTTAGTCTTGGCATGGAAAATAGGATTAGCTTCTGAAAACAATGAACTCATGTTATCTCCAAATATGATTGGAGTACTCTAATCAATTACAAGTCTTTTCAACAAGGTCTTCAACCAAATTACTTATTTTGCATCTTCCACCATTCCTTTATACTCAGCTTCTGTGGATGACAAAGAAACTCTATTTTGCTTCTTTGAACACCAAGAGATTAGCTTATCTCCAACATAACATAGGTAACCATAAGTAGACCTTCTATCATCTAAATTACCTACCCAATTTGCATCATTAAACACTTTGATTCTAGTGTCAGAAGTAAATCCATAATACAAACCTTCATCTAGAGTTCCTTTGATATATCTTAGCACTCTGTGCTGCAACCCAATGGGTTTTCTTTGAACAATGCATGAATTGTGATAAGACACCAACTCCATATGAAAGATCTGGTCATGTGAATGTGGCATAGATTAAACTACCTACTAAACTTTGATATGTCTTCATGTCGTTGAACTCTTCTCCTCCATACCTACTCAATTTGTGATTTACCTCCAAAGTTGTGGTTGAAGGCTTAAAACTCTCCATATTAAATTTCATCAAAAGATTCTTCAAGTAGTTTCTTGTGTAACATATACTCCATGTTGAGTATACACAATCTCCATCCCTAGGAAATAAGAGAAATTTCCCAAACTAATTATCTTAAACTCCTTTTCCATTTTCTTTTTGAGCTCTTTAATTCCTTGAGTATCTGTACCTATGACAATAATGTCATCAACATAAATGCAAACATAAATGTACCCATTTTCACTTGCTTTCGCTAGTAGACTATTATCTGCCTTTGAAGCTTGATATCCAAGTTCATTCAAGAACTTGACAAGTCTATAATTCCATGCTCTTGGGGCTTGTTTCAAGCCATACAAAGATCTCTTGAGCTTACACACATAATCTGATCCATTTGAATCTTTAAAACCCTCTGGTTGCTCCATGTACACCTCATCTGCAATATACCCATTCAAAAATGCATTCTTTACATCTAACTCAGATAACTTCCAACCCTTACATGTAGCAATAGCAATTAGGGTTCTGACTGTAAACATTTTAGCAAATGGACTAAAACTTTCATCATAGTCCACTCCATGTGTTGGGCATATCCTTTGACCACAAGTCTAGCCTTGTATCTAGACACTTTACCATCTGTAAACCTCTTTGTCTTATACACCCACATGCATCCAATTACCTTCTGATTTCTTAGTCTTGACACCAATTCCCATGTCTTATTCTCACGTAGAGCATCATACTCCTCTTGCACTGCTCTTTCCCAATTTTGTTTACCTTTGGCTTCATCATATGTTGATGGATCTTCATATTTCTTTATAATGTAAACATAATCTTTTGTTGTCAAGAAAGAAGTATCATACCTATACCTGATAGGTTGATTCCTTTCTCTTGATGACCTTCTAACCTCTACACTCCTTGAGGTCTTTGCTTCATTTTTATGTGGATCAAACCTTGGCCTATCTTCATCATTATCCTACATTTCAATTCTACAAACATCATCATCATTATCCTCTTCATATACCTTCATCTTTGACTTCCTTTTCCTTTTTTTTGTCTTTAGGATTTATACATACATTGTTTTGCCATGTATTGTTAGAACAAAGCAATCCCAAATTGATGATTATGCAGAACTTAAAGCAATTCAATGATCAGAATGAAGTCAAAGAAATCGTTGGAGATAGTGAAGAGATCTCAAAAGTGAAGCTTGTATACATATGTACATTATAGATGCAAATTCTTGTACTTTGAGTTTTAGATGATCCTTAGGATGATAAGGAATATGTAATAGATGCAGGATAAGTCTAGAAACATATGTATATAAGTCAATGATGTAAAGAAATACATGAGAGAGTCATAGATGACAAGTGTCAATGAGGTAGATGTGTAGAGATTCATCTTCAGAAGTTAGCATCGAGTCTTTCTCTGATTTCTCTTAGTCTAATCATGTGGATCAAGAAATATTTTGTACACAACTAATCTAGAAGATAATGAAGCTATGTTCAAAGTTTCATATCCTAATTCTTTCCATGTTGTGAGTATGATCAATAGGAACATGTGTATGCAAAGTCTGCAGATAGACCTCAGAGTTGCACACTCTTTGGTTTCAATGTTTTGCTTAGATCTTAGTGCACAGTGTAAAGTTTTTGATGAACGAGTATTAAAAATCTGACTTAGAAGGTAAGGAAGCTATGGCTAAAAGCATTTAGCAAAATGGGATTTATGCTGTGAGAAATCAACCTTAGAAGTTGACTATGTCAAAGTCGCTTGTTCAGGAAGACAGTTTCTAACATACTTTTGATCTTAAGGATCAAATTAAAGTTTTAATGATTCTTTTGAAGGAATAATCTTTGAAGCAAACTTCTTGAAGAAGGAAGATTCTCACTCAGAGAAGTGATAGTGGAAGATTTGATAAATGAAGGTAACATTTTTGTAAAGTTTGGTCTATAAATGATATAGAGGTACTCTTAAACCATTATAGATCAAGCCTTTGGAGATTTAGAGGTCTCCAACAGTGGTATCAGAGCAGAAGGTGTAACACAAGTGAAGTAAAAGCATTGGAAGTCCCGACTGTTGCAGATATTGAAGTTTCTTCTAATTGAAGGTGGACAAGGTCAAATTCTTGAAGACAACCTAAAGAAGTACAAAGCACGAGTTCAAAGGATCAAGAAGGATTAAAGCTTCATATCAAAGGTACACTATATCATCATAAATCTTAGTAATTGTAGACACAAAAGGTCATGAGAAAAGATTTGATGGCATTCATTACAGGAGAAGAAGAAAAGCCTGATTTTGAAGATCCTAGTGTTCCAACTAGGGAAGAGCTTGCAGATTTGAAGAACTCGATGAGGAAGGATGCTCAAGCTAGGAGCATCATTTACATGGATGTAAATGATTATCTTCTACCTCACAATAGAGGATTAGAAAGTGCAACAGATGTGTGGAATGCTTTGGAAGAGCATTTCCAAAATACAACCAAGTCAAGGAAGTCCTCATTATGGGCAGAGTTCACAACTTTCAAGAAAAAGAGCTCACAATAAATTTCTGATTATGTAGCAAGGATGAAGGATATTGTAGATAGCTTTCCATCAAGGAGTGATTTATGTGTAGCAGACTTTTTGAGAAGTGACTCTCTTCACAGTTTGTTCAAGATTTTGATAATTGAGTATTAATCCTCCAAATTGGTAAAGGTTTTGAGTTTTTCTTGATATAGAGGTGCTCTAACATCAATAATAGCTTGGTCTTTTGGAGATTAACACTCTCCATCAGTGGTATCAGAGCAGGTATCATCAAAATCGAAGAAAGGAGGATCCCGACTACTGCAGTCATACAAAAATTCAACACTTGAAGGTTCAGAAGGTGAAAGCTTGAGAAGGAGGCTTGGAGCAATCAAGAAAGTCAAAGGGAACTTCATTCGAAGTAAAGGTACACTTATTCATCATAAAGGTTGAAGAATTTAATACGAATGGAAGCTCATCTCATGAGCAAAGACTTGATAGGTTACATTACAGGTGAAGAAGAAAAACTATAATTTAGAGATCCTAGTGTTCCAACTAGGGATGAACTTTCAGATTTGAAGACTTGGATGAACAAGGATGCTCAAGCAAGGAGCATTATCTACATGGGAGTCAATGACTACTTGCTTCCTCATATTAGAGGTCTTGAAAGTGCAAGTGATATATGGAATTCTTTGGAGGAGCATTTCCAAAACACTACAAAGTCAAGGAAGGCATCTTTGTGGGCAGAGTTTACCACATTCAAGAAGAAGGCCTCTCAATCCATTTCTGATTATGTAACAAGAATGAAAGACATTGCAGATGCATTAGGAGCAATTGATGAAGATATACAGGAGGATAAATTGCTAAGGCAAATCCTCACAGGGTTGACACGAGATGAGAAATGGAAGCCATTCATTTTGTCTACTCAATTGTGACTAGATCATTTCACTCTTGATTTAAATCAGTTGCTAGGACACATGCTAACTTTTGAGCAGGATGTCAAAGGTGATGGTGATAAGAGTGCAGGTCAAGAAATGTATTCAAAAGATAAGAAGAAGAATAGCAAAGGTAAGCAACAAGCAAATAAAGATGAGGGTACAACTAGTCAAGCTAACTTCCTAAGATGAAGAGGAGGTGGCAAAGGTAGAGGAAGAGGAAAAAGCAATAAAGATGGATCCAACGCTTACTGGATTTGTGGTAAGACAAATCACTTAGCTCATGATTGTTGGCATAATAATCAAAATAATGGTGGATATAATCAGAACTTTAATTCAAGAGCAACAATACCTACTACAATTATGCTTCAGATCAGAAGGAGGATTCAACCTTGATTATGAAAATGCAACTTGTGAAAGGCAAAGTGAAGATCAAAGAGTCTTCTATATTGACTCATGGTGTAGTGATGACCTGAGTGGTAACATAGCCTTAATGACTCATTTGGAGAATAAGATAACTAATCATGTAGTTCAAATAGGTGATAATACAAAGCATAATGTGAAGTAAATTGGATCAATGAAGGCCAAGGATGGAAGTACTCTTTTGAGTAAGGTTTTGTATGTTCCTACAATTCCAAACAATCTGATAAGTGTAGGGCAAATTGTTGAAAGGTTATGAAGTAATGTTCACTAATGATGGGGTTTTTGCGGAAGACCCTAGCAATGGGTATAAAAAAATTGTTTCAGAGAAGAAAGAAGGAAGACTTTTCACCTTGAAGATTCAAGGTAATGTTGGTCATGCTTTGTTCACTTATGGAGGACATAAGATCTCTGAGTTAGATCTTTGGCACAAAAGGCTTGGACATTTCAATGAAAGAGGTATTAAGGATATGTTTACCAATGGTTCAGTGCTTGGATTGCCTAATGTTGCACGTCAACATATGACATACAGATGTGAGGCATGTCAATTAGGTAAGGCTCATAAACAATCTTATTCTAAGCATGGTTTCATGTATTCAAAGAAGCTTGAATTGGTACACATAGATGTGTGGGGACCATCAAAGGATTTTAGTATAAATGGTTCAAGATATTATGTGATTTATGTTGATGATGCTACCAAGTGGATCACTATCTATGTGATCAAAGATAAGTCAGAGGTATTTAATACATTCAAATGTTATCATGTGTATGCAGAAAGAATCACAGGTCAAAGGTTGAAGAGATTAAGGTCAGATGGAGGGGGAGAGTATTTTTCTAATGAGTTTAGTGATTACTTATGGAATGCAGGTATAAAAAGGGAAGTTACTTGTAGGTACTCTCCTCAACAAAATGGTGTAGCAGAAAGAAGGAATAGAACTCTTGTTGAGTTTGCAAGATCCATGATGAAGGAGAAAAATTGTCCAAATTATTTGTGGGTTGATGCTATAAATACAGCTACATATTTAGTCAATAGATTAACATGTAAAGCTTTGCAGGGTATGACACCATATGAGGCATGGTGGGGTAAGAGACCTACCTTAGATCATTGCAAAGTGTTTGGATGTTTGGCCTATGCATATGTGCCATCTCAATTGAGGCATAAATTGGAACCTAAAGCTAAAAAAGTATGTATTCATCGGATATGATGACAAGCAGATGGGTTATAGGTTGTGGAGTCCATCCACAAAACAATTTCTTGTATCAAAGGATGTTACATTTGATGAGCAAGGTACTTGGTATGCAAGTACAATCAATACTCATGCAGGTGATGAAGAAGTTTTGAACCAAAAGAAAGGTAAATCAAAGGTTCATAGATTTGACGAAGAAGAGAATAATGAAGTATAGGTTGAAGTTGAAGAAGTGCCAAAGTTTGATCCACAATGTGATGAACCAGAAACTTCAAGAAGTGGAAAACTCAGAAGGTAATTAAGACACAAATGGCAACCTACAAGGTATAGCTATGACAAAGGAAAATTGGGAGAAAGCTATGCAAGAAGAGTATGATGCATTAATAGAAAATGAGACTTGGTATTTGGTTCCTAAACCAAATAATCAGAAGATCATTGGATGCAAATGGGTCTACAAAACTAAGAGATATGCAGATGGAAGTGTGTCTAGATATAAAGCTAGACTTCTTCTGAAAGGGTATGCTCAGACATATGGTATAGATTATGATGAGACCTATAGTCTTGTGGCAAAGATGACAACTATCAGGACACTCATAGCCATTACGGCATGTAAAGGTTGGAAACTATGTCAATTAGATGTGAAGAATGCTTTTCTTAATGGTTATATTTTAGATGATGTTTTCATGGAGCAACCAGAAGGATTGAGAGATGAAAGGTATTCAGAATATGTTTGCAAGCTCAACAGATCTTTGTATGGTTTGAAGCAGGCCCCAAGAGCATGGAATTATAGACTCTTGAAGTTCTTGAAGGAACTTGGTTTTCAAATATCTAAAGCAGATAGTAGCTTTCTTGTCAAAGCAAGTGATGATGGGTTCATTTACATGTGCATATATGTTGATGACATAATTCTTACGAGCACAGATGAGAAGGGCATACAAAGCCTAAAGAAGCAAATGGATAAAGAGTTCACGATTAGTGACTTGGGAGACTTGTCATATTTCTTGGGCATGGAAATCTCATATACTCAACATGGAGTGTATGTTA
Source organism: Ceratopteris richardii (assembly GCA_020310875.1). Lineage (NCBI taxonomy): Eukaryota > Viridiplantae > Streptophyta > Polypodiopsida > Polypodiales > Pteridaceae > Ceratopteris > Ceratopteris richardii. Next base: position 64,901,077 of record CM035437.1, on the reverse strand, counting down.
CTTAAGAAAGGTATTTAAAGAACTTGTTGATCAAGTTTAAAATGGATGATTGCAGGGTGGCACCTACTCCGATGGAGGTGAATCACAAATTGAGCAGATATGGGGGAGAAGAATTCAAGGATATGAATTTGAGTCTTTCTAGCTCCTCTCTTGTAGGTTGACCTTTGCTTTTGAGTACGGGCATCTCCTGATATGTATCCATAGAGACTCCTTCCTTGTAGATAGGTCTTCATCCTCAAGGACTATGCTGGATAATTATTCATGTCCAATTTTTCAATAAAATAAAGGAAACCATCTCCCATTTTACCTCAACTTTCTTTGATACCACTATTGGAAGATATGGATGGATACCTCAAGGAATTGAGGTGGTACTACCGAAACCTGCTTTGTAGCTGCCCTAATACACTTCAGAGTTACGTAGTAGGCCTCTTTAGCTTGAAATTGACATCAAGAAAGTACCTATAGACTTTGGAGTTGATCCTTGAAACAATTGAATCAAAACAGACTACTTCATGAATAGCTAGTGTCACAAAACTTACTATTTTGGTATATACACATGCTAGTTTTTTTTCTCAATGATCAGAGTACAGTAAAAATTGATGAAACTCCTTTTGGGGGAAATTAATTAGCTTAGATAGATAATGACTACAAGTGGAATCATCTAAAATAATAAACCATGCTCTGAGAAATGAGTTTAGCATTCCAAAACTTACCCCCAACTTTTTAGGGACTAAGCAGTAGATGACCAGTGAGCACTTTGACGATGATTTCTCCCAGATTCTTGAACCAAATGCTTTGATATTTTGAGAGCACAAAGTAGACTTTAAACTAGTTTCAACAAGCTATAGATCATGCAAAATGGTTGAGAACTCACTAAGATATGGCAAGAGAAAATTCACTGTTCTGAGTAGTCATAGTAGAGAAGTAGACAGAGATGATCAATGAACTATATGTATTATAACACATGATTATACAAGATCATTGGAATTGTAATGATGCTCAGTGATGGTGGAATGAGTAAGCTATGGTGTAAGCTACTCAAACTCTATAGATGTTCAAGAAATGAGCTCCAAGATGAGACCACACACCGCGAGATTTACAAAAGCTTTTTTATAGGAATATTCTTCCAAGTTAGAATTTGAATTCAAACTTGGCTCCAACTAAAAAAGTGATTCCCTTGATCTAGGAGTTATTATCTCATTGAAACTCGTAGCTATTGTTTTTCCTAATTCCATGAGATTTAGGCTTTTACAAGATTCTCTCAAGGTATAAACCTTTTACAATGGTAAATGATCAATTAAGTACAAGCTACAGTTCATATGAGTTATCAAATTCTTCCACATATAGTCTTCCATACTAAGCCAAATGTGAAGGCTTGGACATTTGCACCAACAAATAGTACTTGGAATTTGGTTCCCGAAAAACCATTCATGAAGCTAAAAGGATCCAGATGGATCTATAAAGTGAAAAAGAACTCAAATGGCACAATAAACAGGTATAAAGCAAGGCTAGTAGCAAAGGGTTTTGCTCAAACCCATGGAGTGGATTATGAGGAGACCTTCTCACCTGTAGCCAAGATGCCAATTATCATATTTTTAGTAAGTATTGCTGCTTCAAAGAATTGGAACTTGTACCAATTAGATGTTAAAAATGCATTCCTTAATGGATGGATCTCTAAAGAGGTCTACATGTGTAAACCACCAAGATATGAAGACAAAGAAAACCCCTAATTATGTATGTAAATTAAGGAAGGCACTGTATGGTTTAAAGCAAGCTCCTAGAGCTTGGAACCATAGGCTAGTCACATACTTGCAGGACCAAGGTTTTGTTGCAAGCAAGGCATATTCTTCATTGTTCATTAAGAAGACTAATTTAGAGCTTATTTATCTATGTGTTTATGTGGATGACATTATCATTATAGGAAATGATGCCAATGGCATCAAGAAGATTAAAACTCAGATGAAGCAAGAGTTCAAGATTAATGATCTTGGGTTGCTTACATATTTTCTTGGTTTACAGATTGTTTGTACATATTTTTGTGTTTTCATTACTCAAAGAAAGTACATCCATGATATACTAGTCAAGTTCAAAATGAAAAATGCAAAAATTGCAAGCACACCCATGGAATTGAATCACAAACTCAGTACTCATGAAGGATAGTTGCTTGAAGACATTACAGGTTATCAAAGTCTTGTTGGGAGTCTCAATTATGCAACCCTAACAAGAGTGGATATAGGGAAATTGTTTTCCTTCATCATGGATCTAGCAAATTCCACAAGTGTTCTATTCCTCCTTTCTGCAACTCCATTTTGTTGAGGAGAGTACCTGCAAGTTACTTCCCTTTTTATACCTGCATTTCACAAGTACTCATTAAATGCTTTGGAGAAATACTCTCCCCCTCCATCTGACCTCAATCTTTTGAGATTTTGTCCTCTGATCCTTTCTACATATGCATGATAATGTTTAAATGCATTAAACACTTTTGATTTGTCCTTGATCACATAGAGTGTGACCCATCTTGTTGCATCATCTACAAACAAAACATAATATCTAGATCCATTGATAATATAATCCTTTGAAGGATCCCACAAATCTGTATGAATTAACTCAACCTTGTTTGTATGCATAAATCTCTTCTTGTTATATGATTGTTTATGTGCTCTACCTAGTTGACAATCTTCACACTTGTGTGTCATGTGTTGACCTTGAATATTGGATAGACCTAGCACTGATCCATTCTTTGCTATATCTTTTGTACCTCTCTCATTGAAATGTCCTAGTCTTTTATGCCATAGGTCCAATTTAGTCATCTTTTGAAATCCATAAGTAAACAAGGCATGTCCTACATTACCTTGTACCTTGAGAGTAAAGATTTTACCTTCTTTTTGACCTGTAACAATACTCTTATATCCCTGATTTGGATCTTCAACATAAACTCCATCATTAGTGAACATGAATTCATAACCTTTCTCAACGATTTTGCCTACAATGATTAAATTCTTTGGAATATTAGGAACTTAAAGTACCTTACTTAGAAGTGTACTTCCATTCTTTTTCTTCACTAATCCAATGCTCTTCACTTTGTGTTTGATGTTGTCACCTCTTTGTACTATATGTCCATTGACCTTTTCTTCCATGTCAATCATCAAGGAAATGTTACCACTTAGATGATTGCTACATCCCCAGTCGATGTAGTACACTCTCTAATCTTCATTTGGTGCTTCATGTGTAGCATTCATAATCAGAGTTGAATCCTCCCTTTGATCTAGTTGCATAGTTTTAGTAGGTGTTGTTGCAAGACTTATTTTGGAAATTTCTTCCACCTCCTCTACCATATAAGTTCCTACCACCTCTACCTCTGTAATTACCTCTTTGATTTTTTCCTCATCTACCTCTCTGATAGTAGTTCTAATTGTAATTGCCATTGTTCTTATTATTATGCCAACATTCATTGGCCAAATGATTTGTTTTGACACAAATTCAACAAGCTCTGCTATTGTCTTTATTTTTTCCGCCTCTTTCTCTACTTCTTCCATTTCCTTTACCTCTAATAAAGTTGGCTTGTTTCAAGGTGCTTTCTTCTTTATTTGAATGTTGCTTTCCTTTAGCATTCTTCTTCTTTTCCTTTGAGTACATAGTTTGTCTTGCACTATTCTCATTCTCACCTTTAATATCCTATTCAGATGTTAGCACGTCTCCTAACAATTGATTTAGATCTGGAGTGAAATGATCTAATGATAATTCAGTATATAATATGAAAGGCTTCCACCTTTCATCTACTCTTAGTCCTATAAGAATTTGTCCTACCAATTTATACTCTTCAATGTCTTCATCAACTGCACTTAAGCAATCTGTAATGTCCTTCATCTTTGTTACATAATCATCTTTGTTACATAATCTGTAATGTCCTTCATCTTTGTGAAGCTTTCTTCTTAAAGGTTGTGAATTTTGCCCATATTGATGCCTTCGTGGACTTGGTTGTATTCCAGAAATGTTCTTCCAAAGCATTCCAAATATGATTTTCACTTTCTAGCCCTCTAATGTGTGGTAATAGATAATCATTTATTGTCATGTAGATAATGCTCCTTGATTGAGCATCCTTCTTCATCCAAGCTTTTAAATATGCAAGTTCTTCCCCAATTGGAAAACTAGAATCTTTAAACTCTGGCTTTTCTTCTTCTCCTATGATGTATCCCACCAAATTGTTGCCCATAAGATGAGCTTCCATTCTCATAGACCATGCTTGATAGTTTTCTCTATCAAGCTTCTCTATTTGGATGCTTTCTCCCATCCTTCTATTGTCTATGTTAAAAAATAAGTCTTCAGTAGTTAGAACTATACCTTTTGAGTTGATTCTTTGCTTCTCCTCATCCTTTTGGATGTCCTTCAGCTCACTCTAAGGTTCTTTTGCAAAATGTTAACCTTCCAATCCTTTCTTTAGCTTCAATTTGAAAATATGCAGTAGTCGGGACTTTCTTCTTAGTCTTTTGGCTTGATCTTCTTCTCTAGTTATGATACCATCGATGGAGACCTTCAAATCTCCAATGTCAAGTCTACCTTGGCTTAAGAACACTTCTATGACAAGTATAGACAAGAATTTAACCAAATACTTCAAAACTTTTCAAGTCCAAGACTGAAACATACTTCATTTTTCGAATTTCGAACTTCTGTTCTTCTTCTATATTCTGCTTGAAGTTTCAAGTTCATTGCCTGCAAATGTCATGGATTCCAAATTATACAACAACCTTCATATGATCCTTGCGCAACCTTGAGGAACAATAAACCTTTGATTAAACTGATTAATTCTTTGATTAATCACTAAGATCAAAAGTATGTATGAAACTAATGTTTAAAAATGCCGACTTTCACATAGGTGACTTTAAACACTGATTTCTCACAAACTAAAACCCATTTTATAAAATTCTTTTAGCCATAGCTTCTTACATATCTTAGATTTTGAATTCTTAAACACAAAAATCTTTACACCAACCACTGAGATCTAAGCAAAACATTGATCAACGAGATGTGCTATTTTTAGTTTGCACTTCAAAAAGTTGTGGCATATGAATGTTCCTATGAACCATTCACACAGCATGAAAGGAATTGGACTATGAAACTTTAAGAATAGCTTGGTTGGATCTTGATTTAGATCTGTGTACAAAGATTCCTAATCCACAAAATCATCTTGAGAGAAATGTGAAATAGAGAAACATCTAAATCTAAAGATTTCCCTTGACACTTTCCTTCACCTATGATAATGACCTCTCTCTTTTTCTAAAGTCACAATTGACTTATATATCCTAAAATTCATAAGTGGATCATGACAAATACATTGTTATTCACTTGCTTTATAGTAGTCTAGCTATAATACACTAATTAGGATCCTCTTGAAGTGAACATATGCCCAATCATGTCTCACACTTTCTATTCATCCAATATATGGGTTTTCCAATTTTTCCTCCAAGGGAACAAGCAAGTAATAGTATGAAATGAGAAGTGAGATGATGAACAAACCACCCTTTCCTCTAAGAGCTCCACAAGGAAGAGGACCAAGTGTGCATCTAGATGTTCAAGTTATTCATCAATCACCCAATGAGGGAAAAAAATTGAGACCTTACCATCTAGAAAAATGTCTCAAGAATCACTATGATGGATCACAAAATCCTTATGATCACATGAATGAGTAAAACAAGTGTTGCAATTTGAATAGATTGACCAATTCTTTCTTCAATATCAAGCTTTTAGACTCACATAACTGGGAACAACTTTGACATGGTTCCAACCCCTAGATCCCAATATGTTTTCCAACATTGAACAATTGTTAGAAGAATTCATTGGTGAGTTCTCTAAGAGAGGGATTAAACATAATACCTCTTCTTTGATTCACATCTTCAAACAAGCAAGCAATGATTCAATGAGACTTGCACCAGAATGTTTAAGCAATATGTGGATTGATGTCCTGCCACAGATAGGCCAACCCAACCAAAAATGATCTCTTTATTGGCTTAACTAATGGGAATTTTATAAGAACTTTGGTATACATGAAATGACTAGAAACTTTGAATGTGTGTTTTAGGGAATGTATAGACTTGGAGGATAACCTAGGTGATGATCTAAAGAATCCTCAGAATCCAACCAGGTTTGAAGATACCTTGAGTAGTGTATCCAGCCAACCCAAGAATGTGGAAGAGTTGGCAAAATTGGTTGCCAAGAAGCTAGTATTTCAAAATGAGTAGGGATCAAAAGCCTATTAGGCTCAAAGATGTGTGCATCGTGGAGGGGATCATCCATCTCATGCTTTTGCAAGACCAGACATGCCCCTCCATAGCAGTATATGTATGTAAGACCGACTATGCAAGGACCAAACTTCTACTACCACCTTGAGCAGAAGTATACCAATCACACTATTGAAATTTTTCCTTATAACTGACAACCTAGATACCTACAACCTCCTCAAATTAGGCCTCATGGATATCCACCAAGAGAACAAACTAGGGAGGCTCGAAGGTATGATCCGTATCAAGGAACCCCAATGGCTTAGAGACCATATGACTACCAAGGTACAACAATCATCCCACCCTCAAAAGGTAGTGCTAGTCAAGTACACAAATTGAAGAGATCTTAGAGAGAGCAGTAGTACTTATAACCCCATTTACAAGCTCAAAAAACACAAGCCAAGGCAATGAGCAAGGGTATGGTGATTATTATGTCTATGATCATAATTTCATAGAGTATGAAGCAACTTATGAACAATAATACTAATGATGGCTATAGCCAGAGCTAAAGAGCAAAATGAAACCCCTAGGGATCAGAGACCTAAGAGTCCTATAAGTGAAAAGGAAGAAGAATCCTCATCCTTTGTGGTGGAAGATTGGAGAATTTTCGGAGAGTTCTAAGAAAAGAAAACCTCAAAAATGGAAAACTAGAATAGAAAAAATCAAAAGCAAATCGATGAAGAATTTGGCTAAAGGAAAACAAAACTCAACACAAGACATAGGATCTAATCAAGTCAGCCAAGACAAATAGAATAGTTATGTGGTGAAGGAAGAACAAACTAAGGACTAGGCAGGATCAATTCTAGCATATCCAATGCCTTAAAACTTACAAATGTGGTTGAAATCTTATCAGTCTAGAATAGAGGCAATAACTAGTGTAGAGCATCACAACCAATGTTACCCTAGAGGAGATATGTAGAAAGAAAGATTGGAAATATGCAAGAATCTTAGTGAAATTGCTTAGACTATGCTAGAAAAATCAATCTCAACCATTCCAGATAGGAGAATTCCAAAGAAAGCATTCTTAGAAAGTTCCAACTCAAAAGAGGCATAGCTAGAACTGCTCAAAACACTTAAAGAGAGGTTAGGGTTAGAAACCATGGATATTGATTCCTTAATTCTTAAGATAGAAATTGACCAGATGACCTATGGGCCAAAGTCCAAAACGATAGATGGAAAAAATTTGAAGGAGAGATCCCTCCCTTCATAGCTAGATGCTTCTATAAACCAACCTAAGATTGAGCGATAAATAGAAGGAAATAATGTTTAGTCAAGAATTTGAGATAGATGAAGCAATTAGTGTTACCACACTTCCAAACTACATGGGTGATTATGAATAGAAATCAAATTTCTTCCATGCTCCCACATTGATATGCAAGGAGAAAAGAACCTCTAAGGAAGTGTGAAGCACTCTACAAGAGTTAAAGAAGGCTTAAGTCCATTGCTCTTTAACCTTAGAAGAGCTTATTGTTGGTACATTTGGCAAGCCTAAATGCTTAGCCAAACCCATAAGAAGTACACTTCACTTTAGCCCGACTCACACGAGAGTTGTGTGGGAATATTAGCTTATATTCTTTCACTTTGTTACCTTAGATAAATGGTAAAAGCATACGAAAAAGGAGTCTAGTCAATACTAGAGAAGCCAAACCCACAACTTGGTGGTTAAGAGAATCATTTCAATCAATCCTAAAGTGTAGGAACACTTTTAGGTGTGGAAATATTCGAAATTCAAACTTCTTACACATCTATATATACATCACTTTTTAGTCACAGGATAGAGAGCTACAATGGAGAACTATACGTTGGAGTAGGATAATCATTAATTGAGGATTACAATGAAGAATCAAGAGTGAAGAATAAAGAAAAGAACAAAGGATGAAGCATGATGTAAAGAGAAGAATCAGAGGAAAGTGATTTGTATACATATTGCTCGTCGATCTTTTCTCCATTTCTCCTTCTATGCTTGATCATTTGAGAAATCCTTTTTTGTGTGTCTAAGTCCATAATTAATGCATCTATTATCAAGGTTTGAGAGTCCAATTGCAAACAGGCTAAGAGAATTGTGAGTAGGAACATTTGTATGTGTAAATGTATTAAGTGACTTTTGAAGCAGGTGCAAATTCGATGATCAATGATTTGATCATATCTCAATGTATAGTGTAAAGCTTTACACAAATGAGAACTCAAAATCTAAGTTGGAAGGTAAGCCATCTATATCTTAAAGCATTTGATTGAAGGGCCTATAGATTGAGAGAGTCAAGTAGTTAAAGTTGCATATGTAAAAGTTGCCTGCAGAGAAATCTTGTTTCAGACATTGATTTAATTATTGAAGTAAATCTGAAATTTCATAAGTTCTTTTGAAGAACTTTCACTTGTAGTAGTTGTGCAAACATTAGATGAGTGTTGTCTCAAAGTTTCATAGAAAACATTAACCATTTCATCAGTCAATGAATGAGTTTTGTGAAGAAAACTTTTCTAAGTGAAGTTACAACTCATAGAAGTGATAGAGATTCATAATTTGGCAAACATTATCCAAAATTGAAGAAGTTTTGAGTTATACTTGATATAGAGGTGTTCTAAAATAAAGTGTAGCTTGTCTTTTGGAGATTAATAATCTCCATCTATGGTATCAGAGCAGATTTGATCAAAGTTGAAGGAAAGGAAGATCGCAACTGCTGCAGGAATACAAAATTCAACATTTGAAGATTCAAAAGGATAAAGTGTGAAGGAAAAGCTAAAAGGAGACATGCGAGAGGAATCAAAAGGATCACAAGGAGTAAATTTCGAAGCTAAGATTCATTACTAATAAAGTTGAAGATTTCATAGTACAGGTGAAGAAAGAATGGGAGATAGTCTCCAAATTGTTAAGTTGGACAAAGCTCGTTTCGGTCTCCAAACGCACTATTGTAGCACTTGTGCAGGCTATTTCATCTTTTTGTGCCAAAGGTGTATACGAGTTTTTGTTCACCAATATAAGCGTCTGGAAGTCTGCTATAGGTTTAGTAGAATTTGTTTGGGCAGTTCTGTTCAACTTTTTGAGATACAGTCAATTTTCTGCATCAAGGTATTTTAGTCACCAGCCATGGTTGAAAGCAGTGATGTATTCCATATGTTGGCTATAAAGGATAAGTTGGATGGTACCAAATACCTATTATGAGTTTATATGATGCGACATGTGTTAGTTGCAAAAGGACTATAGAACATTGTGCAAGGTGTCGAAAAATGTCCTATCACACCTGCAACTGTTACAACTACAGGTACTGAAGTTGATGCAGAAGGTGTCGAAGATGGTGATATTCTGCATGTTCCTGTTCGTGCTATGGTTTTTGTTGCACCTACTACAGAGCGAATTCGTTGGGATGGCAGAGATGCCCAAGCACATGCTTTGATAGCTTTGTCTGTCAAACGTGCCATTATTCCTCACATTGGCTCTTGCAGAACAGCTAAGGATGCTTGGGATACACTTACCACATTGTACCAAGCTAGGAATGAGGCTCCTGTTGCTTACCTCCGAAAAGATTTGGAGAGTGAGCACATGAATGAAGGTGATTCTATGGACAGTTTCCTAACGAAGATCAAAGACTTGAAGGAACACTTGATTTATGCTCATGAGGTTATACCAGATAGCTCACTTGTGCAGACCGTTCTGAATGGTCTTCTTGATTCATATCAGAGTTTTGCTTCTAATTTTTGATTGATGATGAAAGGCAATCCAAATGCCTTATCATTTGAGGAGTTAGTCTCTGTTCTCTTGCAAGAAGATCAGTCCAGTGCAGAATAGGTCCATTATGCAAGTTGCAGACCAAGCTTTCCTGGCTAGTCAGAAGGGCAAAGGAAAGTGGAGTTCTTCAACTAGTAAGCAGAAATCTGCTAATTCTACATATTTGAAGAAAGAAGATAAAGATGAGAAGAAATCAGAAAAGCAGAAATTGTTTTGTAAGTACTGTAAAGGGAATGATCATATCATAAAGAACTATCCAAAACTGGATGCTAAAGAGGCAAAGAAGAAAGAGGCTGGAATGGTTGTTGCAGAGGCCTTTACACCAAAAACAGAGTCTGCTAATCTTGTGTAGGAAGAAGAATGGGCATTTACTACTATCTATAGTTTTGACCCATCTTCTCATGAGTAGTGCATGTCTGCAATCGACTCAGATGTTTGGTATTTTGAAAGTGGGGCGACCAAACATATTACCTCGCAGCGTAGTTTCTTCTCTTCACTCGAGCCTGCCCCTACAAGGAATACTGTTACATGTGCCAACAACTCCTCTTATCCTGTTAATATGGGATTTGGTAAGATCATTTTGACTATTGCTGATGGTAGTTCTTTCACTTTGTTAGATGCTTTGTTTGTGCCAGGGATCAAGAAGAACTTGTTATCAATTTCTGCATTAGCCAAGATTGGCTTGGTTGTGAAATTTGTTGATGACAAGTGTACAGTTCATGATCTGTCAAATGGCGATGTGATTATTGCTTCTGGCATTTTATGTCATGGGTTGTATAAGCTCATAGACTATGAAAGATCTATAGATGATGTGCAGTAAATGATTCTCAGGCTATGTCAGATAAAGCTTTGGAATGCACGCTTTGGTCATCTGAATTTTGCTAGTTTGCTATGCCTGCAGAAATCCAAAATGGTGTCCTCTTTGACCAAACTTGAGGCACCTGGAAAACATGTTTGTGAAGATTAAATTTTGGGCAAAATGCAGCATTCGTCCTTTCCAAAAGATGGTTCAGTTCGGGCTACTAAAAAATTGAAGCTTGTACATAGTGATGTATGTTGTCCTATGCAGACACCTTCTTTTGGACATTATCTTTACTTCGTGACTTTCATTGATGATTTTTCCAGGCATGCATGGGTATATCCATTGAAGGCAAAGTCAGAAGTGTTCATGTGCTTCAAACAGTTTTTGGTTTTGGCTCAAAATCTATAAGCATGTAAAATGGGCACCCTCCGTTCTGATTGAGGGGGGGAATATATGTCTTCTGATTTTAATGCATTTCTGGTTGAATGTGGGATAAAACACCAGTGTACAATGCCGTATATACCTCAATAGAATGGAGTTGCTGAATGAAAGAACATATCACTCATGGAGATGGCGAGGTGTATGGTCAAGAGTCAGGCTTTACAACATAGTTTCTAGCTTGAGGTTGTCATGTGTGCAGCATATGTACTGAATAGGTGTCCCACTAAAGCGCTACAGTCTATCACTCCATATGAGGCTTGGCATGATCGCAAGCCATCTGTTTCTCATCTGTGTGTTTTTGGTTGTTTGGCATATCCATTAGTGCCTGAACAACATCGCAAAAAATTGGATGATAAAGCAATAAAATGTACTTTTGTTGGGTAGAGTTCTGAAAGTAAAGGCTATCATCTGTATCATCCACAGACTAAACACATTTTGGTTAGTCGTGGTGTTGTTTTTGTGGAAGATGATATTCAACCATTGCTTTCATGTACTAAGGAGACATTTGTTAGCTCCAAAGACGTGTATGATACTTTGCTACCTCTTTTTACAGGTGGATAGTCTAGTGCTAGTCCTAATGAGGAAACTTCTCAGCCTTTGTAGGTTCCATGTGATTGTAGATCATTCCATTTCTGATGCAGATTTACATGATGCACTAGTTGATGAGAGAGCTGATTTTGAGCAGGCGAAAACTATGCCAAAATGGCTGGTGCAGACTTTCTGCGACAACAAATTAGATGCACCTCTATCATATCATACTCGTTCAGGCTCTCGTAGTGCCTCTTTTGCATCAGATTGCTCTGCTATGGCTGTATCTAGTCTCTGTGATGAGAATGAGCCTGTTTTGTTTGATGAAGCACAAAATTCAGAAAATTGGATGGCTGTTATGCAATCTGAATATGATGCTATAATGAAGAATGGTACTTTGTCTTTATGTGACTTGCCTCCAGGCAAGAAGGCCATTGGCACTAAGTGGGTATACAAGCTGAAGCGTAAACCGGATGGTACAGTTGACAGGTATAAGGCTAGGCTTGTTGCAAAGGGTTATGCACAGGAAAGAGGCATTGATTTTGATGAGATCTTTGCACCTGCATGCCGTATGACTAATGTTCGGAGCATCTGTGCACTTGCAGCTCATCATGGTTGGAATGTACATCAGCTAGACATTAAAACAGCATTTCTGAATGGTGACTTGCATGAAGAAGTGTATGTTTTTCAGCCCTATGGCTTTGTGCAGAAAGGGCATGAAAACCAGGTGCGCAGGTTAAAGAAGGCATTATATGGTTTAAAGCAAGCAACACGTGCTTGGTATGAGAAGATACATGCCTATCTAATTGCACATGGGTTTGAGAACAGTCCAACTAAAAGCACCTTATATGTTAAGCGTGCTAATGATGTACTTCTGATCATTGTTGTCTATGTTGACGACATGCTGCTCACTGGTCCTATAGAGAAGCATATTCCTGATTTTAAGGCTGATTTGCATGCCTCATTTGAGATGTCTGATTTGGAGCATTTGCATTATTATTTGGGCATTCAGTTTATGCACGTTGATGGTGGAATGGTTTTGTGTCAAACAAAATATTTTGACACATTATTACAACATTTTGGCCTTGAAGACTGTAAGCCTATTGCCACTCCTATGGAGACAGGTTTACGATTGAGTCTTCATGATGTTGGAGATGCATTTGATGTTGTTCTCTATCAGCAGGCTATTAGATGCTTGATTTACTTATGCATTACTCAGCCAGATGTTCAGTTTGTTGTCTCAAAGATGAGTAGGTTTATGCATTGCCCAGGAGTCAAGCATTGGCAGGTAGTTAAGCGCATCTTTCGCTATTTGAGTGGTACTCAGCTACTTGGGTTGTTTTATCCCAAGGGGGGATCACTACCGCCAGATTTGCATGCTTTTTTTTACTCTGATTGGGTTGGTTGCTATGACACTCATGTGTCCACTAGTGGCTTTTTCTTCATGCTTGGTAGCTCATGCATATCTCGGTTGAGCAAGAAGCGGCCTACTGTGGCCACTTCCAGTTGTGAGGTTGAGTATAGGGTAGCTTTCACAGCGACTGCTGAGTGTGTGTGGCTCAGACGCCTTATGGCTGATTTGGGTGTTTAGACTTCTGCCACCACCATCTTCACTGAAAGTCAGAGCGCATTGGCAATTGCGAGGAACCCTGTGTTCCATGCTCGCACTAAGCACATTGAAGTGCATTATCACTATGTCAAGGAGAGGTTCTCTGCTGGGGAGATCAGCTTGGCATATGTGCCCACGCACGAGAACATTGCAGACCTTTTCACGAAGGCTCTACCTAGGGAGAAGTTTGAAGCTTTCCGCAAAGCTTTGGGCTTACTTCCTTTTGTGGAGTGATTTCCGCATAGCTTGGCACTTCCTTATACATGAGTGCCAGCTACTTGTTCACCGCATCACTCCCAGGGGGGATTTGTTGATATATTTAGGTAGTGATGTGTGTGAACACTCTAGGACCGTCGGGGCACTTTTTTCCCTCTTTAGGAGGTTTTTTTCCCCTGGCTTGTATATATGCATATTGCCCTAATGGGCTACTTATCTTCTTTGTACATTCTCTAGTAATACATTCAGTATTGTGTGTTGTGCTCCAAGCTTCTTCTTCTTCCTTGTGTTGTTCGCGTGCTTCCGCAAACGTCTATCTCCAACACCTACTAGGGAGGAGCTTGCAAACTTAAAAATTTGGATGAAGAAGGATGCTCAAACAAGGAGCATTATCTATATGGCACTGAATGATTACTTGCTTCCTCAAATTAGAGGACTTGAAAGTGTAAGTGATATATGGAATGCTTTGGAGGAGCAATTTTAAAATACAACAAAGTCAAGAAAAGCATCACTATGGGAAGAGTTTACCACATTCAAGAATAAGGCCTCACAATCAATATCTGATTATGTGACAAAGATGAAAGACATTGTTGATTCTTTAGGTGCAGTTAATAAAGACATTGAAGAAGATAAATTGGAAAGACAAATTCTCATAGTTCTAAGAGGAGATGAGAAGTGGAAGCCTTTCATCTTGTCAATTGAACTTTCATTAGATCATTTCACTCCTGATTTGAATCGGTTGTTAGGACTTATGCTAACTTTTGAGAATGATATCAAAGGAGATGTTGATAAGAGTGTAGTTCATGCAATGTATTCTAAGGATAAGAAGAAATCTATCAAAGGAAAGCAACAATCAGTTGAAGATGAAGGTACTCCAAGCCAAGCAAACTTCCTAAGAGGAAGAGGAAGTGGCAGAAGTAGAGGAAGAGCCAGAAACAACAAGGATAATGTCAAAGCTTGTTGGATATATGGTAAGACTAATCATCTAGCTCATGAATGTTGGCATAACAATCAAAGTGTTTGTAACTTTAATCAAAGTTATAATCAAAGAGGCAGAGGTGGAAGAAATCAAAGAGGAAGTTTCAAAGGTAGAGGTCGTAGAGGCTTCTTTGGAAGAAATGGTGGAAGAAACTTTCAAGGTGAGTCCCACAACAATACCTACTACAATTATGCATCATATCAGAAGGAGGATTCAACTCTAATCATGAATGAAACATGTGAAGTTCCAAGTGAAGATCAAAGAGTGTTTTACATTGATTCAGGATGCAGCAATCATCTAAGTGGTAACATTGCTTTAATGACTAATTTGGAGAATAAAGTGATTAATCATATAGTTCAAACAGGTGAAAATAGAAAGCACAAGGTGAAGTCTATTGGATCAATAAAGGCCAAAGATGGAAGTACTCTCTTGATTAAGGTTTTGTATGTTCCTACAATTCCAGAGAATTTGATTAGTGTAGGACAAATTGTGGAAAAAGGATATGAGGTGACATTCACTAATGATGGAGTTTATGTTGAAGACCCTAGCCAAGGGTATAAGCAAATTGTTACAGGAAAGAAAGAAGGGAGGATTTTCACATTAAAGGTACAAGGTAATGTTGGACATGCTTTATTCACATATGGAGAGCAAAAGATTTTTGAGTTGGATCTTTGGCACAAAAGGCTTGGACGCTTCAATGAAAGAGGTATCAAAGAGATGATTAATCATGGTTCAATACTTGGATTACCTAATGTTGCATGTCATAATCAATCATATAACAAGCATGGTTTCATGTATTCAGAAAGACTTGAATTGGTACATATAGATGTGTGGGGTCCTTCAAAGGACTTTAGCATAAATAGTTCAAGATATTATGTCATTTATGTTGATGATGCTACTAGGTGGATCACTATTGATGTGATCAAAGATAATTCAAAAGTGTTTAGTACATTTAAACACTCTCATGTATATGCAAAGAGGGTTATAGGACAAAAGTTCAAGAGATTGAGATCAGATGGAGGGGGAGAGTCAAATGAATTGAGTGATTATTTGTGGAATGTAGGTATAAAGAGAGAAGTTACTTGTAGGTACTCTCCTCAACAAAATGGTGTAGTACAAAGGAGAAATAGAACTCTTGTTGAGTTTGCAAGATCAATGATCAAAGAAAAGAATTGCCCTAATTATTTTTGGGTTGAGGCTATAAATACAACCACATACTTGGTTAATAGGCTACCATGTAAAGCTTTGTAGGGTATGACACCATATGAATCTTGGTGGGGTAAGAGACCTACATTAGATCATTGCAAAGTATTTGGTTGCTTAGCCTATGCTTATGTTCCTTCTCAGAAGCAGGCCCCAAGGGCATGGAATTACAAGCTTGTAAAGTTCTTGAAGGAACTTGGTTTCCAAGCGTCAAAGGCTTGCTAGTTAAAGCAAGTGAGGATGGATTCATATATGTTTGTATTTATGTTGATGACATACTACTTACAGATACAGATGAGAAAGGCATACAAATGCTTATGAAGCATATGGAGAAAGAATTCAAGATCAATGACTTGGGAAATTTGTCATATTTCTTGGGAATGGAGATTTCATATACTCGACATGGAGTATATCTGACTTGATGATAGAAGATCAACACATGGGTATTTTGTGTTATCTGGGAGATAAATTAATCTCATGGTGTTCTAAGAAGCAACATACAGTTGCTTTGTCATCTACAGAAGCAGAGTATAAAGGTATGGTAGAAGCTGCAAAGGAAGTCATATGGCTAAAAACTCTCATGAAGAGTTTTGATATCATTCAAAGTACTCCTATCATTTGTGGAGATAACATGAGTTCTTTGTACTTGGAAACTAACCCTGTGTTTCATGCCAGGACCAAACATATTGAGATTCAATATCATTTTCTAAGAGAAAAGGTTGTTGATAAAGAAATAGAACTAATGCATACTCCTACAAAGGATAAACTTGTAGATATGTTGACAAAGAGTTTGGATGGACCCAAGTTGCAGAGGTTCAAAGATATGGCAAGGATAAAGAAGATGTAGGTAATCACAATTAAAGATTGAGGGGGAGCTGTTGGAGCAGGAAAATCATTAATTGATGATTACAATGAAGAATGAAGAGTGAAGAATAAAGAAAAGAGCAAAGGATGAAGCATGAAGTAAAGACAAGAATTAGAGGAAAGTGATTTGTATACATATGTACATTAAGTTTGTAATTAGTTCATAAATACTTTTGTAATACTGATGAGTATATATAGATATGCCTATATATCATTGTATATGGATGGGTTACATATGAGAGAAGAAGTATAGATGATATAGAGAGGAGTAATTGAATGAGAATTATCCATTAGATGTAAGATGAGTTGAATAGAAGAAGTTTTTTGAGAATTGTATGTCGATCTTTTCTCCATTTCTCCTTCTGTGCTTGACCATTTTAGAAATCCTTTTGTATGTGTCTAAATCCATAGTTAATGCATCTACGGTCAAGTTTTAAGAGTCCAATTGCAAACAGGCTAAGAGAATTGTGAGTAGGAACATTTCTATGCGTAAATGTATTAAGTGACTTCTGAAACAGGCACAAATTCGATGATCAATGATAGATCATATCTCACTACACAGTGTAGATTTTTACACAAATCAGGACTCAAAATCTAAATTGGAAGGTAAGCTATCTACATCTAAAAGCATTTGATTAAATGCATTGTAGATTGAGACAACCAAGTAGTTAAAGTTGCATATGTAAACGTTGTCTGCAGAGAAAGCTTCTTTCAGACATAGGTTTACTTATTGAAGTAAATCTGAAGTTTTATAAGTTCTTTTGAAGAACTTTTACTTGTAGTAGTTGCCTAAACATTAGATGAGTGTTATTTCAAAGTTTCATATAAAACTTTAACAATTTCGTTAGTCAATGAATGACTTGTGAAGCAGACTTTTTTGAGTGAAGTTACAACTCACAGAAGTGATAGATATTCATAATTTGGTAAAGATTATCCAAAATTGAAGAAGTTTTGAGTTATGTTTGATATAGAGGTGTTCTAAATTCAAGTGTAGCTTGTCTTTTGGAGATTAATCATCTCCATCAGTATAGAGGTGATACTTGAGCATATCTTGATCCTTACTTATGTAAGAGTGGTCTTGTACATTTCGCATATATCATATGTGCATTAACATTTACTAATTTATAGATTTCTTCATGATCATTTCTGTGTCGTGTTCACTATCTACTTCTCATCATTTCAGTGATTTTGAAGAAGCTATTTCTCTGCGTGTACTACATCATTTCACACACTTTAACTTGGTATAGTTACAGTGAAGTGTCTAGCTACAAAGTTTTATTGATTTTGGTTCAATAGATCACAAGATATCTGTAGTGAACCATGTCTACATATCTTCTTGCTCTTGAAATATCGAGATGACCCCCTGAGGTTGTTAAACTTATTGCTCATTGTGTAGTCACTCTAAATTCATGAAATGACTTTTTTTAGTTAGATAAATGCTTCAATAAGAATTATGCAAAAGCTCTTTGGTCAATTCATACCAGGTTGGGAGCTTTGAGCAAAACTCTGAGTACCTACAATGTCAAAATAAAAGGTTTTCTCTCAACTCTAGCACTTGCACGTTATCTGTTTTGGCACAAATATTTGAGAATGATGCTTCAAAGCACATAGTTGTTCTAAATGCATTATTGGAGATCCAAACGGGTCTACTAAGGTTCTCTGAAGTCACATTGGCAGGTGTAGAGCAAGCTTTGTGCAACACCAGTCCATCTCTGGAGTGTATCCAGCCATCTCCTCACAATGGTATCAAAGCAATAACAACTCAACATGGGAGATGGATGCCCACCAGCCATTGACAAATTGGATCGAAGCAATTTACCCAGCATGCTCATTGAGAATGGAAGCATACCTTCAAGGGAGAAAGCTCTATGGTTACATTTCTAGAGATGAGATAATGCCAATCCTCAGAAGCAAAGGACAACCAACACTTGAAGAGCAAGAGTGGTTAACCACATGGTGCCCAAAGGATGCTTTAGCCAGGTCATACATTCTTAACTTAGTCTCTAATTTTTTACTTCCACATATTAGGAGCTGCAAGACTTCACAAGAGACATGGAATGCACTTGAATCATTTCTCTCATCAAGCACAAAAGCCAGGAAGAATCAACTATGGATGGAGTTTACAACAATGAAGAATATACCCAAGCAAAGTATGAGTGATTTTGTCAGCAAGATGAAGGACCTAGCTAACCAGCTTGGGAGCATTGGAGAATTCATAGATGAAGATAAAATAGTGAGAGAAGTGATCAATGGAATAAAGGCAGATGACAAATGGGAAGCATTCACCACAACCATGGACTTACACATGGATATGCAGGTCCTTAACTTCAACACACCCATGGGACAACTATTTACACATGAGACAAAGCTTATGAAGAATGGAGACAACTCAAAAGGTAATCAATCCTCTGCCCTATACATAGATAAGAACAAGAATAAGGATGGTAAAAGTAAAGGCAAAAAATTTGATGATGAAGCTAGTACCTCTCAAGAAAACTTTGCAGGTAGAGGTAGAGATTCAAGAGGAAGAGGCATAGGAGGAGGACAAGGCAGGCGGAGATCACAAAGCTCTTCTCCATGTGCCATATGTGGTTTGACTAACCACATTACTGAGAATTGTTTTAGAAATCCAAGGAATCAAAGAGGAAGAGGCTATGGCAGAGGTGGATATGGAAGCTCAAGAGGTAGATTCAACAACAATAATTATCAAGAAGGATATAGAGGAAGGATAGACTACAACAACTATGCAGATGAACAAGCTCAAGAGGATTCACTACTTCTGATGAACATGACTATGAAGCAAGGTCAAATGGATGAACATGTTTTCTATATAGACCCAGGTTGCTCAAACCATGTAGCAGGCAATGTAGCATTACTCTCAGATTTGGAAATATGAACATATTAAGCAAGGTATTGTATGTGCCCACTATAACAAAGAATCTCATAAGTATTGGCCAGATTGTGGAAAAAGGTTTGTAGGTTAGATTTACAAAGCATGGAGCATTTTTTGAAGATCCACATCAAGAATTCAAGATAATAGCAAAGGGAGAAAAATTAGGTAGATTGTTTACCTTTGAACTACAAGACACTAGGAACATTGCATTGTTCAGCTATGGGAATCAAGCACTATCAGAATTAGAAATGTGGCACAAAGGCTAGCTCATATAGGAGAAAGAACCTTAGAACAAATTAGTAGGGATCAAAGTGTGCTTGGCCTACCAAATATCTCCAAGAAACACATGATCTACAAATGCAATGCTTGCCAATTTGGCAAATCTCATAGACAACCATTCACCAAGAAGGGATACATTCATGGAGACCTATTGGAGTTAGTCCGTACAGATGTATGGGGACCAAGCAAGGATCCATCTATCTCTATATCAAGGTATTATGTGATGATTCTAGTAGATGGACAATACTCTATGTTATGAAGCATAAGGATGAAACATTCACTTGTTTCAAAAAGTACCTTGCACTTGTTGAGAACCAAATAGGTAAAACTCTGAAGAGACTAAGGTCAGATGGAGGGGAAGAGTCCTTCTCCCATGAATTTGATGCCTATCTCCAAGAGAGGGGTATCAAAAGAGAGATTACAACAAGATATACTCCAAAGCAAAATGGAGTAGGAGAAAGGAGGAATAGAACCATAGTAGAAGTAGGAAGGTCAATGTTGAATAAGAAAAGATTACCTAACTATCTATGGGCAGAGGTGGTATCCACAGCCGCCTACCTAATCAATAGGCTTCCATCCAAAGCATTGGATGGAATGACCCCATATGAAGCATGGAATGGAAGAAGACTCAGCCTTGATCATTGCAAGATTTTTGGATGTATTGCATATGCACACATACCTTCACAAATCAGAGGCAAGATGGATCCAAAGGCAGAGAAGTGTATATTCATTGGTTATTATCTTAATAAGAAAGGCTATAGATTATAAAATCCAAATAATAAAGGGTTTCTAGTTAGTAGAGATGTTGTCTTTGATGAGAACAACTCTTGGTTTGAAGATGATTGCAGAAAATTCAAACTACCCTATGATCTTGAGGAGGACTTTCCAACATTGTAGAAGGTGAATGATCACCTACATGAAGATACAGATGATTTTGAAGATGATCAAAAGACACCAAGGAGTAACATCAAAGCTTGGAACAATAAAGGTAAAGAAAAGATGCACGACTTGAGGGATGTTGCAGAATCATCCCGACAAACCATCACAAGATCAACTAGGGAGAAGAAAAAGCTAGAAAGGTATGGATATGACGCATCCTTAGTCACTAAGCATTCAATTTACATTGCTCAGGATGCATGTTGGTGCAAGTGAATCAACAATTGAAGTTTTGATGAAGGATTGAACTCAAGGATTGAAGAAAAGATCAAGTTATGAAGCATGAAGAAAGTACATGTTCAGAAGATGAAGAGTTGTATACATATGTACATTAATTTAGAGATAGCTCACTTATACCTTTTGTATGGTCATGATATTGTACATATATGCCTATATATACAAGTAAAAATTCAAGGCAAATATGAGAGAGAGCATGTGAAGAGAAGAATTAGATGTATTCTGAGTCATTAGAAACTTTAGAAGTGTAGGATATCTCTCTCATCACTCAGATTTAAAACTTCTCAGAAATGAAGAAAAGTTTCACCCGATATTTCTGTGTGTACTCCTTCTATGTTTAATCTTTTGAGAAATGCTTTTGTACAAGTCTAAGTCTATTGTTGATTGACCTCTGTACAAGTTTATAGATCCTAATTGTGATCAGGCTAAGAGAATTGAGTGTAGGAACATTCACATGTGTAAATGTGAAGAAGTGAAGTTGCAATAGGTGCAAATTTTGATGTTAAAGTTTTGGTCAATTCTCCTTCCACAGTGTAAAGTTTTGAGCAAGTGAGCACTCATTCTTTAATCTGGAAGGTAAACTACCTATGGCTAAAAGCATTTGAATAAACGGGTTGTAGTTTTGGAGAATCATGCTTTAGAATTTATAGGTGTCAAAGTCAAGTGTAAAGAACTACAGTTTTAGACATAGGTGAACTATTTGATTCATTTCTCAAGATATAATTAATCTTTTGAGATGATGTAACTTGGAGAAGGTGCAAAAACTATAGCCAACACCTTGCGCAAAGTTTTGTCAAAAACTTTACACATTTGGTCAGTCAATGAGTAAGATATGTGCAGCAGACTTTCTGAGTAATTACTCTCTTCACAGTTTGTTCAAGATTTTGGTAATTGAGCATTGATCCTCCAAATTAGTAAAGGTTTTGAGTTATTCTTGATATAGAGGTGCTCTAACTTCAAGAATAGCTTGTTCTTTTGGAGATTAACACTCTCCATCAGTGGTGGCAGAGTAGGAATTATCAAAATTGAAGAAAGGAGGACCCCGACTACTGCAATCACAAAGAATTCAACATTTGAAGATCCAAAAGGTGAAAGCTTGAGAGCAAAGCTTGAGAAGGATGCAAGAAGATATCAAGAAGACCAGAAGGAACTTCATTCAAAGTAAAGGTACACTTATTCCTTATAAAGGTTGAATAATTTGATACACATGTGAAGAAAGGACGGGAGATTCTCTTCAGATAGAGAAATTGGATAGAGAAAACTATCCAGCATGGTCAATGAGGATAGAAGCTCATCTTATGAGCAAAGAGTTGATTGGTTACATCACAGGTGAAGATGAAAAGCCACAATTAAGAGATCCTAGTGTTCCAACTAGGGAACAACTATTAGATTTGAAGACTTGGATGAGGAGAGATGGTCAAGCTAGGAACATTATCTATATGGGAGTTAATGACTACTTGCTACCTCACATTAGAGGTCTTGAGAGTGCAAGTGATATATGGAATGCTTTGGAGGAGCATTTCCAAAACACTACAAAGTCAAGGAAGGCATCTTTGTGGGAAGAGTTTACCACATTCAAGAAGAAGGCCTCTCAATACATCTCTGATTATGTAATAAGGATGAAGGACATTGCAGATGCATTACGAGCAGTTGATGAAGATATTGAAGAGCATAAATTGGTAAGGCAAATCCTCAGAGGTTTGAGAGGTGATGACAAATGGAAGTCATTCATTTTGTCTACTAAATTGTCACTAGATCATTTTACTATTGATTTAAATCAATTGCTAGGACACATGCTAACATTTGAGCAGGATGTCAAAGGTGAAAGTGATAAGAGTGCAGGTCAAGCAATGTATTCAAAAGATAAGAAGAAGAATAGCAAAGGAAAGCAACAAGCAAATGAAGATGAAGGTACAACTAGACAGGCTAACTTCCTAAGAGGAAGAGGAGGTGGCAAAGGTAGAGGAAGAGGTAGAACTAATAAAGATGGAGTCAAAGCTTGCTGGATTTGTGGTAAGACAAATCCCTTAGCTCATGATTGTTGGTATAATAATCAGAACAATGGTGGATATAATCAGAACTTTAATTCAAGAGGAAGAGGTGGCAGAAATCAGAGAGCTAATTTCAGAGGTAGAGGTAGTAGAGGTTACTTTGGAAGAAATGCAAGTAGAGATTCCAAAGTCAATCCTACAACAATACCTACTACAATTATGCTTCAAATTAGGAGGATTCAACCTTGATCATGAATGCAACTTGTGAAAGGCAAAGTGAAGACCAAAGAGTCTTTTACATTGACTCAAGGTGTAGCAATCACCTGAGTGGCAACATAGCCTTGATGAATGATTTGGAGAATAAGGTAACTAATCATGTAGTTCAAACAGGTGACAATACAAAGCATAATGTGAAGTCAATTGGATCAGTGAAGGCCAAAGATGGAAGTACTTTTTTGAGTAAGGTTTTGTATGTTCCTACAATCCAAAGAATCTGATAAGTGTAGGACAAATTGTTGAAAAAGGTTATGAAGTAATGTTCACTAATGAAGGAGTTTTTGTGGAAGACCCTAGCAATGGGTATAAACAAATTGTTTAGGGAAGAAAGAAGGAAGACTTTTCACCTTGAAGATTCAAGGTAATGTTGGTCATGCATTGTTTACTTATGGAGGACATAAGATCTCTGAGTTAGATCTTTGGCACAAAAGGCTTGAACATTTCAATGAAAGAGGTATTAAAGATATGGTTAACAATGATTCAGTGCTTGGATTACCTAATGTTGCAGGTCAACATATAACATACAAATGTGAGGCATGTCAATTAGGTAAGGCTCATAAGCAATCTTATTCCAAACATGGTTTTATGTATTCAGAGAAGCTTGAATTGGTACACACAGATGTGTGGGGACCATCAAAGGATTTTAGTATAAATGGTTCAAGATATTATGTGATTTATGTTGATGATGCTACCAGATGGATCACTATTTACGTGATCAAAGATAAGTCAAACGTATTTAATACATTCAAGCATTATCATGTGTATGTAGAAAGAATTATAGGTCAAAAGTTGAAGAGACTAAGGTTAGATGGAGGGGGAGAGTATTTTTCAAATGAATTCAATGATTATTTATGGAATGCTGGTATAAAAAGAGAGGTTACTTGCAGGTACTCTCCTCAACAAAATGGTGTAGTAGGAAGGAGGAATAGAACTCTTGTTGAGTTTGCAAGATCCATGATGAAAGAGAAAAATTACCCAAATTATTTGTGGGTTGAGGCTGTAAATATAGCTACATATTTGGTTAATAGGTTACCATGTAAAGCTTTTTAGGGTATGACACCATATGAGGCATGGTGGGGTAAAAGACCTACATTAGATCATTGCAAAGTATTTGGATGTTTGGCATATGCATATGTGCCATCTCAATTAAGACACAAATTGGAACCTAAAGCTGAAAAGTATGTGTTCATTGGATATGATGATGAGCAGATGGGATATGGGTTGTGGAGTCCACCCACAAAATAATTCCTTGTGTTAAAGGATGTTACATTTGATGAGCAAGGTACTTGGTATGCAGGTACAATCAATATTCATGCAGGTGATCAAGAAGTTGTGAATCAGAAGAAAGGTAAATCAAAGGTTCAAATATTTGATGAAGAAGAGAATAATGAAGTACAAGTTGAAGTTGAAGAAGTGCCAAGGTTTGATCCAGAATGTGATGAACCAGAAACCTCAAGAAGTGGAGAACTGAGAAGCTCATCAAGACACAAATGGCAACCTACAAGGTATAGCTATGACACTTCTTTTTTGGCTACTAAAAATTATGCTTATATGGTAAAGGCAGATGAAGACCCTTCTACATATGAAGAGGCAAAAGGTAAGGAAAATTGGGAGAAAGCTATGCAGGAAGAATATGATGCATTGATGGAGAATGAGACATGGGATTTGGTTCCTAAACCAAATATTCAGAAGATCATTGGATGCAAATGGGTCTACAAGACAAAGAGGTATGTAGATGGAAGTGTGTCTAGATATAAAGCTAGACTTGTTGTGAAAGGGTTTGCTCAGACATATGATATAGATTATGATGAGACCTATAGTCTTGTGGCAAAGATGACAACCATCAGGACACTCATAGCCATTGCTGGATGTAAAGGTTGGAGATTATGTCAATTAGACGTGAAGAATGCTTTTCTAAATGGTTATATTTCAGATGATGTTTTCATGGAGCAACCACAAGGATTCAGAGATGAAAGGTACCCAAATCGTGTATGTAAGCTCAAGAGAGCTTTGTATGGTTTGAAGCACGACCCAAGGGCATGGAATTCTAGACTTGTGAAGTTCTTGAAGGAACTTGGTTTCCAAGTATCTAAAGCAGATAGTAGCTTTCTTGTCAAAGCAAGTGATGATGGGTTCATTTATATGTGCATATATGTTGATGACATAATTCTTACAGGTACAGATGAGAAGGGCATACAAAGCCTAAAGAAGCAAATGGAGAAAGAGTTCAAGATTAGTGACTTGGGAAACTTGTCATATTTCTTGGGCATGGAGATCTCATACACTCAACATGGAGTGTATGTAACTCAAGAAAGGTATTTGAAGAATTTGTTGATCAAGTTTAAAATGGAAGATTGCAGGGTAGCACCTACTCCAGTGGAAGTGAATCACAAATTGAGCAGATATGGAGGAGAAGAGTTCAAGGACATGAAAGATGTATCAAAGTTTGGTTGCTAGTCTTATCTATGCTACATTAACTAGGCCTAACTTGTCATATGCAGTAGGAGTGTTGTCTCAGTTCATGCATTATCCTAGAAAAGAACATCGGGTTGCAGGACAAAGGGTATTGAGGTACATTAAGGGTGCACTCAAAGAAGGTTTGTATTATGGTTTTACATTAGATACAAACATCAAGATATATAGTGACACAAATTGGGCAGGTAATGCTGATGATAGGAGATCAACTTATGGATACTTGTGTTATGTGGAGATAAGTTAATCTCTTGGTGTTCAAAGAAGGAGCACACAGTTGCTTTATCATCCACAGAGGCAGAGTACAAAGGTATAGTTGAAGCTGCCAAGGAAGTCATATGGCTAAAGACTCTCTTGAAGAGTTTTGACATCATTCAGAGTACATCCACTATTCATGGAGATAACATGAGTTCATTGTATTTAGCTTCTAATCCTGTTTTTCATGCTAGGACTAAACATATTGAGATTGAGTATCACTTTCTAAGAGAGAAGGTGATGGATAAAGAGATTGAAGTTATACATACTTCAACAAAAGATCAGATAACTGATATGCTAACCAAAAGCTTGGATGGACCAAAGCTACAGAGATTCAAAGACATGGCAGGTATAAAGAAGATAGAGAAAACCTCAATTGATGATTGAGGGGGAGTTGTTGGTCCAAGTCAATCAACAATTAAAGTTTTGATGAAGGATTGAAGTCAAGGATTGAAGAAAAGATCGAGTTACGAGGCATGAAGAAAGTACATGTTCAAAAGATGAAGACTTGTATACATATGTACATTAATTTAGAGATAGCTCACTTATACCTTTTGTACAGTCATGAGCTTGTACATATATGCCTATATATACAAGTAAAAAGTCGAGGCAAATATGAGAGAGAGCATGTGAAGAGAAGAATTAGATGTATTCTGAGTCATTAGACACTTTAGAAGTGTAGGATATCTCTCTCATCACTCAGATGTAAAACTTCTCATAAATGAAGAAAAGTTATGCCTGATATTTCTGTGTGTACTCCTTCTTTGTTTAATCTTTTGAGAAATGTTTTTGTACAAAGGTTATAGTTGATTGACCTCTGTACAAGTTTTCAGATCCTAATTGTGATCAGGCTTAGAGAATTGAGTGTAGGAACATTCACATGTGTAAATGTGAAGAAGTGAAGTTGCAGCAGGTGCAAAATTCGATGTTAAAGTTTTGGTCAGTTCTCCTTCCACAATGTAAAGTTTTGAGCAACTGAGCACTCATTCTTTAAGTTGGAAGGTAAGCTACCTATGGCTAAAAGCATTCGAATAAATGGGTTGTATTTTGGAGAACCATGCTTTAGAAGTTATAGGTGTCAAAGTCGACTGTAAAGAACTATAGTTTTAGACATAGGTAAATTGTTTGATTCATTTCTCAAGATATACTTAATCTTTTGAGATTATTTAGCTTTGGAGAAGGTTCGCAAACTATAGCCAACACCTTGTGCAAAGTTTTGTCAAAAATTTTACACATTTGATCAGTCAATGAGTAAGATATGTGCAGCAGACTTTCTGAGTAATTACTCTCTTCATAGTTTCTTCAAGATTTTGGTAATTGAGCATTGATCCTCCAAATTAGTAAAAGTTTTGAGTTATTCTTGATATAGAGGTGCTCTAACTTCAAGAATAGTTTGTTCTTTTGGAGATTAACACTCTCCATCAATGCAAACTTAGAAGAACCATCAACTTTTGAGAAGTCATAATGGAGAGAATTTATGGAAGAAGAAATTGAAGGACTTTAAGAAAATCACACTTGGGAATTGGTTCCCAAGAAACCATCCATGAAGGCCATTGGTTCTAGATGGATTTATAAGGTAAAGAAGAACTCAGATGGATCAATAAACACGTTCAAAGCAAGACTTGTGGCAAAAGTGTTTGCTCAAACCCAAGGTATAGATTATCAAAAAACCTTTTCTCCTGTGGCAAAGATGCCTACCATCAGAGTACTTATGAGTGTAGCATCTTCAAAAAATTTGAATATTTTCCAAATGGATGTTAAAAATGCTTTTCTTAATGGTTGAATTTTAGAAGAGGTTTATATGGCACAACCACCTGGATTTGAAGAAAAATCATATCCAGATTATGTATGGAGGTTAAAGAAAGCATTATATGGCTTGAAGCAAGCCCTTAGGGCTTGGAATCATAGGTTAGTCACCTACTTGCAGGACAAAGGATTTATGGTAAGCAAAGCAGATTCTTCACTCTTTATAAAGAGACACCATTTAGAGGTGATATACCTCTGTGTGTATGTGGATGATATTATCATCACATGTAATGATGCAGATGGAATCAAGAGGACAAATGCTCAGATGAGGGAAGAGTTCAAAATCAGTGATCTTGGTCTACTCACTTACTTCCTAGGATTGGAAGTAGTATATACAGAAGGTGGTATGTTCTTAACTCAAAGGAAATATATTAGAGGCATGCTTTCAAAATTAAAAATGGAAAACACAAAGGTTGCAGGTACTCCAATGGAGGTAAAACACAAGTTAAGTGCACATGAAGGTGATCTGATAGAGGATGTAACCAGCTATCAGGTCTTGATTCTATGAAATAAGATCAGTTTTGTCATCAGAATTGGGTCAGAATTGTGGATAACAACTTTAAAGGCTGATAGATCCGAAATTATAGAATTCATGAAACGTTGGATTCAAGAGGGACAAAAAGAATTTACAATAGTGCAACTTAGCCCAGAATTGACGACGAATATGTCGCGTACTCATAATACTTAATTCACTAATCAAAGAAGATTAACATAGGTGTTCTTGAATAGCGCACAACGAACAAAAATTACCACAAAGAATTGACGTGCATGGTAACGTTTTATCTTCTTCGGCATCAGCTTCAAATACATTGAGTCGATTACGAATCAGCAATCTCGTAGTGAATGGAATCTCAACAGAACTATCTCTATTAGATCATGTGCGCACCTCCTTTCCCTGCTTCAAGTGCTTTTTCCTCCTTCCGAGAGCTTCTACGTCTGTTTCAAACATGAAAAATAGGCCCTCCGCTTCTGCAAGATGCCTTTATACTTCAGTGTAGCTGGGTTGTCTCCTGATTCTCCTGATGAGGAACGATGAATTGGCAGAAAAGACATGCAAATTTGCCTCCCCTCTTCTGATCAATAGTGCTGTCTAATCTCTCT
Organism: Ceratopteris richardii; assembly: GCA_020310875.1. NCBI lineage: Eukaryota > Viridiplantae > Streptophyta > Polypodiopsida > Polypodiales > Pteridaceae > Ceratopteris > Ceratopteris richardii. Next base: position 64,872,193 of record CM035437.1, on the reverse strand, counting down.
GCGCGATCTTATTCACCTTCCATTCACCCTCTCAGACATGATATCCACAAAATTCGACAGATGGAAAACATTAAGAGTTGCCTCCCCTCCTATCTTGATGGGGTCGGCATATATAATTCCTTCTTCTCCGTCGATCACGACGCTGGTGCCCTTTTCATGCTGAACTGCCTCTTTTTTTGCATGCGCATGCATAACTCCAGTTGAAAAGAGTTTGTAGGACAAATCTTCCACTCTGCGAACTCGTTATTCTCAACCTCGTACATTGCCATGCACACTTACTGTTGTCACCTACATTTTTGCAATTAAATTACCTAGACAGAGTTACGTAACAACTAAAGTAAAATAAATTTTTCCATTTTTCTGAGAATGAACAATGTTCTAAAACTAGTTCATGTTCGAAAAAAAAACATATCGAAACATAGACAATGGTTTTTCAAGATTGCATCCTTTTCTTTGCCTTCATATCTTTCAAGCCTTCGTCCAAGATCATTTCATACAATGACTTGTTGTGCGATGGTACCTTTACATTGCATGTATAGATCTTCGTTCACAACAAGTGATGTTTGCCAAGTCTCTTCACAGATGAATGAAGACACCCAAAGCGCATATCTCCCTTTGTTGCACTACAATTGGTAGTTATTTTTTTTATGTATTTTAATGTAACTGCTTTACTCTGAAAGAGAAACTGGTATCTATAACCTTGCCACTAACAACTTCATAGCTTTCTTTGATGCACTTTTGGTCATTCTTCTCTACATTGAATGGATATTCCCTGTGAGTTGTCTACAATATGGTGTATTCTTCCTCTTATTAAACTTTATTCATCCAAGCTCATAACAATGAGTTACATTTGATTAATAAGAAAGCTCTTCTCTAGTAAGGAGAGTAAATCTCTCCGACACCATCTCAAAATTGCACAAAAATTGGTGAGCATACTCAGGCCTGTTGAAGATAGATGTCTGCAGAAGCACGCGAACAGCACAAGGAAGAAAAAGAAGCTTGGAGCACAAACACACAATACTGAATGTATTACCAGAGAATGTACAAAGATAAGTAGCCCATTAGGGTAGTAGGCGTATATACAGGCCAGGGGAAAAAAAACATCCTAAAGAGGGAAAAAAGTGCCCCGGCGGTCCTAGTGTGTTCACACACATTACTACCTAAATATGTCAACAAATCCCCCCTGGGAGTGCTGCGGTGAACAAGGAGTTGGCACTCATGTATAAGGAAGTGCCAAGCTATGTGGAAATCACTCCACAAAAGGAAGTAAGCCCAAAGCTTTGCGGAAAGCTTCAAACTTCTCCCTAGGCAGAGCCTTTGTGAAAAGGTCTGCAATGTTCTCCTGTGTGGCCACATATGCCAAGCTGATTTCCCCAACAGAGAACCTCTCCCTGACATAGTGATAATGCACCTCAATGTGCTTAGTGCGAGCATGGAACACAGGGTTCCTCGCAATTGCCAATGTGCTCTGACTGTCAGTGAAGATGGTCGTGGCAGAAGACTGGCCAACACCCAAATCAGCCATAAGGCGTCTCAGCCACACACACTCAATAGTCGCTGTGAAAGCTGCCCTATACTCAGCCTCACAACTGGAAGTGGCCACAGTAGGCTGCTTCTTGCTCAACCAAGATATACATGAGCTACCAAGCATGAAGCAAAAACCACTGATGGACACACGAGTGTCATAGCAACCAGCCCAATCAGAGTCAGAAAAAGCATGCAAATCTGGCGGTAGTGATCCCCCCTTGGGATAAAACAACCCAAGTAGCCGAGTACCACTCAAGTAGCGAAAGATGCGCTTAACCGCCTTCCAATGTGTGACTCTTGGGCAATGCATAAACCTGCTCATCTGTGAGACAGCAAACTGAATATCTGGCCGAATAATGCATAAGTAAATCAAGCATCCAACAGCCTGCTGATAGAGAACAGCATCAAATGCATCTCCAGCATCATGAAGACTCAATCCTAAACCTGTCTCCATAGGAGTCGCTATAGGCTTACAGTCTTCAAGGCCAAAACGCTGCAATAATGTGTCAATATATTTCGTTTGACACAAAGCCATTCCACCATCAACTTGCATAAACTGAATGCCCAAATAGTGATGCAAATGCCCCAAATCAGACATCTCAAATGAGGCATGCAAATCAGCCTTGAAATCAGCAATATGCCTCTCAATAGGACCACTGAGGAGCATGTCATCAACATAGACAACAATGATCAGAAGCACATCATTAGCATGCTTAACATATAAGGTGCTTTCAATTGGACTGTTCACAAAACCATGTGCAACCAGATAGGCATGTATCTTCTCATACCAAGCACGTGGTGCTTGCTTTAAACCATATAATGCCTTCTTTAACCTGCACACCTAATTTTCCTGCCCTTTCTGCACAAAGCCATGGGGCTGAAAAACATACACTTCTTCATGCAAGTCACCATTCAGAAATGTTGTTTTAATGTCCAATTGATGTACATTCCAACCATGATGGGCTGCAAGTGCACAAATGCTCCGAACAGTAGTCATACGGCATGTAGGTGCAAAGGTCTCATCGAAATCAATGCCTCTTTCCTACGCATAACCCTTTGCAACAAGCCTAGCCTTATACATGTCAACTGTACCATCAGGTTTACACTTCAGCTTGTATACCCACTTAGTGCCAATGGCCTTCTTGCCAGGAGGCAAGTCACATAAAGACCATGTACCATTCTTCATTATAGCATCATATTCAGATTGCATGGCAGCCATCCAATTTTCTGAATTTTGTGCTTCATCAAAAGAAACAGGCTCATTCTCATCACAGAGACTAGACGCAGCCATAGCATAGCAATCTGATGCAAAGGAGGCACTATGAGAGCTTGAACGAGTATGATATGAAAAAGGTGCATCTAATTTGCTGTCACGCAAAGTCTACACCAGCCATTTTGGCATAGTTTTTACCTGTTCAATATCAGCTCTCTCATCAACAAGTTCATCATGTAAATTTGCATCAGAAATAGAATGATCTGCATCATCATATGAAACCTACAAAGGCTGAGAAGTTACCACATTAGGACCAGCACTAGACTGTCCACATGTAAAAAGAGGCATCAACGTATCATAGATGTCTTTGGAGCTAACAGATGCCTCCTTAGTACATGAAAGCAATGGCTGAATAGCATCTTCCACAAAGATAACATCACGACTAACCAAAATGTGTTTAGTTTGTGGATGATACAAACGATAGCCTTTACTTTCAGAACTGTACCCAACAAAAATACATTTTACTGCCTTATCATCCAATTTTCTACGATGTTGTTCAGGCACTAATTGTTGATATATTTAGGTAGTGATGTGTGTGAACACACTTGGACCGCCGGGGTACTTTTTTCCCTCTTTAGGAGGTTTTTTTCCCCCGGCTTGTATATACGCCTATTGCCCTAATGGGCTACTTATCTTTGTACATTCTCTAGTAATACAGTCAGAATTGTGTGTTGTGCTCCAAGCTTCTTCTTCTTCCTTGTGCTGTTCGCGTGCTTCCGCAGACGTCTAACTCCAACAATTGGTATAAGAGCAGGTCGTTGCTTCATCTAGGGCGCCATCGACACTCCTCCGTTTGCAGTCTCAGAATCGCACGATTTTGGTGAGCATACTCAGCATGTTTCCGAGATCAAAACAGCTTTGCTGTGTGGTGCCGAAATCGCAATCTAAGCTCGTTTCGGCCTCCGAACGCACTATCGCAGCGCTTATGTAGCAGTTCGCCAGTTTAAGCGTCTCGAAGTCTGCTACAGGTCTAGCAGAACTCGTCTGGGCAGTTCTGTTCAACTTTTTGAGATATAGTCAATTTTCTGCATCAAGGTATTTTAGTCACTGGCCATGGCTGAAAGCAGTGATGTATTGCGTATGTTGGCTGTTGAGGATAAGTTAGATAGTACCAACTACCCATTATGGGCTTATATGATGCGACATGTTTTGGTTGCAAAAGGATTGTGCAACATTATGCAGGGTGTTGAAAGACGTCCTGTTACACCTGTAACGACAGGTACTACAAATACAGGTGCTGGAGCTGATGAAGATGGTGTCGAAGATGATATTGTGCAGATTCCTGTTCCTGCTGGTGTTTCTGTTGCACCTACTACAGAGTAGATTCGTTGGGATGGCAGAGATGCCCAGGCACATGCATTGATAGCTTTGTCTGTCAAACATGTCACTCTTGCAGAACAGCTAGGGATGCTTGGGATACACTTACCACATTGTACCAAGCTAGGAATGAGGCTCGTGTTGCTTACCTCCAAAAACAATTGGAGAGTGAGCACATGAATGAAGGTGATTCTATGGACATTTTCCTAATGAAGATCAAAGATTTGAAGGAACACTTGATTTCTGCTGATGAGGTTATACCAGAAGCTCACTTGTGCAGACCGTTCTGAATGGTCTTCCTGATTCATATTAGAGTTTTGCTTCTACTCTTTGGCTGATGATGAAAGGCAATCCGAATGCCTTATCATTTGAGGAGTTAGTCTCTGTTCTGTTGCAAGAAGATGAGTCCAGGCAGAACAGGTCCATTATGTGTATTGCAGATCAAGCTTTCCTGGCTAGTCAGAAGGGCAAAGGAAAATGGAGCTCTTCTACTAGGAAAATGATCATATCATAAAGAACTCTCCAAAACTGGCTGCAAAAGAGGCAAAGAAAAAGGAGGCTGGAATGGTTGTTGCAGAAGCCTCTACACCAAAAACAGAGTCTGCTAATCTTGTGCAGGAAGAAGAATGGGCATTTACTATTGTTTGCAGTTTTGACCCATCTTCTCATGAGCAGTGCATGTCTGCAGTGGACTCAGATGTTTGGTACTTTAACAGTGGGGCGACCAAACATATTACCTCGCAACACAGTTTCTTCTCTTCACTCGAGCCTGCCCCTACAGGGAATACTGTCACATGCGCCAACAACTCCTCTTATCCTGTTATGGGAGTTGGTAAGATCATTCTGAGTACTGCTGATGGTAATTCTTTCACCTTGTCAGATGCTTTATTTGTGCCAGGGATCAAGAAGAATCTGTTATCAGTTTCTGCATTAGCCAAGATTGGCTTGGTTGTGAAATTTGTTGATGACAGATGTACAGTTCATGATCTGTCAAATGGCGATGTTATTATTGCTTCTGGCATTTTATGTCGTGGGCTGTATAAACTCATAGACTATGAAAGATCTGTGAATGATTTGGCATGTGCAGTTTATGATTCTTAGGCTATGTCAGATGCAAAGCTTTGGCATGCACGCTTTGGTCATCTGAATTTTGCTAGTTTGCTACGCCTGCAAAAATCTGATATGGTGTCTTCCTTGCCCAAGCTTGAGGCACCTGGAAAACATGTATGTGAAGGCTGTATTTTGGGCAAAATGCAGCGTTCCTCCTTACCAAAAGATGGTTCAGTTCGGGCTACGCAGAAATTGTAGCTTGTACATAGTGATGTTTGTGGTCCTATGCAGACACCCTCTTTTGGGAATTACCTTTACTTCGTGACCTTCATTGATGATTTTTCCAGGCATACATGGGTATATCCACTCAAAGCAAAGTCCGAAGTGTTCATGTGCTTTAAACAGTTTTTGGTTTTGGCTGAAAATCTGTCAGCATGTAAAATGGGCACCCTCCGTTCTGATCGAGGGGGGGAATATATGTCTTCTGATTTTAATGCATTTCTGGCTGAACGTGGGATAAAACACCAGTGTACAGTGCCGTATACACCTCAACAGAATGGAGTTGCTGAACATAAGAACAGGTCACTCATGGAGAATGGCAAGGTGTATGGTCAAGAGTCAGGCTTTACCACATAGTTTCTGGCTTGAGGCTGTCATGTGTGCAGCATATGTACTTAACAGGTGTCCCACTAAAGCGCTGCAGTCTATCACTCCATATGACGCTTGGCATGACCGCAAGCCATCTGTTGCTCATCTGCATGTTTTTGGTTGTTTGGCATATGCATTAGTGCAATGTATTTTTGTTGGGTACAGTTCTGAAAGTAAAGGCTATCGTCTGTATCATCCACAGACTAAACGCATTTTGGTTAGCCATGATGTTATCTTTGTGGAAGATGCTATTCAGCCATTGCTTTCATGTACTAAGGAGACATTTGTTAGCTCCAAAGACATGTATGATACCTTGATGCCTCTTTTTACAGGTGGATAGTCTAGTGCTGGTCCTAATGAGGCAACTTCTCAGCCTTTGCAGGTTTCATATGATGATGCAGATCATTCTATTTCTAATGCAAATTTACATGATACACTTGTTGATGAGAGAGCTGATATTGAGCAAGCAAAAACTATGCCAAAATGGCTGGTGCAGACTTTGCGTGACAGCAAATTAGATGCAACTTTGTCATATCGTACTCGTTTAGGCTCTCATAGTGCCTCCTTTGCATCAGATTGCTATGCTATGGCTACATCTAGTCTCTGTGATGAGAATGAGCCTGTTTCTTTTGATGAAGCACAGAATTCAGAAAATTGGATGGCTGCCATGCAATCTGAATATGATGCTATAATGAAGAATGGTACATGGTCTTTATGTGACTTGCCTCCTGGCAAGAAAGCCATTGGCACTAAGTGGGTATACAAGCTGAAGCGTAAACCTGATGGTACAGTTGACAGGCATAAGGCCAGGCTTGTTGCAAAGGGTTATGCGCAGGAAAGAGGCATTGATTTTGATGAGACCTTTGCACCTACATGCCGTATGACTACTGTTCGGAGCATTTGTGCACTTGCAGCCCATCATGGTTGGAATGTACATCAGTTGGACATTAAAACAGCACTTTTGAATGGTGACTTGCATGAAGAAGTGTATGTTTTTCAGCCCCGAGGCTTTGTGTAGAAGGGCATGAAAACCAGGTGTGCAGGTTAAAGAAGGCATTATATGGTTTAAAGCAAGCACCATGTGCTTGGTATGAGAAGATACATGCCTATCTCGTTGCACATGGTTTTGTGAACAATCCAACTGAAAGCACCTTATATGTTAAGCGGCTCATGATGTGCTTCTGATCATTGTTGTCTATGTTGATGACATGTTGCTCACTGGTCCTATTGAGAAGCATATTGCTGATTTCAAGGTTGATTTGCATGCCTCATTTGAGATGTCTGATTTGGGGCATTTGCATCACTATTTGGGCATTCAGTTTATGCAAGTTGATGGTGGAATGGCTTAGTGTCAAACGAAATATATTGACACATTATTGCAGCATTTTGGCCTTGAAGACTGTAAGCCTATTGCCACTCCTATGGAGACAGGTTTCCGATTGAGTCTTCATGATGCTGGAGATGCATTTGATGTTGTTCTCTATCAGCAGGCTGTTGGATGCTTGATTTACTTATGCATTACTCGGCCAGATATTCAGTTTGCTGTCTCACAGATGAGCAGGTTTATGCATTGCCCAGGAGTCACGCATTGGAAGGCGGTTAAGCGCATCTTTCGCTACTTGAGTGGTACTCGGCTACTTGGGTTGTTTTATCCCAAGGGGGGATCACTACCGCCAGATTTGCATGCTCTTTCTGACTCTGATTGGGCTGGTTGCTATGACACTCGTGTGTCCACCAGTGGTTTTTGCTTCATGCTTGGTAGCTCATGTATATCTTGGTTGAGCAAGAAGCAGCCTACTGTGGCCACTTCCAGTTGTGAGGCTGAGTATAGGGCAGCTTTCACAGCGACTGTTGAGTGTGTGTGGCTCAGATGCCTTATGGCTGATTTGGGTGTTGGCCAGTCTTCTGCCACCACCATCTTCACAGACAGTCAAGGAGTTGCGAGGAACCCTGTGCTCCATGCTCGCACTAAGCACATTGAGGTGCATTATCACTATGTCAGGGAGAGGTTCTCTGCTGGGGAGATCAGCTTGGCATATGTGCCCACGCAGGAGAACATTGCAGACCTTTTCACAAAGGCTCTGCCTAGGGAGAAGTTTGAAGCTTTCCGCAAAGCTTTGGGCTTACTTCCTTTTGTGGAGTGATTTCCACATAGCTTGGCACTTCCTTATACATGAGTGCCAGCTCCTTGTTCACCGCATCACTCCCAGGGGGGATTTGTTGATATATTTAGGTAGTGATGTGTGTGAACACACTAGGACCGTCGGCGCACTTTTTTCCCTCTTTAGGAGGTTTTTTTCCCCCGGCTTGTATATACGCCTATTGCCCTAATGGGCTACTTATCTTTGTACATTCTCTAGTAATACAGTCAGAATTGTGTGTTGTGCTCCAAGCTTCTTCTTCTTCCTTGTGTTGTTCGCGCGCTTCTGCAGACATCTAACTCCAACACTAATGCATATGCCAAACAACCAAAAACACGTAGATGAGTAATAGATGGCTTGCTGTCATGCCAAGCCTCATATGGAGTGATAGATTGCAGCGCTTTAGTGGGACACCTGTTTAGTACATATGCTGCACACATGACAGCCTCAAGCCAGAAACTATGTGGTAAAGCCTGACTCTTGACCATGCACCTCGCCATCTCCATTAGTGACATGTTCTTTTGTTCAGCAACTCCATTCTGTTGAGGTGTATACGGCATTTTACACTGGTGTTTTATCCCACGTTCAGCCAAAAATGCATTAAAATTAGAAGACATATATTCCCCCCCTCGATCAGAACGGAGGGTGCCCATTTTACATGCTGACAGATTTTCAGCCAGAACCAAAAACTATTTAAAGCACATGAACACTTCAGACTTTGCTTTGAGTGGATATACCCATGCATGCCTGGAAAAATCATCAATGAAAGTCACGAAGTAAAGGTAATTCCCAAAAGAGGGTGTCTGCATAGGACCACAGACATCACTATGTACAAGCTGCAATTTCTGCGTAGCACAAACTGAACCATCTTCTGGAAAGGAGGAACGCTGCATTTTGCCCAAAATACAGCCTTCACATACATGTTTTCCAGGTGCCTCAAGCTTGGGCAAAGAAGACACCATATCAGATTTCTGCAGGCGTAGCAAACTAGCGAAATTCAGATGACCAAAGCGTGCATGCCAAAGCTTTGCATCTGACATAGCCTGAGAATCATGAACTACACATGCCGAATCATTCACAGATCTTTCATAGTCTATGAGCTTATACAGCCCACGACATAAAATGCCAGAAGCAATAATCACATCGCCATTTGAAACATCATGAACTGTACACCTGTCATCAACAAATTTCACAACCAAGCCAATCTTGGCTAATTCAGAAACTGATAATAGGTTCTTTTTTATCCCTGGCACAAATAAAGCATCTGACAAAGTGAAAGAACTACCATAAGCAGTAGTCAAAATGATCTTACCAACTCCCATAACAAGATAAGAGGAGTTGTTGGCGCATGTAACAGTATTCCCTGTAGGGGCAGGCTCGAGTGAAGAGAAGAAACTGCGCTACGAGGTAATATGTTTGGTCGCCCCACTGTCGAAATATCAAACATCTGAGTCTACTGCAGACATGCACTGCTCATGAGAAGATGGGTCAAAACTGCAGACAGTAGTAAACGCCCTTTTCCTGCACAAGGTTTACAGACTCTGTTTTTGGTGTAGAGGCCTCTGCAACAACCATTCCAGCCTCTTTCTTCTTTGCCTCTTTAGCAGCCAGTTTTGGACAGTTCTTTATGATATGATCATTCCCTTTACAGTACTTACAAAAAAAATTCTGCTTTTCTGATTTCTTCTCATCTTTATCTTCCTTCTTCGAATATGCAGAATTAGCAGATTTCTGCTTACTAGTTGAAGAGCTCCATTTTCCTTTGTCCGTCTGACTAGCCAGGAAAGCTTGATCTGCAACTCGCATAATGGACCTGTTCTGCCTGGACTGATCTTCCTACAACAAAACAGAGACTAACTCCTCAAATGATAAGGCATTCGGATTGCCTTTCATCATCAACCGAAGAGTAGAAGCAAAACTCTGATATGAATCAGGAAGACCTTTCAGAACGGTCTGCACAAGTGAGCTATTGGGTATAACCTCATCAGCAGAAATCAACTGTTCCTTCAAATCTTTGATCTTCGTTAGCATACTGTCCATAGAATCACCTTCATTCATGTGCTCACTCTCCAGCTGTTTTCGGAGGTAAGCAACACGAGCCTCATTCCTAGCTTGGTACAATGTGGTAAGTGTATCCCAAGCATCCCTAGTTGTTCTGCAAGAGCGAATATGAGGAATAATGGCACGTTTGATAGACAAAGCTATCAATGCATGTGCTTGGGCGTCTTTGCCATCCCAACGAATTTGCTCTGCAGTAGGTGCAACAGAAACAGCAGCACGAACAGGAATCTGCGGAATATCATCTTCAACACCATCTTCATCAGCTCCAACACCTGTATTTGTAGTACCTGTCGTTACAAGTGTAACAGGACGTCTTTCAACACCCTGCACAATGTTCCACAATCCTTTTGCAACCAAAACATGCCGCATCATATAAGCCCATAATGGGTAGTTGGTACCATCCAACTTATCCTTAACAGCCAACATACGGAATACATCACTACTTTTAGCCATGGCCGGTGACTAAAATACCTTGATGCAAAAAATTGACTATATCTCAAAAAGTTGAACAGAACTGCCCAGACGAGTTCTGCTAGACCTGTAGCAGACTTTGAGACGCTTAAACTGAAAAACAGAAACTGGTATATACCTTTGGCACAAAAAGATGAAATACCTTGCACAAGCGCTGCGATAGTGCGTTTGGAGGCCGAAACGAGCTCAGATCGCGATTTCAGCACCACAAAGCGAAGCAATTTTGATCTCGGAAACACGCTAAGTATGCTCACCAAAATTCGTGCGTTTCCGAGAGTGCAAATGGAGGAGTGTTGACTGCGCCCTAGATGAAGCGACGACCTGCTCTGATACCAATTGTTGGAGATAGATGTCTGCGGAAGCACGCGAACAGCACAAGGAAGAAGAAGAAGCTTGGAGCACAAACACACAATACTGAATGTATTACCAGAGAATGTACAAAGATAAGTAGCCCATTAGGGCAGTAGGCGTATATACAAGCCAGGGGAAAAAAAACCTCCTAAAGAGGGAAAAAAGTGCCCCGGCGGTCCTAGTGTGTTCACACACATCACTACCTAAATATGTCAACAAGGCCTATTAAGAGTTCAAAACCGCTTCATTTTGTGGCATCAAAGTCACGATTTGAGCTCATTTCGTCCTCCGAATGCACTATCATAGTGCTTGTGTAGGCAATTTTATGTTTTTGTGCCAAACATACATACAAGTTTTGATTTTCCATTATAAGCTCCTCAAAGTTTGTGACATGTTTGGCATAACTCAATAGGATAGTTATGTTCAAATTTTTGAGATACAGTCATTTTTTTGCATCAGGGTATTTTAGTCAATGGCCATGGTTGAAAGTAGTGATGTATTATGTATGTTGGTTGTTGAGGATAAGTTGGATGGTACCAATTACCCATTATGGGCTTATATAATGGGTCATGTATTGGTTGCAAAAGGATTGTAGAATATTGTTTAGGGTGTTGAAAAACTTCCTATTACACTTGCAAATATAGCTACTGAAGCTAATTTAGATGGCATTGAAGATGGTGATATTCTTTAGGTTCTTGTTTGTTCTATGGTTCCTGCTCCACCTACTGTGGAGCAAATTTTTTGGGATGATAGATATGCTCAAGCATGTGCATTGATAGGCTTGTCTCTCAAACATGCCATTATTCCCCACATTTGCTCCTACAAAATAGCAAAGGATGCTTTGGATACACTTACTACTTTATAGTAGGGAAGGAATAAGGCTCATGTTGCTTACCTCCAAAAATAGTTGGAGAGTGAGCACATGAATGAAGGAGATTCCATGGACAGTTTTTTGATAAAGATCAAATATTTGAAGGAGCAGTTGATTTTTGTTGATGAAGTCTTGCTTGATAGTTCACTTTGCAGACTGTTACGAATGGTCTTCTAGATTCATATCAAATTTTTGCTTCTACTCTTTGAGTGATGATGAAAGACAATCCAAATGCCTTAATATATAAAGAGTTAATCTCTGTTCTATTGCAAGCAGATGAGTATAGGGAGAACATGTCCATTATGCATGTTGCAAATTAAGATTTCCTGGCTAGTCAGAAGGGCAAAGGTAAATGGAGATCATCTACTAGAAAGAAAAAATATGTTGATTCTACACAATCAAAGAAGGATGACATAGACAAGAAAAAAAACAGAAAAGAAAAATTGGTTTGCAAATATTGTAAAGGAAATGATCATTTCATAAAGAGTTGTCAAAAACTACATGCAAAAGAGGAAAATAAAAAAGAGGCTAGAATGGTTGTTGCAAAAGCCTCTACACCCAAATCAGAGTCTCCAAATCTTGTGTAGAATGAAGAATGGGTGTTTATTATTGTTTGCAATTATGACCCATCTTCTCATGAATAGTGTATGTCTATAATAGACTTAGATGTTTACTAGTTTGATAGTGGGGTGACCAAATATATTACCTCACAACATAGTTTCTTCACTTCACAGCTTGAGCCTGCCCCTACAAGGAATATTGCCACATGCACCAACAATGCCTCTTATCCTACCATGGGAGTTGGTAAGATCATTCTGACTACTGCTAATGGTATTTCTTTTACATTGTCAGTGTTTTATGTGTGCCAAGGATCAAGAAAAATATGTTTTAAGTTTTAGCATTAGCCAAGATCATCTTGGTTGTGAAATTTGTTGATGACAAATGTATAGTTCATGATCTCTCAAATGCCAACATCATTATTGCTTCTGGAATTTTATGTCATGGGTTGTATAAGCTCATAAATTATGCAAAATTTGTGAATGATTCAGCATAAGTAGTTCAAGATTCTCAGGCTATGTCAGATGCATGTTGTGTTCATTTGAATTTTGCTAGTTTGCAAGGCCTACAAAAATTTGAAATGGTGTCCTCTCTACCCAAACTTGAGGCACTTGGTAAGCTTTGGCATGCATGTTGTGTTCATCTGAATTTTGCTAGTTTGCAAGGCCTACAAAAATTTGAAATGGTGTCCTCTCTACCCAAACTTGAGGCACTTGGTAAACATGTCTATGAAGGCTATATTTTGGGAAAAATGCAGCATTCCTCCTTCCCAAAAGATGGTTCAATATGAGCTACTCAAAAATTGTAGCTTGCCTTATTTTGGGAACTATCTATACTTCATGACCTCATTGATGATTTTTTTCAAGCATGCATGGGTATATCCATTGAAAGCAAAGTCCAAAGTTTTCATGTGCTTCAAACAATTTTTGGTCTTGAGTGAAAATTTGTTAGTATGTAAAAGGGGCACCCTGCATTTTGATCTGAGGGGGAATATATTGATGGAGATTGTTAATCTCCAAAAGAACAAGTTGTACTTGAATTTAGAACTCCTCTATATCAAGAACAACTTCTAACTCCACTTAATTTAGAAAACAATCACCAAATTATCAGAATTTTGTCTAACTGTTGAAAACTGAAACTTCCTGAAAAGTCTGTTGTAGATTAATCACTCATTGACTAATCAATCCTGTAAAGTTTTTAATAAAACTTTGCACATTGCTTCGCCTTAAGGTTGCGCAACTAATCCAAGTTAAATTCCTCAAAATGATTGAGCATACTGTGAGAAATGTGTGAAACACTTTACCTATGTCTGAAGTAGCTTCTTTGTAATGGCGACTTTGACACCTGTAATTTCTTAACACTGGTTCTCCCAAAATAAATCCCGTTTGATCAAGATCTTTTAGCCATAGATGGCTTACCTTTCAACTTAGATTTTGAGCCCTCACTTGTGTAAAACTTTACACTGTGCACTGAGCAATGTTCATTTCTCTTAACATGAAATCTGCACCAATTTTTACGACTCTCAGAACATCTTCACATATGAATGTTCCTAAACTAAATTCTCTCAGCCTGATTGCAATTAGCCTCTCAAATTCTATTCATAGATAGATTAGCTATTGACTTAGATACGTGCAAAAGGATTTCTCAAAAGATTAAACACAGAAGGAGAATGGGAGAGAAGATCGACGTGCCATTTCTGAACTTTTCACTTATCTATTTTCTTCATACATCTGATGGTTGATATGTACAATGTACATCAACTAACTCATCTCAACTCTCTTCTCTATGTCTCTCTTTACTACAAACATGTACTTTAATATATATACAAGTCCTAACTCGTAACTACTTCAAGTATATTGAAGTATCTCAAAGAACTAATATACATTTGATTAAAGGACTTTACTATCTAATTCTTTCCTTCAATTCTTGACATTGATCTTCAATCTTCTCTTCATGTATTTAATTCTGCCCTTTGTATAATCACAATTTGTTGATTGTCTTGATCCAACAGCTCCCCCTCAATCATCAATTGTGATTATCTGCAACCTTTTTATTCCTGCCATGTCTTTGAACTTCTGTAATTTTGGTCCATCTAAACTTTTTGTCATCATATCTGCAAGTTGATCTTTTGTAGGAGTGTGTATGACTTCAATCTCCTTATCAATGACCTTCTCTCTCAGAAAATGATATTGTATTTCAATATGCTTAGTTCTAGCATGAAACACAGGATTAGCTGCCAAGTATAGAGAGCTCATATTATCTCCACAAATTATAGGAATACTCTGAACAACATCAAAACTCTTCATAAGTGTCTTTAGCCATATTACCTCCTTTGCAGCTTCCACCATACCTTTATATTCTGCTTCTGTAGATGACAAAGCAACTGTATGTTGCTTCTTAGAACACCATGAAATCAATTTGTCTCCTACATAGCACAAATATCCATGTGTTGATCTTCTATCATCCACATTACCTGCCCAATCTGCATCACTATATATCTTCACTCTTGTATCAGAAGTAAATCCATAGTACAACCCTTCTCTGAGTGTACCCTTGATGTACCTAAGTACTCTTTGTCCTGCAATCCAATGTTCCTTTCTAGGACAATGCATGAATTGTGAAAGCACACCAACTGCATATGACAAATCAGGCCTTGTTAATGTAGCATAAATCAAGCTACCAACCAAACTTTGATAGAGCTTCATGTCTCTGAATTCTTCTCCTCCAAATCTAGACAATTTATGGTTCACTTCCAAAGGTGTAGGTGCAACCCTGCAATCTTCCATTTTAAATTTGGTTAGCAAATTTTTAAGATACCTTTCTTGGGTCACATATACTCCATGTTGAGTATATAGAATCTCCATTCCCAAGAAGAATGACAAGTTCCCCAAATCACTGATTTTGAACTCTTTCTCCATCTGCTTCTTGATCATTTGTATTCCTTTATCATCTGTTCCTGTAAGTATTATGTCATCAACATAAATACAAACATAAATGAACCCATCTTCACTTACTTTGACTAGCAAGCTACTATCTGCCTTTGATGCTTGAAATCCAAGATCCTTCAAGAATTTTACAAGCCTATAATTTCATGCCCTTGGAGCCTGCTTTAATCCATACAAAGCTCTCTTGAGCTTACACACATAATTTGGATTTACTTGATCTTTGAACCCATCTCGTTGCTCCATGTATACTTCATCTAAAATGTAACCATTCAAAAAAGCATTTTTAACATCTAATTGAGATAGCTTCCAACCTTTACAAGCAGCAATCGCTATGAGAGTTCTGATGGTTGTCATTTTTGCCACAGGACTATAGGTCTCATCATAGTCCACTCCATATGTCTGTGCATACCCTTTCACAACAAGTCTAGCTTTGTACCTAGACACACTTCCATCTGCAAATCTTTTTGTTTTGTAAACCCACTTACATCCAATAATTTTCTGGCTATTAGGTTTAGGAACCAGATCCCAAGTCTGATTCTCTATCAATGCATCATACTCCTCTTGCATGGCCTCTTCCCAATTTCTTTTACCTTTGGCTTCATCATATGTAGATGGATCTTCATCTGCTTTTACCAAATAAGCATAATCTTTAGTAGTCAAGAATGAGGTGTCATAGCTATACCTTGTAGGTTGCCATTTGTGCCTAGATGACCTCCTAACTTCTGCACTTTTTGAAGTCTCTGGTTCATCACATTCTGGATCAAACCTTGGCCTCTCTTCAACTTCAACATGTACTTCATTATTCTCATTTTCATCAAGTAATTGAATCTTTGCTTTACCTTTCCTTTGATCCACTACTTCTTCAACATCTGCATGTACATTATTTTTACCTGCATACCAAGTACCTTGCTCATCAAATGTAACATCCTTGGATACAAGGAATTGCTTTGTAGCTGGACTCCACAACCTGTATCCCATTTGCTTATCATCATAACCAATGAATACATACTTTTCTGCCTTAGGCTCCAACTTATGCCTCAATTGAGATGGCACATATGCATATGCCAAACATCCAAATATTCTGCAATGATCCAAGGTAGGTCTCTTACCCCACCAAGCTTCATATGGTGTCATACCTTGCAAAGCTTTACAAGGCAATCTATTGACCAAATATGTAGCTGTATTAACAGCCTCTGCCCACAAATAATTTGGGCAATTCTTCTCTTTCATCATGGACCTTGCAAACTCAACAAGAGTCCTATTTCTTCTTTTGGCTACCCCATTTTGTTGAGGAGAGTACCTGCAAGTAACTTCTCTCTTTATACCTGCATTCCATAAGTAATCATTGAATTCATTTGAAAAATACTCTCCCCCTCCATCTGACCTTAGTCTCTTCAATTTCTGACCTGTAATCCTTTCTGCATATGCATGATAGTGTTTAAATGTATTAAACACTTCTGACTTTTCTTTAATCACATAAATTGTGATCCATCTGGTAACATAGTATCTTGAACCATTTATACTAAAGTCCTTTGAAGGACCCCACACATCTGTATGCACCAATTCAAGTCTTTCTGAATACATAAACCCATGCTTGGAATAGGATTGCTTATGAGCCTTACCTAATTGACATGCCTCACATCTGTATGTCATGTGTTGACCTGCAATGTTAGGCAACCCAAACACTGAACCATTGTTAATCATTTCTTTAATACCTCTTTCATTGAAGTGTCCAAGTCTTTTGTGCCAAAGATCCAATTCAGATACCTTCTGCTCTCCATATGTGAACATAGCATGTCCAACATTTCCTTGTACCTTCAATGTGAAGAGCCTCCCTTCTTTCTTTCCTGTAACAACCTGTTTATACCCTTGACTAGGGTCTTCAACATAAACTCCATCATTGGTGAATCTTACCTCATATCCTTTTTCCACAATTTGACCTACACTGATCAAATTCTTTGGAATTGTGGGAACATAAAGAACCTTACTCAGAAGAGTGCTCCCATCTTTAGCTTTGACTGAACCAATTGACTTTACCTTATGCTTTGTATTATCACCTGTCTGAACTGTATGGTTAATTGCATTATGATCTAAATCAGTCATCAAAGCAATATTTCCACTTAAATGATTACTACATCCTGAATCAATATAGAACACTCTCATGTCCTCATGTGAGGTTTCACATGTTGCATTCATAATGAGAGTCGAATCCTCCTTCTGGTCTGATGCATAGTTGTAGTAGGTGTTATTATAGGATTGATTTTGGAAGCTTCTTCCTCCACCTCTTCCAAAAGAATTCCTACCACCTCTACCTCTGAAGTTTCCTCTCTGAAATCTACCACCTCTTGCTCTTTGATTAAAGTTCTGATAATTACCATTGTTCTGATTATTGTGCCAACAATCATGAGATAGATGATTGGTCTTACCACATATCCAACAAGCTCTTGCATTATCTTTGTTGTTTCTGCCTTTTCCTCTACTTCTGCCATTTCCTTTTCCTCTTATGAAATTTGCTTGGTTTGAAGTACCTTCTTCTTCACCTGATTGTTGCTTTCCTTTGTTAGCTTTCTTCTTGTCTTTAGAGTACATTGCATGACCTGCACTCTTATCAACATCTCCTTTGATATCATTCTCAAAAGTTAGCATATGACCTAACAATTGATTCAAGTCAGGAGTAAAGTGATCTAATGAAAGTTCTGTAGACAAAATAAAAGGCTTCCACTTCTCATCTCCTCTTAGCCCTGTGAGAATTTGTCTTACCAATTTATCTTCTTCAATATCTTCATCCACTGCACCTAAAGAATCTGCAATGTCCTTCATCTTTCTCACATAATCAAAGATTGATTGTGAGGCCTTCTTCTTGAAAGTAGTAAATTCTGCCCATAGTGAAGCCTTCCTTGATTTGGTTGTGTTTTGGAAATGCTCTTCCAAAGCATTCCAAATGTCACTTGCATTTTCAAGTCCTCTAATGTGAGGAAGCAAATAGTCATTGACTGCCATGTAGATTATGCTCCTTGCTTGAGCATCCTTCTTCATCCAATTCTTTAGATCTGACAATTCTTCCCTAGTTGGAACACTAGGATCTCTGAACTAAGGCTTCTCTTCTTCACCTGTAATGTATGCTATCAAATCTTTGCTCATCAGATGAGCTTCCATTCTCATAGACCAAGCTGGATAGTTCTCTCTATCCAACTTTTCAATTTGGAGACTATCTCCCATCCTTGCTTCACCTGTAGTCTCAAAGCTTTAGCCTTTACAAGAAATAAATGTACCTTAACTTCAAATCTACTCCTTCTGATCCTTTTGATAGCTTCAATGTGTCTACCTTCAAGTTTTCTTCAACCTTTATCCCTTTGCACCTTCGAGATGTAAAGATTTGTGTTTCTGCAGTAGTCGGAGTCTTCTTCACTTCAATTTTGACATATCTTGCTCTGATACCACTGATTGAGATTGTTAATCTCCAAAAGAACAAGTTGTACTTGAATTTAGAACTCCTCTATATCAAGAACAACTTCTGACTCCACTTAATTTAGAAAACAATCACCAAATTATCAGAATTTTGTCTAACTGTTGAAAACTGAAACTTCCTGAAAAGTCTGCTATAGATTAATCACTCATTGACTAATCAATCCTGTAAAGTTTTTAATAAAACTTTGCACATTGCTTCGCCTTAAGGTTGCGCAACTAATCCAAGTTAAATTCCTCAAAATGATTGAGCATACTGTGAGAAATGTGTGAAACACTTTACCTATGTCTGAAGCAGCTTCTTTGTAATGGCGACTTTGACACCTGTAATTTCTTAACACTGGTTCTCCCAAAATAAATCCCGTTTGATCAAGATCTTTTAGCCATAGATGGCTTACCTTTCAACTTAGATTTTGAGCCCTCACTTGTGTAAAACTTTACACTGTGCATTGAGCAATGTTCATTTCTCTGAACATGAAATCTGCGCCAATTTTTACGACTCTCAGAACATCTTCACATATGAATGTTCCTAAACTAAATTCTCTCAGCCTGATTGCTCAAATTCTAGTCATAGATAGATTAGCTATTGACTTAGATACGTGCAAAAGGATTTCTCAAAAGATTAAACACAGAAGGAGAATGGGAGAGAAGATCGACGCGCCATTTCTGAACTTTTCACTTATCTATTTTCTTCATACATCTAATGGTTGATATGTACAATGTACATCAACTAACTCATCTCAACTCTCTTCTCTATGTCTCTCTTTACTACAAACATGTACTTTAATATATATACAAGTCCTAACTCGTAACTACTTCAAGTATATTGAAGTATCTCAAAGAACTAATATACATTTGATTGAAGGACTTTACTATCTAATTCTTTCCTTCAATTCTTGACATTGATCTTCAATCTTCTCTTCATG
Source organism: Ceratopteris richardii (assembly GCA_020310875.1). NCBI lineage: Eukaryota > Viridiplantae > Streptophyta > Polypodiopsida > Polypodiales > Pteridaceae > Ceratopteris > Ceratopteris richardii. Next base: position 64,852,589 of record CM035437.1, on the reverse strand, counting down.
TATTTAATTCTGCCCTTTGTATAATCACAATTTGTTGATTGTCTTGATCCAACATATATGTCTTCTAATTTTAATGCATTTCTAGTTGAACATGGGATGAAAGATTAGTGTATAGTTTCATATACACCTCAACAGAATGGAGTTGCTAAAAGGAAGAATACATCACTCATGGAGATGGTGATGTGTATGGTCAAGAGTTAGGCTTTACCACATAGTTTCTTGATTGAGGATCTTATGTGTGCAATGTATGTACTTAACAGGTATCCCACTAAAGCATTGCAGTCTATCACTCCATATGAGGCTTGGGATGGTTCCAAGACATATGTTGCTCACTTCCATGTCTTTGGTTGTCTGGCATATGCATTAGTGCATGAACAACAATGTAGGACATTGGATGATAAAGCATTGAAATTTAATTTTGTTGGGTACATTTCTTAAAGCAAAGGCTATCATTTGTATCATATATAGACTAAATGCATTTTGGTTAGCCGTGATTTTGTTTTCGTAGAAGATTTTATTCAATCATTACTTTCATGTACTAAGGAGACATTAGTTAGCTCCAAAAATGTGTATGATATTTTGCTGCCTCTTTTTACAGGTGGACAATCTAGTGCTGGTCCAAATGAGGCAATTTCTCAGCCTTTACAGGTTTCACATGATGATGTAAATCATTCCATTTTTTATATAGATTTACATGATGCACTTATTGATGAGAGAATTGATATAGAGGAGGCAAAAACTATACCTGAGTGGCTATTGTAGACTTTGAAAGATAGCAAATTAGATGCACCCCTATCATATCGTACTTGTTTAGGCTCTCATGGTGCTTTTTTTGCATCAGATTGTTATGTTATGGCTGCCTCTAGTCTTTGTGATGAGACTGAGCATCTTTCCTCTGATGAAGCACAAAATTTTGAAAATTGGATGGTTGATATGCAATCAAAATATGATGTTGTTATGAAAAATGGTACCTAGACTTTATGTGACACCTCTTGGAAAGAAGGTTGTTGGAATTAAGTGGCTATAGAAGCTAAAGCCTAAGCCTGATGGAATAGTTGATAGGTATAAGGCTAGGCTTTTTGCAAAAGTTTATGCTCAAGAAAGAGGCATTGATTTTGATGAGACCTTTGCACCTAAATCTTCATTGAGAGTCAAAATGCATTGGCAGTTGCGAGGAACTCTATGTTCCATGCTCACGCTAAGCACATTGAGGTGCACTATCATTATGTCAGGGAGAGGTTCTCTGCTTGAGAGGTCAATTTGGCATATGTGCCCACACACGAGAATATTGCAAACCTTTTCACAAAGGCTCTACCTAGGGAGACATTTGAAACTTTCTACAAAGTTTTGAGCTTACTTCCTTTTGTGGATTGATTCCACATAGCTTGACACTTCCTTATACATGAGTGTGAGCTCCTTGTTCATCTCATCACTCCTCGAGGGGATTTGTTGATATATTTAGATAGTGATGTGTGCGAATACACTAGGATTGTTGGGACATTTTTTTCCCCTCTTTAGGAGTTTTTTCTTCCTAAGCTTGTATATATGCCTATAACTCTAACATTTCGCTTGTCTTTGTACATTCTCTTGGTAATACATTCACTGTTGTGTGTTGTGCTCCAAGCTTCTTCTTCTTCTTATTCCTTGTGTTGTCCACGTGCTTCTACAGATCTCAAACTCCAAAAATCTCTACACCTAGGGAATAACACAATGCAACATAAACTCTTAGTATGTAAAGACTTTGACTTATTGGAAGAACTTATCCTAGGGCAAGACTAGATGCATGAATTTGAAGTTAATCTAAATCTAGTACAAGGATGTAGTTGCCAAAGTAGGACATAGATAACTCTTTAGCCTCCTAAAGGAAAAGGCTCTAATTACAACTAAAATAGTAAACCGTAATAAGTAAAATTTAGGTGTGCGTGACTTAGATCCTAAGGAGGAGCCTTATCCAAAAGAATCCATTCTTCTTGAGAGCCATGATGAGGATATCGTTTCTTGAGAAGAGATCCAAGATCTATTGTCAAGCAATATTTTTTAGGAGCACCAACAAGATACAAATCAAGGGAGCTAAGCAAATATGGATCTACAAGGGCCAACTTAAGGAGCATCAATCAACTCACATACAACCACAACCATGAAACTCTAGATGGAAGAAGTCAAATAGAGTGGAAAGATCAAGGCCAATCAACTCAAGGATTATTCAAGTTTGGGTACCAAGGAAGCCCATTGAAGCCCAAAGGCATCATCAACAAGCTTGAATTCCAAAGAAAACTTTAAATGCAACAAAGGAAGCTATACAAACATTGGAAAAAGAAAAAGTGCTTCAACCAAAGACTATTTAGAGGACTTGCAACAACTAAAGATTACCAAGTTCATGGAAGGAAATGAAGTAGAATGATCAGAGTGACCGCATATGGAGGATCAAGACAAATACCAGAGCAAAAGCAACCTAAGCCACATAAATATTAATCACAAGCTACCAAGATGTAGCAAATATGGAGACCAAAAGTAGATCAATCAAAACAATAGGTTCAGAAATAGTGTCATTCTTGCACACATGTTGAGATGAATGCATCTAGAGTATGCACAATAGGCCCCCACTTCAAGGCCTCACATTTGGCACATGGCTTCTCCAAGATTGTTTAGTGGTGCACATTTCCTCACAAGGGGAATATGTCTTCAAATGTACTCTTAGACAAAAGCTGAACCATAATTCAAAGAAATGCAATTTTTTTGGATATGGTCAAGATGGAAAATTTGGATATCGTTTATGGGATCTTGAAACATGGTCAGTGATCATAAGTAGCGATGTAACTTTCAATGAGTCTAAGATGCATAAGAATCCCATTAAGGAGATTAAGGTGAGAAGAGTGGTGTTTAGGGATACTAGTCCTGCAATTAGCATGCATAAAAATTCTTGATATGAAGGATTTGGGGGATGCCAAACATATTATTGGCATGTGCATTAATCGTAGATGCATTTACTTGTCTCAAAGTGAGTACTTATCCAAAGTACTTCACAGGCTCAATATGCAAGGTGGCTAGGCATTGAGTACACCTTTACCTACATATGTGAAATCTAGTAAGGATGATTGCCCCAAATCAAATGAGGAAAATGAATTCATGAACATAATTCCTTATCAGTCTCATTTTGGTAGTCTTATGTATGTTATGGTAGCTATGACACTAGAGATTGCATTTGTTGTGGGATTTGTGAGCACATATATGTCTAATCTTGGACAGAAGCATTGGGAAGCAATCAATATGATTTTGAGATATTTGAGTGGAACTAAGTACAAGTGTCTAGGCTTGGGTAGAGGAAAGGCATCCATTATTGGTTGCATAGATTCTCATTATGTAGGTTATGTAGACAATCGAAAGTCTACATCATAGTACATTTTTTACTTTGCTAGAGGTGTTATATCTTGAAATCTTGAAGTTCTTGTCTTCAAGAATGTACAATTATTTCCACTATAGAAGTAGAGTATGTTGCAGCTAGTGAGGTATGTAAGAAAGAATTGTGGCTTTCTCTTCTTGCTTGGGATATAGGTCTACGTCAGCATGTACCATGTTTGCTCATGATAGTCAAAGTGCCATTGTTTTGGCTAAGAATCCAATCTATCATGAAAAGACTAAGCACATCAAGGTGAGGTATCACTTCATTAGAGATTGTTTTGCCATTGAATGCATTATTCTAGAGAAGGTTCATACTCAAGGTAATGTTGTAGATGCTTTGACTAAATCTCTACCACTGATAGCTTTCGACATTGGTGTCACCTGATAGGGATTACTTTATTCATTATCTTGTTACTTGTACACTGTTTGACATGCCCATTAGGTGGGAGGTATAGTTTGTATACTTCCACTCAAGTATCCTTTATCATTCTTTATTATCCCCCATAGTTCACTTTCTTGATATTGGCCTTTAGTGGGAGATTGTTACCATTAGTGTCCATGTGAAAGGTTAAATGTTCATTGGACACTTTTGTACATGTTCCATAATAAAACATATAGTAGCATGGTCAACCACAGACTCTAAGTTCGACTGCATTTGTTAAACCTAGGGATTCCAAGTTCATGCTATTTGTGAATGGTGTGGTTTCTATGTATTGTGCAGGTCCCGTATGGAGTATTGTGTGCAGCATCAGGAGCTTCCTTTTCTACTATGAGGTTATCCTCATGGACTTCTCGTGAAGGGGAATCCATGGTGGTGCATCTCCATTGCACCACTTCGAATGGTTCAATACATTGTTTGTAGACGTGACCACTTCCATCCAAACCTTGTATGGAATATGCTTTCTTTTACCCATACATTGTGCCATTTCAAGAAGTGTTCTATTCTTGCACTCGACAACACCATTTTGTTGAGGTTTATATGGCACTATAAATTGGTGCACAATGGCTCCCTTAAAAAGGGAAGCATTAAATTCATATTCACTGCCACATTCTTATTTACATAAAAATCCTCAACCATAGCTAAAAATATTTTGAATCAAGAGAATAATTTATTGTTTGCTTTCATAGGATACACCCAAGTATGGTGTGTTGCATCAATGAAGGTAATAAGGTACACATGCTTGCAAAAAGATGGAGTCTTGACTGGACAATTTTCATGTATCATGTGTAGCACCATCTTTTGGAAAGGGAGCATGATGCATTCTTCCAAGTATAAAACCTTCACATGCATGCTTTTCAATGGACTCAAATGTTGGCAAACCAATGACCATATCCTTCTTTTGCAAGTAAAGCCAGTTATTGAAGTTCAAATGACCAAAATGAGCATGCCATAACTCCATTTTAGCCATAGAAGAAGTATGTGTAAGAAAGGGATTTTAGGCAACACTTATATGTATCCAAATGATACAAGCCATTTCATAATGTCAAAGACATCACAATAACAACACCATTGTTGAAATTGTGAACCATACATTTGTTATCAATAGTGTACATGAAGTCCAACACTAGAAATATTAGGATTCGAAATCAAATTTTTCTTGATACCGAGTACATACAATGCATTCTTGAGAGTAACAAGGCCTCCATTCGTGACAATAAGCGGAGTTTCTCCAACTAGACAAGAAGCATTGTTTGCACATACAAGATGTCTGTCCTTGGGCACATCTTTCAAATATGCAAAAAAACTTTTGCATGAAGTGATATGCTTTGAAGCACCAATATCAAAAAACCAATCTGAATCATTCACATTCACAATTGTAAATGTAGGGTGTGATGATGAATCATAATGACATGTAACAATGGATGCCAAAACATCTTGAGCAGCATTAACTTCATCATTCTTTGCACTAGATGCATTCTCAATAATAGACATGCCAAAGTCTTTCTTCTTTTCATTAAGCTTGGCAAGATTTTTACACTCATCAATGGTATGTGTAGCTTTTTGAAAATATGTGCTTCTCTTTTTCTTTTGCATCAAGAAAGGAAGAGGTGGAAGATGAAAAGTAAGAATCTAGTTTTGATGAACCCAAAGATAAACCATACTTGCAAAGAAGAGACACAACCTCATCAAAAGTATAAGTATTTTCTCTTCTTGCAAAAGAAGAGAAACAACCTCATCAAAAGTATAAATGTTTGGATTTCCTTTTACAAAAAAATGAAGTGTAGTAGCGAATCTTTGAAATGATTCTGGCAATCCTTTGAGTAGTGTAGAAATGAGTGATGCATCTAGAATGATTGCATCAATGTTTGCCAATTGCTCTTTCAACTCCTTAATGCATGTAACATATACATCCACTAAATCATTTTCAAACATACATACATCTTGAATTGGCTTTCTCAAGTATGCAACATGTGCTTCATTACACATGGCATACAAAGAAGCAAGTGTATCCCAAGCTTGTCTTGAAGTAGTGCACGACATATGTGTGGAACAATATGCTGCTTTGTAGAAAGGGAAATCAATGCATGAGCTTGACCATCCTTCCCATCCCATCTAAGTTGTTATTGTGTAGGTGGAGAAGGCATAGTCACTCTACTTGAAGAAGATCTTGAATCTATGATAAAAAGTTGCATAGTACAAGAATTGCCATGTCACTTGTTGATATTTGCAACTATGTTCCATAATTGCTTTGCAGTAAGAACATGCTTCATCATGTAAGATCACATTGGATAGTTGTTCACATCAATCTTGTCTTCATCTTGAAGCATGCCAAACAAGTCATTGTTGCTTGCCGTTGCATCAAAGAACTTAAACTTAGCATGGTATGAACTTCATTGAAATGCAAGCAAAAATGCCACTCAAAAATTGTAACTACCTTATTGTGACTCTAGGATCTATGTAGCATCATATAATAAAACCTTGGACTCTACCATTGCTAGTCTCTCATGAAGCTTGACCAAAGTATTGAAGTTATGCATGTTGATTTCTCCAAACTTGTTTTGTAAATCAGTAATTGAGGCTTGACTTTGCATTTCTTTAGCGTAGTTTTTGTTATGTGTTGTTTTAACTAATTCTCTACTCCTACATCATGTGGTCTTCTTTCCCTCTCTTTTATTGTACTCAATAAATTTTGAATTCTATACTTATGAACTTTAACTTCTTGTTGAGATTTTTCCAATCAATCTTCCACATTATTCTTTCATATTCTAAATCATCAGTTCATGCATTACAATTAAAATCTTCTTCATCCCTTTATAGAATTTAGATTTCATCTATAGAGATATATGTACAATGTTACATTTGAAGTAAGGGGTGGCTAGTTTTTTGTTTGGCTCTTGTACACATTATAAAAATTTTTAACTATACATTTAAAATCATATTATATCATACTTCACATGCCCTTTCATCATAAGTTGAACCAATGCATTCACGATTGCATGCATACTATACGTTTTGAATATAAAGGCCTATGCATTTTTCTATCTAGTAAGCATAACTTTCAAGTATTTCTTTTTAAAAAATCATACTAAACAATCATGCATATTTTAAGGGCCATAGGTCTTGCATTCTAATTGTAGATTTTTTTTGTAATTACCACCTTCTAGAGGATATGCAAAGTATCGTAGTCACCTCATTCCTAGTATCTTTTCTCCACATAAGGCATCTTATATGTGTAGACCACTGCATAAAGTTAGCTAGAATGAAAAGAAAATAATCTAATCATCAATGGAATTATAGGGCCTAGTTCTTCTCCTTTGGAGCACTTTTTCTTCAGTGGAAAAGAAGAAAAAGACCTACATGATGTGCATAAACTAGCATGATTTGAAGTGAATATTAGCATTCCTAATTATTATTATTACTACCATAGTTATCCTCAAAGACCCCAATTAGCTACCTTCCACTCTCCTCCCAAACGTAAATAGACCTTGCCCTTGACACATCTAGAATCTTCTCTAAGGTCCAAACACTCCTCATATGGACACTCTGAGGAGATGAATTACCTTGATTCTAGAGCCTTGGCTCCCCGGAGCTCTAGCCCTTGACCCAGCTAGGGTCCTCGACCAAATGTAGGTAGACCAATGGTAGACCATGGACTTCTAAATAAATCTAACACTCTCTCCCCCTTTTAGAGATCACTGTCCTCAGTGATCAAGGAAGGAAACTGTTTGCGAATCAGAGCTTTTGATTCCCAAGTAGCATCTGTGAGTGGACGCCTAGTCCATGCTACTAAATACTCTGGTATGGAGCTTATCAGGGACTTGAAATGGAACATCTGGCTGAGATGCTCTATTTTCTAAAGCAATTAAACCATCTACATAATTCTCATCTCGCGAAATGTATGGTCTCAACTTGCTAACATGGAAAACTGGGTGAACTTTGCAATTATCTCGCAATTGCAATTTATATGCGACATCACTAATCTTCTTGATTACTATCCAAGGTCCACAAAATCTAGGGGATAACTTGGGTTTCTGACCCACTGTCAATGACAAACCAAGTGGAACCTATAAAAACACACAATCGCCCTCTTGAAATGTTCATGGTGTACGATGTCGATCTACATATGCTTTCATCCTTTCAGTAGCTTGTTGGAGATTGAATTGAGCTATTTTCAAGTTAGCTTGCATATGAAGCACTGGGAGATTTCCTGGGTAACCCAATGGTAGTTGGACTATGTGGAATAAATCCATAGATCACCTCAAAAGGTGCCAGCCTAGTAGTCTTGTGCTTCCAACCATTATAAGAAAAATCAACGAATGGGAGAAAATTATCCCAGTCTGTTTGCTTTTTTGAAACATATGCTCATAGCATATCTTCTAGGATTTGATTAACTCTTTTGGTCTAACCATTTGTCTATGGATGCTCTCCACTACTCATCTTGATTTGAACTTGAAGCTTATTGAACACGTTGTGGTCGAGATACGAAGACCAAGCCTACAATTTGACTAGAAGTTGGTTTGGTGATCGAAACTCAAGTCGAAAAAAATGAGTCTAGTATGAACATGGAATGATGATTTCTATCCTTTATTGACTCCTTGATTGTGTATTAATCAATTGCATGGTTTTCTTGGGCTTGCGCGTGACCGATGGTAAAACATATGATGTTCCCTCATATCTCTTGTATATGTTTTCCGCATAAGATGTTTGCGAAGATGAGAAGTCCATTATGTGTTTTTTTTTATATACATATGTTGGCAATATGGTTGATTACATATGCGTGAAATGTGTGTATGCATGTCTATGTGCATGATCTATGCAAGTGTGTGAACTGAGTTTAAATGTGAGTATTTATGCATTGTGTAATATATATAATTACAATATATTATATTAATAAAAGAAAAGTAATACGTATACTTTAGGGAATTCGTTTCTATTTTCTTTTTTTGGAGCATTGTGGTTACGTGGAAGTTGCGGCGTGGTGTTTCCGGAGAGACAGCTGCAAAAAGAAAAGCGGCAGCGAGGACATATGGGGGGATTCTAAATCGAAAAGGAAGGGGCAGATTTCGGAGGAGAAAAAGGGGATACTTGGAGGGAATGCTTGGATACTCAGGGGAGAGAGATCGGTAGAAGGACTTCTGCGAGTGTGCTACAGGCAGAAGTGGGCATGAACCGCTGAGGAGAGGGAGTAGTGCAGGATGAGAGGCCTTGTTTTTTCCTTTGGCAGAGACATATGATGTAAAAGGTTGAAGGGAAAGCTTCTGGCATCTAAGCGTGAGGGGAGGAAATCGCAGAAAAGAGAACAACAAAGGTAAAGTTTTTGGACCCCGTTCGCAGCACTTTCAAGACAGTTTTCTTCTGTTTCTTCGGAGTGAAGCTCGAAGAGATCATAGAAGAATGGCAGTTGCAGTAATGTAAAAGGAGAAGAAGGCTCAATCACCATTAGGATTTTCCCTTTCCTTCATCATCTCCTTAGGCATCATATGCAGATGGACACCCTAGTCGAGAAGGAAAAAGGGAGAATGTTGGCAGATGGGGAGAAGATTCTGGTCGTTTTTTATGTTCATTGGCTATTCCATGCACCTACGTTGGGCTTGGATCTTTGAATAATGGGGCAGGCCCTGAGGAGGGGAAGAACACATGACCACCAAGTTCCTGAGCTTTTGTCAGAGGAGACCGTAACAGAGAAAGGCAGAGATAATGATGGGAAGACTTCAGCGAATGGCCCTCATGCAATAGCCGCTGATTAACAAATAGAGGAATTCATTCAAAAATTGATGCACATGCGCCTGATGAAGCAGAAGGGTGTAGCTCTGTCCAAGATGATAACAATTAAAGCGCTTCTCAGAGAGAAAAACTTTGAGATACCTTCGACATACCATTGTCAAAGAGGTGTAAAGAGTTGTAAGCGGCAAGTTTTCATAATTGCATATATACTGGCAGGTTTTCATACTTTTAGTTTTGTAGCGAAAAAGTGTTAGCTTTTAATGAGCACTCCTATTTATGTATATCGAGATGTAAGTTGCACATGTTTAATGTATTTAAGCTTCAATCTTTCATGTATGAACTTAAGCGAAGAAGAAATGTTTCAAATTGCATGATTCCATTGTGTCGTGAGGAGCCGAAAGAGTATCAGAGACAGACATGAAAAGACCATAAACTTGAGGGCAGAGGGCAAAAAGGAGGCTGCACAAGTTCGAACATGGACAGTATGAAAGAAAATTGGCCTATATTCTGAAGGAGAACATATAGGAAGAGAGAAGAGTGCTTCAGCTTAAAATTCACGCTTCAAACTCAATCACGCCAGGGAATTAACTTGAATTCATAGAAGGTGTACAACAGGAAGCTTAAAATTCATTGCGGAGTTGTCTGCAACATTAGAGGGAGGAGGAAGGTTGCCACCTAAATCAACAGAGTGAGAATGTAACGGTTTCAGAGGATTAGAACTCAATGCACCAATTACAGAGAGAATATCAACTCCAAGAAGGCATTTATTATCTTTGGGTTTGATTATGGATTTGGCCAAACAATTACATTGAGCTATGTCATTTGTTTCCTTTGGAGCACTTTGCCAAGAAAAGTCATGAAGATAGAGCTCATATGATTCTGGAGAGAGTTCAGAGTCTGTTGACGCCTTCAATAAAATGATTGTTGAACAAGGTTTCTTGAGAGAACATCCATAGCAACAGGGAAATGTGCAATGCCCTGTCGGGAAGTTGCGGACATACGGCTGGTAGATCAATCAGCCTCTAAATCCCTCAGCACACGCAGGGTGTATGAGACAATCTTAGGTAAATTAGGTATATTTTGCTTTAGTCTAAGTAAAAGAAATTCTAAATTACTAAAAAATCTATGAAATGTCGAGTAGGTAATTGTAACACTTTAAACTTCTAAGAATCGTAAGGCTGAGCTGCTCTATATCTTTCAACAGCTTCTTGAGATGTAGGAAAGATCAAAGTTTCCTCTGTTATATTTTCTTTTGTAATTTCGTCTTGTTGGATTTCTAAATGATTAGGTTGCGCACATCTAATTAATGGTGGTGGAAATGAATCTATGTTATCTTGAGGGTCACTAAATGCAATCGAAAATAATGCTATAAATCTATTAAGACAATAATCATGGGATATTGAAATTAAAGATTCGTGGGTAATAATATTCTTAACTACTTCTACTTCCACTTCTAAAGGTGTGTTATTTTCATATTCAATTGTATTTTCAAATGACATTGACAATAAAGATAATGCGAATTGAAATTGAATTAATGCTAATGACAATAATTGATGAATACAATGCTATAAATCAATGATATAATTTATCTAAAAGGTTGCTAAAAACTAGAGAATCCTATACAAAACCTTAATCAAACATAATTTCTATGGCTTTATATCAGATTGATGGATCTTTGATTCGTTGAATTCTTCTCTTTTTTTTGTAATGCTCTTCAATACTTCTTCTTTGTAATGTCTGCAAGAAACATTAGCAAAATATTAGTAATGTTACAATAAAATTCATTAATACAAACTTTAATACACATGCTTATTTATTCCTATATGCACTTCACAAGCATACTTTGAATCATGCTAATATATGCTAATCATGCATACATTAATACACATATTCATATATATACTAAAATAATTATGCTCATATTAATCACATTCATGAGCACTAACACTAATGGACATATTATTTTAATTATGCACATATCATGCTCACTTTTTATATACTAATGGGAATGCATTTAACATTATGATATACATACATACATATTATGCATTCACCCAACTAATGTATGCTAAAACATATGTTCTCACTCTCATGCATACACATTTATGCATACACTCATAAACATGTATTCATGCACACTCATGCGCATGCTCATATACACATAAACATGCACATCTCACATGCATATGTACTGATCTCACACATGCATATGTGCATTCTAAATATCATATGCATAAAGTTAACCTTAATAATTAATTAATCTAATTACATCAAAAAAACAAAAGAAATCCAAATATAATAACACTTATTTTTTTCTTTTTCCCTACTTTTTCTTTCTTTCACCCTTTCTCTCTCTCTCTCTTTCTCTTTCTCTTTCTCTCTTTCTTTCTCTTTCTCTCTTTCTCTCTCTGTTGCCCACGTGCTACAGCGCCGCCAGGAGGGAACAAAATAGATTTTCTCTTTTTCTTTTGCTCTACGCATGTCAAAGCTGCCAGACAATAGCCCCCGGGAAGTGAAAACTCTCTCCTTGGAATGCGCACACTACTGCGGCCAGCCTGAGCGACGCCATGAGGAGTTTTTTGTTCCTCTGTGCGCGCCGTCAGTAGTCAGCCACCTATCAATAGAACTGGGGGTGATTTAATTTTACTCTCTTTACTTTCTCTATCGCAGGTGCGCTACAGACATCACGAGGATCTTCCATAGTACTTCTCCAGTGCCAATTTGCGTGCAGCCATCTCTCCCATAGAGCAACACACCTAGAGGGCTCATCTATTCTCACATCGTGATTCCTCTCTCTGAAAAGCTCTCTCCAGCTCTGTCATATGCAGTCGAAAAGGCGTCGGGTGGCCCCAATTCTCTCTCCTTGACTGACTTCATGCAGCATGGCAGACTGTGCTACAACCATTAAACCAATAGCATCTCTTTTTCTCATTATACTAATCTCTACGCACGCCTCTCAGTGACAACAGGAGGAAACAAATAGCATAAAACAAAATTAAAAGTATAACAACAACAAAGAAACTTCTCAATCTCTCTCTGATTCAGCTGCTTTAAGTCTATCGCCTCTCTGTCTCTACAGACACACAAAAAGCATCGATGTCCATATTCTATTCAATCACAATGCGCTGCGCCATCTGTGAAGGTATCTCTCCTTATCTGCACGACAGTAGCCATAAAAGAGGAACCCTCATTCTCTCTCTTCAGAACACTACAGCACTATCAATAGCATTTGTTAGAGATGCAGCCCTTCAATCAGACTTCAGGTTCCCATGAACGTATCTTTGCTTTCTTCAAAGTGATGATGAAAATGAAAACTACTAAAAGAACCTAATTATGTTTCGAAAGGCCAATTTCTCATGAACTCTCTCAATTCTCTCCGCTTCTCTTCATGGACAAATAGCAAACTAAAGCTAAGCATAATGAGTCTAGACATCAGAGGAAAAGAAGACAAAGGAGAATGAGTACCTGCAAGAAACATTAGGAAATAACAGAGCTCATCACACATTTAAATACATACACAAGTCATTTCTAAATCACTCTTTTAGAACTTGCTTTAAATTCTCAACCTCACTTTTACCCACTAATTTTCACCACACTTTAAATTAGCTTTATTCACACAACTTATTTTCTCCTCACTTTTAACTTCTCTAATTCTCACCATTCTTTTCTTTAACCATCTTTATTCACTTTAAGTGCATCATCCTTTCAGTCCACTCCTTAAATCACTTTAATTCCACATTTTATATAAACCATTCTTTAATCTAACACTCTCACACACCACTAAATATTTATCCATTTAATTTATCATTTGTAATTTCATTATCCTAATTTTCATAATTTAAATAATTCATTTAAATTAAGCTTTGTTTAAGGTTTTAATTAATTAGAACCTTAGTATTTAAATGAACACATATGATTAAAGTAATTAATTATATCATATTTTAATTTTGAATACATAAATGTTCATTTTATAGATTAATTTAATTAAATACCTGTTATTCTAATCCTTAAAAATATAATAAAAACCTAGAAGACCTACATGAAACCTATCAAAAACCCATTAAAACCCTTTGGAAATTAATTGAAAACGTAGTTAAACCCTAACATTAACCACGAATTAATGCTCCTTACTTAAATGCACATAATTAAATGCAAACCTAGGGTCTTAAACCCATAATTCAATGTTTCGTTGACCTAAACACACATTATACGAGTAGTTTAGGATAAACCATAATATGAACTTATGTTTTCCTCATCCATTTGAACCTACAAACACTTAACAAGAGATTAGTTTTAAGAAAAATATTTAATAAATAATGTAATAGAGAGTTTAGAGTTACGTAATAATGATTTTTTAATTTCTCTGGTCGTCAACTGGAAGGTTGAAAACTTTCCGACATTCGCCCCCACCAAACCTACACATCGTCCTCGATGGGCCAAACCTGCAGATCATAGAAGGCAATATCAAATTCTTTTGAAAAATATTTTTTAAAATTATTTTGAAACAGTATTTTAAATATGCTCGTTCTCATTAGTACAACTTCTGATAGTAAAGAAAACTGTTAAAATTACAAAAATTGAATTAAAAACTTTTCGTTCAATGTATGAATTTGAAAACAAGTTTTAGAAATTTCTATAGAAGTCATGCAGATAGTCCTAGTACTTACTTCTCTATTAACCCTGTTCAAAAGTAATAAATATATAAGTATTATATCCCTCATTTCCTAGCCACTTGTCATAAGTTGCATCTAACTAATTCCTCTATAGCATAAATCCGCCTCATATTGCCCGCATACAAACCAAAAGCAATTTCAAGATCACAACTAATTTTTGTTTTTGTTGTAGTTTTTTTTTTTAATAATGCAGCAACCCTTAATGTACTGCTTTAAGCATCTTTTCTTTCTTCGTAACTTTTTTGTTAGAGGGGAAAGGCTTAACCCCTATTCAGAGTAGAGGATCTAGAGGAATGCAATAGTGGGAACTAGGATCTCATAAACTAAATGGTTTGGAATTTAAGAAAGCCTACCTATATAAAACAAGCTTACTTCTACTAGGAGTCAAAAGTCAAGTTTTCCCATTTCTAACCTTATAACAGCCCATAGAGTCTCTAATTCCTATCTTCATCTTATGCACATTCCTACTTCAATTTTCAATTCTGTGCTTTATAATTTTAATAGTTCCTCTTACATATCAGAAGAATGTACTAATCTAATCATGAATGCAAGAAAATTTATAAACAACTGAAAAATAAGTCATAAATCAGAACTATTTCACCTGATTTCTTTTATTCTTCAACATCGCCTGTCATCCAAATATTGCTTCGATTGCTTGGATTTTAGGCTTCATGTACTATCTTTAATCTTCTGCACTTCATCTTTATCATAAAATAATCTTTAATTTATTTGATCAAAAAGTATCTTCAAGTCCTGCTATCAATCAAGAACATGTAAACTCACAAGAAAAAATAGTTTTCATAAATAAATTTTTATTTTCATACATATAAAAGAAAAAACATATTTAAAAGAAAATTTAAACATCATTTTTATTAAAAATTCATTCATCATTTTCTTCATCATATGATAAGTCATAAATTTCTTCATTTCTTTGTTTGAATAATTTAACTCTTTTACCTGCAATTAAATTCTTAAGAGGAGTTCCATCTAACTCTCGTAAGGCATACGTTCAATTTTCATAAATTTTGACCACCACAGAAGGTCCAAACCAACGCTTTTTTAATTTTCTACGAGCATCATACTGTGTATCGAATGTGCTATCATATATCAAAACCCAATCATTAATTTGTATTGGCTTTGGCCTTAAACTATGTGATTTATCAAAATACTTCTTGTTCTTAAGACGAGAATCTTTTAATTTAATTATAGCTTCTTCTATTCTTTCATTCCCTTGCTCCAGTTGCTGAATCCTTAGAGCTAATAAATCCTCAGTAGACAGATTATCTTCCCATGGTAAAGTAGTCCAAGTAAGGATTTGAGTGTGCACAGGGAAAATTGGGTTTTGGCAGTACATCAACTCTGCCGGCATATACCCCGTTGTTCTAGTGCAGGTCATTCTATCAGCCCACAATGCAAATGGTAGAAATTTCAGCCAATTTTTAAGTTCTCCATTGCAAGCTTTAGAAATCGCTTTAATAATAGGAGAATGCCCTCGTTCTATCTTTCCGTTAGCTTCAGGGTTATAAGCAGTAGTAAGGGCTAAGCGAATTACATGCCTAGCAAAGAAATCTCTAGCCTCTTGCGCATCTAATTCTCCCCTATCAGCCACTACCTTTTCTACATAACCAAATCGTGAAATGACATCTTCAAGAAGAAATTTACATACATTAAAAGTTGTCTTAGATCTTAGGGCTCAGCCTTCAACATGGTTAGTAAGATCTTCTCGTGCAAGAACTATATATCTCATCTTATCGATACCTTTGGGCATGGTCACTAAGTCTACTACCCACTTATAATCGATGCATGGTGGATAGGTAGGATGCAACGGATCCCTATGCTTGACTGATGAATGAATCTGACATACGTCACAAGAATTCACATAATTTTTAACAGTAACATAAATGCCTGGCCACCAGTATCCTTCTCTAATTTTTTTTATAAGTAGCTACGAATCCTTTATGTCCAGCCCATAAAGTATCATGCATGCTCTTCATCACTTGCATCTCAAGATTCTTAGTACCTAGTACTCTTTGTGGCAATCTAACTTTTCCCCTTGCATGTCTCCAAATTAAACCATCTTTTAGGAAAAAGTTGAAAGCTCTTTTCCTAATATTCCTAAATCTATTTGAAGACCATGTAGGTGCTCTAACCAAAGTACTAAGATACTTCCCAATATCTTGCCACTCTCCTTTGTATTCTTCAATATTAAACTATTCATATACGTATGCTTTAGAATCATAATTAATTGCATTTATATCTAATTCTGTTTCTTTCTCATTGTCAATTCTAGCTCGAGAAAGCATATCAACAACAGGATTAGATTTACCTACAATATGTATCAAAACAGGATTTATAAACTTGATGTATGAAATCCATCTAAGCATGGCAATGTCGGGTGATGAACAATTTTGTAATCATCCCGATCAGAGGTAAACAATTTGTCTCTACAATTACATTTGCACCTATAAAATATTCTTTATCGGATTTTAATGGCGTGACTAAACCCCAGAGTTCTTGTTTAATTTTTGGGTAGTTTCTTTGCGTATCGTGTAAAATCTTAGCTCCAAATCTCACAGCATACCTTTTACCCTCTTCATCGTCCTGCCCAATAACCCATCCTATACCTATAGGACTTGTGTCAACAGTTAAAATAATAGGCTTTTGATCAGTATAGTCTACTCGCTTAAGGATTGGAGCTTCTTGCAATAACTTCTTTAATCTACGCATTGCTTGAGTATGTTTTTCTGTCCATAAAAATTTTCTTTTTTTCCTTAATAAATCATAAAGACAGTCAGCTACATGTGCAGAATGTGGTATCCATATAACATAGAAGATACAAGCTCCTAAAAATCGACGAACTTCATTCACATTTTCACAAATCTCCAAAATCTTACTAATGGCGTCAATTTTCTGAGGGTATGGCTTCCGTCCATAATAGCCACAAAGATGGCCTACAATTAGGACCTCATTAACACCAAAAGTAGATTTTCCTATAGATAATGTTAAGCCAACTTGAATAAATCGCTGAAAGATCTTTTGACAATCAAGGATATGAGCCTTTACAAATCTTCGACAACCATCTTCATCCAGAGTGCTATCTTTCTCTTCTTCCAAGCAACCCTTAATGGGAATGTCATCTATAAAGGGCATAGTAATGTGAGGAATGAACTCGTGCAAACCCAAATTCATTGCACTCATCATGTGTGCTACTGAATTGGTCGCACCTTGAGGTAACGTACACATCCTAACTAATCCCAGAGGTGTTTCAGGCCTCCGCAAATTCATCCACAATTGGACCTGTACCCACATTTCTAATGGTCACTTTATTAACTGGCTGAAGAACTTGGATAAACCGAAGTTTTCCACTCTTCTTGGGCATAGTAAACCAACGGTTTGAATAGGGAGCTGAAGAGGATTCTAGAATATGCATATGAATTTTCTCTTTAAGTAATCTAATCAGCTCTGGAAGATGAGCTTTAGGTACAGGAATAGAGTGCAAATTCCAAGGAATATGGGGAATAGTGAAAATAATCATCGGTGAAACTATCCTAGGATCTCCACATCCTATCTTTGAAGGCTCAAGAGAAAATGCTCTTCCATGTTGCTCAATAATCTTCAGAAAATACTCTTTTTCTACTGGAAGAAGGAAACCGCTAGCATCTAATTTAATTTGATTTAAGGATTCTTTAGTAAATACATGGCCAATATTTGTCGGATTTCTAAGGATTGGCTCATGACTTACATTTTTTATAATATCATTACTGAATTTTGGTAGTGGTTGAGCTACGGCTTTAACCTTCTTACTAACAGTTTTATATTTAGTCTCCACCAAGGCTTCATACTCATGATCAATTTTAGAGGCATATTCCTGAATTAATGCATACACATCAAGTGAAGAGATAAGAATATGGGAATTAGACTTATCTTGATAACAAATTTCTAATTCTTCTAATGTTGAGAAGCAATGTGTAGTTTCAATAACATATTTAATAGTTTCATCCATTAACAGATCTCCTTTGTTTTTCAAATATTTTTCGTATTTTTTTATAACTTTTCTTGGAATTGTTTTAAAATGAGAAATATTTAAAGTAGTAGACGGAAAATAAACAGTCATCTTATCTAAGTTATGTACAAGATTTTGCAAGATTTCGAACCAAAGTCCACTGTCATCTCGCTCAATAGTGTCTTTTATTCGAAATCCTAATCTAAGTGTCTTAAAGGAGTTTTTCTTAGAGACCTACCATTTCGAGGATGGTTTATACAAAGCATCATAAATTGGACAGATTTAAGGCCATCGCGAGAACGAATTCTTCCGAAAGCACTTCCATCGTCCAATACTTTTGTCTCCATTCTTTGTTCACAAACAAATGGCTGTCCCAAAATAATTGGGTACGAGCAATCATCATGAATGAAGAAATTATGTTCCTCTTTAACATCTCCAATAGTAATAGGAACATTAGCACAAGCTCCTAGTAAATAGCCAGAAGCATTGTTGGCTGCCTTCATTTTCCACCCATGGTCCCTATCAATAGGCCATTTTCCTTCGTTATATATCTCCCTTGAGACTACATTGATTTCTGATCCCGAATCTATTAATGCTACTTGCGGTTTATTATTATTACCTATCTTAACCATAGTTTCAGTGGTACCCCTAGCCCAATGTTTCTGAGTATAATGACTATTTGGATCATCATTTCCTTTTTCCAAATGTCCAATAACAGGACCCAAATAATTTCTATGTTCAGAAGATTCTCGATACTCAGACTCATTAATTTGAACAACACTCACTTTCGGTTCATCTTGATCTTTCCTTTCCTCCATTTCTATATCTTCCATTCTATACTCTATAGGTTCTCTTCGTCTTTTGATGATACTCATGAAATCTTCTTTCACATCAGTTCGTGAATATGCTAACCATTCCTCTAATGTCATGGTTACCTCTGCTTTCATAATTTTTTCATCCATAACCTTCCGAATGTCTATTTGTTTCTCGATTTGTGAGATCAATCAAAAAGTCGGAGGTTTCTTTTTCGGTTTTTTTCCTTACTACCTTCTTCATGTATGGGTTGCGTTTCATTTGGTTTCTCCTGACTTCTATCTTCACTTGTTGTTTTCTTTTCTAAATTTTCTACTACTTTCTTTACTTTTCCCTTATTCTGAGGTTTCTTTTCTTGTTCCTGTTGTTTTGGTTCCTGACTATGCTCCATCCTAGGTGGCTCATTAATTATCTCAGTAGTTTCATCCTCTTTTCTAGCCCTAGTTGTTCGTTTAGATTGTCCCTCTTCATCACGTTTTCTTTTCTCATCTACATTAATTTCATCAGCATATACTGAGAACATATCTACTGGCTCATTCCAACATGTCTTTGATCTTATGTCTTAGCTCGTAGCATATAAGTTCTCAACTGATAACTTCCCCCTACTAGCAGTATCATAAACTTGATTCCAAAAGTCGCAATTAGAGTTATCACTATCAAGCCTACAAGCATAAGTATTTTGGCTTTTGGAGGCTTCAAAGAAGGTTTTCATACCCCCTTTACCATAGTTTGATGCCAAAGGCCTTTTTGTTACATAGTCACAAATCTTTCAATCTACTTCCGTAACCCAATTCCTATCCTTGGCCTCTTTGAATAAGTTACATGTCCAGTGTGGATGCTCTAAATCATCACACTAGAGACATCTGCGTGCTTGATTAAATGGTCTTCTAGCTGGCATCTGATTCCTAGGATTTTGTTCTAATTCTTTTGGTTTCTCCTAATCTCTCAATCTAACCTCTTGCATACTCTTTATAGTAGCTATGTCAGTTGCCAGAGTCTCCATATGTTTGGCAAGTGATTCTACTGATGTTTTTAACATTGTAATTTCTGAGTCATCTTTACTAGGGTTATGAGAAGTGGGGTCATTAACTATCTTTCCTAGAGCATCTCTTTCATTTACTCTTGGTGTATGCATCTGATTCCGCTCCTGTCTTTGGGCTAACCTATGGACAGCTGCTCGAACATTATCCCAATTTCCAATAAGCCCACTCGCAGTCGCTGCGTCCTAAAGCATTGGTTCTAGCTCACGTCTTAAAGAAGGGTCTAACATGTTTAGGAAATTTCCTAATCTATCTGGTTCTAGAGCTGTTCGGTCTGCTTGAGGCATTTGGTTAAATTTTATATCAAACTCAGTTAATCCCTGAGTTATGTGTTGGTCTAGTTTCGTTGTTCCTACCCATCGCATGAATGTGGCTCTATTATTCTTACTGTAATCTTCATGCAAAAATTCAGTAAGAAGCCAAGTCTTAAAATCCACCCAAGTCATGTTTGGTTGAACTACTCTCAATTGGATTCTCTCTCTAGTAAAACCATGAGCAATTCGTATAAATGTGTCTTTTTTATTGTCTTCAGGTAACCCATATTGTTATGTCAATTGTTCATAATATTTAAGATAAGTTGTTGCATTTATCCCATTAAATTCCCCCCTATCCATTTTAATTGCATCGATAATCTTCCAAATATGTTGCTCTTCAAAGTGGTCAGCCATATTAGATAAGTCTAACTTTACTGATAAATATGAAATATAAGTATGTAATTCCCGTAATAGTACGTCTATTTCTTCTTGATGTAAAATACTTTGCAAATAGAAGTAAAGAAAATAGTCCTACTGCTTTGCAAACAAAAATATAGAAATTTTTCCTACTTCTTTGCAAACAAAAATAAAGAAAATTTTCCTACTCCTTTGCAAACAGAAATGTAGAAAATTTTCCTACTACTTTACATATAAAAATAAAGAAACTTTTCCTACTACTTTTTCAATAGAAATAAAGAAAACTTTCCTACTATTTTGCAACAGAAATATAGAAAATATACCTGATCAACCTTGATGAAGAAGCTCTTTGTGAATGTGCTTAGTGCAAAATCTTTACATGCATGTGCAATCGTTGCTTTCACAAAAGTTGATGGATAAAGGTGACGTGACGAGGATCCTTCTACTTGTAACACTCCGTGGAGGTCCTTAGGTCTCAAAGACCAGCCCTCAACAGCCAGGAGATACAAGGTTTAAAAGTCAGCTGCAGCTACTAGGATGTCGATACTTCTCCTTCAATCGCCAAATTGCCTATATATGCATATGCAAAACAGAAAGTAAATATACCTATTCTACCTAAGGTGTCGTGCCGAACCTTCACGTCGGGTTCACCAAATTGTTGGGAAGTTGCGGACATATGGCTGGTGGATCAGTCAGCCTCTAAATCCCTCGGCACACGCAGGGTGTATGAGACAATCTTAGGTAAATTAGGTATATTTTGCTTTAGTCTAAGTAAAAGAAATTCTAAATTACTGAAAAATCTACAAAATGTCGAGTAGGTAATTGTAACACTTTAAACTTCTAAGAACCGTAAGGCTGAGCTGCTCTATATCTTTCAACAGCTTCTTGAGGTGTAGGAAAGATCAAAGTTTCCTCTATTATATTGTCTTTTATAATTTCGTCTTCTTGGATTTCTGAATGACTAGGTTGCACACGTCTAATTAATGGTGGTGGAAATGAATCTATGTTATCTTGAGGGTCACTAGATGCAATCGAAAATAATGTTATAAATCTATTAAGACAATAATCATGGGATATTGAAATTAAAGATTCGTGGGTAATAATATTCTTAACTACTTCTACTTCCACTTCTAAAGGTGCGTTATTTTCAGATTCAGTTGTATTTTCAAATGACATTGACAATAAAGATAATGCAAATTGAAATTGATGTAATGCTAATGACAATAATTGGTGAATACAATGCTATAAATCAATGATATAATTTATCTAAAAGGTTGCTAAAAACTAGAGAATCCTATACAAAAGCTTAATCAAATATAATTTCTATGGCTTTATATCAGATTGACGGATCTTTGGTTCGTTGAATTCTTCTCTTTTGTTTGTAATGCTCTTGAATACTTCTTCTTTGTAATGTCTACAAGAAACATTAGCAAAATATTAGTAATGTTACAATAAAATTCATTAATACAAACTTTAATACACATGCTTATTTATTCCTATATGCACTTCACATGCATACTTTCAATCATGCTAATATATGCTAATCATGCATACAATAATACACATATTCATATATATACTAAAATAACTATGCTCATATTAATCACATTCATGCTAACACTAATGCACATATTATTTTAATTATGCACATATCATGCTCACTTTTTATATACTTATGGGAATGCATTTAACATTATGATATACATACATACATATTATGCATTCACCCAACTAATGTGTGCTAAAACATATGTTCTCACTCTCATGCATACACATTTATGCATACACTCATAAACATGCATTCATGCACACTCATGCGCATGCTCATATACACACAAACATGCACATCTCACATGCATATGTACTGATCTCACACATGCATATGTGCATTCTACATATCATATGTGCATTAATTAATCTAATTACATCAAAAAAACAAAAGAAATCCAAATAAAATAACACTTATTTTTTTCTTTTTCCCTACTATATCGTGGCATTCCCCTCTCTCTCTCTTCCCAGACCCCCTCCAACCCCACTGTCCCCTCCTCTTTTCCCCCACCACCCTTGCGGCCCCCACCATCACCTCGACCCCCTCCAACTCCACCAGCCCTCCTCTTTTCCCCCACCACCCCTACGGCCCCCACCATCACCCCAACCCCCTTCAACACCACCGTCCCCTCCTTTTTCCCCACCACCCCCGCGGCCCCCACCATCACCTCGACCCCCTCCAGCTCCAACAGCCCTCCACCACTCCACACCACCCCACAGCCCTCCACCACTCCACACCACCACCACCCCACAACCCTCCACCACTCCACACCACCACCACCCCACAGCCCTCCACCACTCCACACCACCACCACCCCACAAGCCCTCCACCACTCACCCCACGGCCCTCCACCACTCCCCACCACCCCACAAGCCCTCCACCACTCCACACCACCCCAGAGCCCTCCACCACTCCACACCACCCCTCAGCCCTCCACCACTCCACACCACCACCACCCCACAAGCCCTCCACCACTCACCCCACAGCCCTCCACCACACCACCACCACCACCCCACAGCCCTCCACCACTCCACACCACCACCCCAACCCCCTCCAATCCTACCGTCCCCTCCTTTTTTCCGCCACCACCTCCGCGGCCCCCACCATCACCTCAACCCCCCTCCAGCTCCACCAGCCCTCCTCTTTTCCCCCACCACCCGCGCGGCCCCCACCATCACCTCGACCCCCTTTAGCCCCACAGCCCTCCACCACTCCACACCACCCCACAGCCCTCCACCACTCCACACCACCACCACCCCACAGCCCTCCACCACCCACACCACCACCACCCCACAGCCCTCCACCACTCCACACCACCACCACCCCATATCCCTCCACCACTCCACACCACCACCACCCCACAGCCCTCCACCACTCCACACCACCACCACCCCAGAGCCCTCCACCACTCCACACCACCACCACCCCACAGCCCTCCACCACTCCACACCACCACCATAGCCCTCCACCACTCCACACCACCACCACCCCACAGCCCTCCACCACTCCACACCACCACCACCACCCCACAAGCCCTCCACCACTCCACACCACCCCACAAATCCCACAATTTCCCACGACCTCACATAAGGCTCTCATGTAGTTTTGGATGGATATTTGGAGGATCATTTCTTAACCAAACTCTATAGTGTTATACATCGTTGGAAAGCTCTCGACGAGTACTTTCCAATGGTGCAATAATAACTTTGAAATCTTGTATCAATTTTTTACCACACCCCAAAAACCCCCACAACTCCCCATAACTCACCCCCTATTCCCACCCAACCCACAAACCCCACACAACTCCACACAACTCCACACCCCTCCACAACCCTCCAAAAACCCCATAATCTCTCTCAACTCACCTCCCACATCGCTCACTTAATATGAAGGATCAAAAGCTACTACAAAAATTAGGTGAAGGATGTGCTTCTCAGGGTCATTCAAACATCACGGGCGGCTCAAAATGAGGATCTCAGCTTGCATTCAAAAGTGACAGTAAAGGTGTAAGTGGTAAAAGTGAAAGTGGAAAAATGACTATTGCTGCCAACCATTCATGACGACTGCCTATTTTTGAGGATCCAATTCAAATCTAGTGGAATATTTGATCTATCCCTCCAATCTTGGGCAATCAACCGACACGTGATCAGTGGATGTGAGGAATCGGCAAGGCCCTGTTGGCCTATTGGAGCCTATAAAAGCAATGGATTTGTGTTGATTTGGGATACATTCAGATACATACATTTACATACGTACATACAGAGGTCCTCTCTTTGCACCTTGTGGCTTCAAGCCTACTGTAGGAAGTCACTCTGTGGTAAGGATACACAGCATGGGCTTCCCAGTGGAGGGCTAATAGCACAATAGTGTGAAGAGAGTGGCTTGGTTTTGTCATTCAGTGTGAGTCATTGGTATTTCGTGCTCTTTCCCTTAGAGCAAGTCTTCATACTTTGTATTGATCAGTGCTAGTCTACATCTAGTTGTGTCCATTGTACGGATTAGAAGAATCCCTTGTATTGATGTTGTTTGGTTCTGCAGTGGCATGTTAGCCTAGAGCATGAACTTTTGAGCATCTCCTTTGCCTATGTTGTAATCATCTGATTCGAACTAAGGAGTGGATGGTCTTCCATTAGTCATTTTGTCATTAATACTTTCTTGAGTATTCACAACTCTGTGCAATCATTGATATCTGCATGCTCATAGAAGTGTTAAAGGGTATATTTCCGTAAGGAGAACCTCCCTTGAGTAGTTGAAGTACTAGAGTGTTTGCTGCATATTCTTGTTAAAAGTAGATACCCCAGTACCTCCTCTACAGTTTGGCACGCACGGTGGGACCCTTGCATTTCTGTGAGAGGCCCTGAGGATAGTAAATAGTCCTCCTTTTCAATATTTTTGCCCTATTGCATTTGCAAGTAGGTATATGACCCATACGCGAGCAGATAAGGAGCCTCTTCGCATACGAAGGAGCCTTAAGAAGTCAGCTATATCTTCAACTAGTGAACCTACCTCCCCTCTACCCTCTTTGAATTTATCTATTGATTTCGGTGCGACACCACTATCAACGGAGAAGCATAGGAGAACATTAGACTTCTCCTCAGATACGTCAGAAGAAACACCAGTGCAAATGGAGGATCTCTCTCATTTAATCTCCAGACTCAATATCAAGTTTCCTACCATCAAGGGACAAGCTTATGAGGATGCCGATGATCATGTGAGGAGGTTCATCTCCTTATGCCGTGGACGAGGTCTGCAGAATAGAGAGGATGCAATGTTGGTACTCTTCCCATCCACATTGGAAGGCCTTGCTGACAAATGGTACAGTCAATATGCAGACGGCCATTTTGCTACATGGAAGGCTCTAAAGACGGCATTCTCACAAACATTTCGACCAAGTGATTCCTCAAAAAGAGCTCTAGATCAGCTAGAGAACCTAAAGCTAAGATCAGGTGAATCCTGTCATGAACTTCACACTAGAACAAAAGCACTTGTTGCACATCTGCCACATGCTCCAGGTGACTTCTTGGTTAAAAAATGGATAGAAAAAGCTCTGCCCAGGTCATCTCAATAGAAGCTACGTGAGTCTCTTAGATTGGATGCAACCCTCAATGATTTTGTTGCAGCAACATCACGCATTGAAGAAGCAAGGCAACATTTTGAAGGGGATACACAATCGAATTATGTTGCAGAACTAGACCCTATTGGGCAACTGAGGAAGGAACTGGAGGCATTGAGAATGCAACAAAATCAACAAGAAGAGAAGGTCTTGCCACCACTATGTCGCACTAATGATGAAGTAACCCAACTTCGCCGTGAGTTAGAAGATTTGCGGACCACTCAGGATATAAGAAGGCAGATTTGGTGTACAATATGTAACAACAATGGACATTCCAATGCTAATTGCCCTAACAAGGTAAGCTGTCAATTTTGTGGAAAGGATGGTCATGAAGCTAGAGACTGTTACTACCTCAAGGGTACACAGCAACGAGGTAACCCTCAAGCTTTGGATTCGTATTATGCTAGTACTTCAAATGCACCTAATAGGGAGGAGAATCGGCCTACAAAGCCTAGATATAATAGGCCATTGATGTGTTCTCGATGTGGTGAGTATGGCCATATGCAAAATAGGTGTTCCCTTCTAGAAGATACACCTCCTTGTCAACATTGTCCAGAGGCTAAGGATCAATATTCCAAAGACTGCCCAAGAATCCGTCCTGCTCCAATCCACATGATTGCAGTCTCTCCACAAGAAGAAGGTATGACCACTCAGTCTTATGTTGTTTCATCTTCTTCAATGCCCATGATGACTAGAGCTAGACAAGCGGTAGCAACCCATAGAGAGGAACAAGAGGGAGTCCAGGATAAAGAAGAGGAAAAGAAGTCTGGGTGGAAGGGCCAAGCAGAAATTGAAGGAGCTTATGAAAGGATGGCTACTTCTCTAAGGGACCAACCAACAACTCTGCAAGAAGATATTCATGAGGTAAACATTGAACAGATCTTGAAAGGTATTCATCACAAGGTTAGTCTATACGAACTTATAAGGATGGATTCAAAAATAAGAAGTGACTTATTGAAGATTATACACTCTGCTCACTTGGTCCAATCACCCAGTATAGATGGCTTCATGGTTGATTTTCCCCTTGCACCCTTGGCAGACTACCAAAGCTCAAGATTATCTATTTGTATAAAGGATGAAGCTCTCACAGGTGTGATCATAGATGGAGGCTCTGGTATCAATTTGATGCCAGATTTCACAATGAAGAAACTGAATTTGAACCCCACCAAGATGGCACCATTCACAGTTACACTAGCAGATCAACATCGGGTTGCGCCTCTTGGCATTATTGAAAAGGTTCTGATGATAGTACAGGGTTGCCACTTTGTTCTAGATTTTGTTGTTATTGCACTTCCACAGGAGACTTCTTACCCTTTACTCCTGGGGAGACCTTGGCTGAGGCAAGCAAAAGCTTTGCAAGATTGGGGGAAAAACAAACTATGGATTTCAACAAGCACCAATAGCCAACTGCAACTACATTTGGAAGAAGGATTTGACTCAGGGAAAACTACTGGGTATACTGTGGACACTCAGGTAATGCCCTCTCTACCCCAAGAAGAAGATACATTATTGAATTAGATGATGGAAAGTGCAGAGTGTTGCACGGTGGAAATCACTGAAATAGAAGAAGAAGTTACGGATGAAGGAGTTGCAGGAAAAGGCCATGAAGATCACAAGGAGTTGGAGAACGAGAGTTTGCAAGAGAATACAAACTTTGAAGAGGCAAAAAATATAGAAGTACCCGGGATGGAAAGTGATGAGCCGGAGTGTAGAGAAGACCTTCCTTTTTCAGATATACCTCAAGGATGGACTAGGGAACATATTGCAGAATATAAGCTAAATTCCACTCCCGCATACAGTGGATATGATTTCTCAAACAAGACTAAACCTGAAACACTGGTTCAAGAAGTAGATCTAGGGGATGAAGAGAACCCTCAAGTAGTCCATTTAGCCTCTTGGCTATGGCATTATCCTCCTTTACTGCAGAAGGTAACTTCTTTACTTTTTGCTTATAAAAATGTCTTCGCATGGTCCTACAAAGATCTAACAGGGATACCAGAGGAGCTCGGATTACACACAATACCCTTAGTTGAGGGAGTCGCGCCTGCAAGAAGTAGGCCATATCGACTCAATCCAAAATATGCAGAGGCGGTAAAGTTGGAAGTTACAAAACTAGAAGAAGCGGGTATAATTGTTCCAGTAGAACATTCCAGGTGGCTTTCTTCTATGGTTATTGTACCCAAGAAAAATAGTGGAAAGATAAAAGTTTGTGTTGATTTTCGTGCCTTAAATAAAGTGACTGTTCAAGATGGATTTCCTCATCCCTTTTTAGAGCAAGTACTTGAGGAAGTAATCGGTCACACTTTGTATAGCTTCTTGGATGGTTTTAGTGGCTACAATCAGATAGTGATTCATCCTGATGATAGGGACAAAACAGCCTTTGTTACTCCATGGGGCACTTATGTCTATACTCGCATGGCTTTTGGTTTGAAGAATGCACCAGCTACATTTAATAGAACAATGTATCTGATATTGGGCAAGTGGTTAACAACCTTTCTCCGCATTTTCATGGATGACTTTTCAGTGTTTTCAGGCATAGATAGAAGAGCAGCAGTTCAAGATTTCCATGATCATTTGGAAAATCTAAAGGAAATCTTTGAGCAATGTCTCAAAACAGGTTTAAAGTTAAATCCTGCTAAATGTCATTTTTTGGTCACCAAGGGCACTCTTCTTGGTCACATAGTATCTGCTGAAGGGATAACGGTTGACCCTACAAAGGTTACTGCTATTCTATCCATGCCTATTCCACAAACCCCAAAAGAAGTGCAAAGTTTTTTGGGTCATGCAGGATACCATAGAAGATTTATACGAATGTATTTAGAAATAGCTAAGCCTTTATCAAGGCTTACCAGTAAAAAGCTACCTTTCTAATGGAGTGCTGAAGCTGAGAAATCATTTTGTGAACTAAAAATGAGGTTATGTACTGCTCCACTTTTAAGTGTTCCTAACTGGTCATTAGAGTTTCATGTGCATACAGATGCTAGCCTTCATGCTGTTGGTGCAGTTCTAGCTCAACCATCCTCACACAAGGTTGATAGACCTATCTCCTATGCCAACAGACTACTCACCCAAGCAGAAAGGAACTACAGTACGACCGAAACGGAAGGCTTGGCTATTGTATTTGCTCTTCAGAAGTTTTGGCATTACCTTCTCGGTGTACATTTTATAGTCATATCCGACCATCAGCCCTTGAAGTACTTGATAAACAAGTCTAGAGTAGCTGGAAGGATTTGGAGATGGTTACTCCTATTTCAAGAATTCAACTTTGATATTCATATTAAGCCAGGAAGAGAGCACTTCATGGCAGATCAAGTATCCAAGACTGCAATGAGCGAGAAGGCAACAGGTATTAATGATGAACTGGTGGATAGTAATCTCTTTCTAGTGGCACTACAGACTGATTGGTATGATGGAATTCTCCATTTTCTCACTACTGGAAAACTCCCAGAACACTTGACACCTGTAGAAAAGAGAAGATTGCTCCTGAAAACCAAAGCATATTCACTTATAAATGGAAATTTGTATAAATACTGTTAGGATGATATCTTGAGAAAGTGTGTTTTTCCCAAGGAGGTAAATCTTTTGCTAGAGGCAGCACACAGTGAAGGGCATCTAAAGGTTGAAGAATTGGCTTGCAGAATCATCCACAAAGGACTATGGTGGTCTCATATTTACAAGGATGCGATCAAATTTGCTAAAGAATGCCACATCTGCCAGAGGTGTGCTCCTACGCCAACCAGATTGAATTTCCAACCATTAGTCATATCTGCAGGATGGCTCCCATTTGAACGTTGGGGTCTTGATTTCATAGGACCAATTAGTCCAACTGGCCAACCTAGAGGTAAGAAGTATATTTTGATGGCCACATGTTATGCAACTAAATGGATAGAGGCTAAAGCTACTGTGGACTGCACTACGTTAACAGTAGCTAAGTTCTTGTATAAACGTATTTTCTCAAGATTTGGTTGCCCACTGGAAATCACTAGTGATAGGGGAACACATTTTGTGAATCAGCTGCTCCAATTTATATTTGACAGGTACAAGGTCTTCCATAAAAAATCTTGTGCCTACTATCCAAGGGCAAATGGGCAAGCAGAGAGCTCCAATAAGATTTTGATCGGGTTGCTGCACAAATTATCTTTTGATCATCAAAGCTTTTGGCCACAAGCATTGATCGGTGCAATTTGGGCTTTCAAAACTACAAGAAGGGGAACCATTGCTGAGAGTCCATTTCGCTTAGTATATGGAAAAGAGGCATTGGCCCCATTTGAATTCATTATCATAAAGGAAATGGGAACCAAAACCATTGGAATTGAACCTCCCATTGAGAGATTGGTGGCATTAGAAGAATACAGAGAAGGAGCAATGCAAAAACTTCAGGTAACACAAGAAGAGCGCAAGAGACTGCATGATAGGTATCTGAGGTCTAATGAAGTTCAGGAAGGATCCATGGTTTTAGTGCATCAAAACCCAGCAATTCCAACCAAACTGGCACCCAAATGGATAGGACCTTACACGATGGTAAAGGTATCACCTCATGGAGCAGTACATCTGGAGGATTTGCAAGGTAAGGGGATACCCCTAGTCAATATTTCTAGGGTGAAGAAGTACCTAAATTAAGGTAAATTGGAAGCATTTCATTCACCGTACCTACCGTATTTCATTCAGTGATTGCAGTTTATTATTATTATTATTATATATATATATATATATATATATATATATATATATATATATATATATATATATATATATATATATATATATATATATATATATATATATATATATATATATATATATATATATATATATATATATATATATATAATTAAAAAAAAGAGAAAAAAAACAAAAAAAAAGTCAAAATACAAAATACAAAATAAAAATTATTTTTATTTTTTATTTATATATCTCCAGGGTGAAGGATTATCTGAGTTAAGTCAAGGAGGAAGAACTTCCTTCACTATCTTGTTTTGAGCTTTGGGAATTGCACCGGGACGGTGCAAAGACTTGATGTGGGGGTCTGTATCGTGGCATTTCCCTCTCTCTCTCTTCCCCAACCCCCTCCAACCTCACTGTCCCCTCCTCTTTTCCCCCACCACCCTCGCGGACCCCACACACACCTCGACCCCCTCCAACTCCACCAGCCCTCCTCTTTTCCCCCACCACCCCCGTGGCCCC
The DNA here is from genome assembly GCA_020310875.1 of Ceratopteris richardii. NCBI lineage: Eukaryota > Viridiplantae > Streptophyta > Polypodiopsida > Polypodiales > Pteridaceae > Ceratopteris > Ceratopteris richardii. The sequence continues at coordinate 64,821,478 of CM035437.1, read as the reverse complement.
CACCATCACCCCGACCCCCTTCAACCCCATCGTCCCCTCCTTTTTTCCCCACCACCCCCATGGCCCCCACCATCACCTCGACCCACTCCAGCTCCAATAGCCCTCAACCACTCCACACCACCCCACAGCCCTCCACCACTCCACACCACCACCACCCCATAGACCTCCACCACTCCACACCACCACCACCCCACAAGCCCTCCACCACTCACCCCACAAGCCCTCCACCACTCACCCCATGGCCCTCCACCACTCCCCACCACCCCACAAGCCCTCTACCACTCCACACCACCCCCACCCCGACCCCCTCAAATCCTACTATCCCCTCCTTTTTTCCGCCACCCCTTCGCGGCCCCCACCATCACCTCGACCCCCTCCAGCTCCACCAGCCCTCCTCTTTTCCCCCACCAACCCCGCGGCCCCCACCATCACCTCGACCCCCTCCAGCCCCACAGCCCTCCACCACTCCACACCACCCCACAGCCCTCCACCACTCCACACCACCACCACCCCACAGCCCTCCACCACTCTACACCACCACCACCCCACAGCCCTCCACCACTCCACACCACCACCACCCCACAGCCCTCCACCACTCCACACCACCACCCCACAGCCCTCCACCACTCCACACCACCACCACCCCATAGCCCTCCACCACTCCACACCACCACCACCCCACAGCCCTCCACCACTCCACACCCCCCCACAGCCCTCCACCACTCCACACCACCACCACCCCACAGCCCTCCACCACTCCACACCACCACCACCCCACAAGCCCTCCACCACTCCACACCACCCCACAAATCTCACAATTTCCCACGACCTCACATAAGGCTCTCATGTAGTTTTGGATGGATATTTGGAGTATCATTTCTTAACCAAACCCTATAGTGTTATATATCGTTGGAAAGCTCTTGACGAGTACTTTCCAATGGTTCAATAATAACTTTGAAATCTTGTATCAATTTTTTACCACACCTCAAAAAACCCCACAACTCCCCATAACTCACCCCCTATTCCCACCCAACCCACAAACCCCACACAACTCCACACCCCTCCACAACCCTCCACAAACCCCATAATCTCTCTTAACTCCCCACAACTCACCTCGCACACCGCTCACTTAATATGAAGGATCAAAAACTACTACAAAAACTAGGTGAAGGATGTGCTTCTCAGGGTCATTCAAACATCACGGGCGGCACAAAATGAGGATCTCAGCTTGCATTCAAAAGTGACAGTAAAGGTGTAAGTGGTAAAGGTGAAAGTGGAAAAATGACTATTGCCGCCAACCATTCATGACGACTGCCTACTTTTGAGGATCCAATTCAAATCTAGTAGAATATTTGATCTACCCCTCCAATCTTGGGCAATCAACCTACACATGATCAGTGGATGTGAGGAATCGGCAAGGCCCTCTTGGCCTATTGGAGCCTATAAAAGCAATGGATTTGTGTTGATTTGGGATACTTTCATATACATACATTTACATACGTACGTACAGAGGTCCTCTCTTTGCATCTTGTGGCTTCAAGCCTACTGTAGGAAGTCACTCTGTGGTAAAGATACAGAGCGTGGGCTTCCCAGTGGAGGGCTAATAGCACAATAGTGTGAAGAGAGTGGCTTGGTTTTGTCATTCAGTGTGAGTCATTGGTATTTCGTGCTCTTTACCTTAGAGCAAGTCTTCATACTTTGTATTGATCAGTGCTAGTTTGCATCTAGTTGTGTCCATTGTACGGATTAGAAGAATCCCTTGTATTGATGTTGTTTAGTTCTGGAGTGGCATGTTAGCCTAGAGCATGAGCTTTTGAGCATCTCCTTTGCCTATGTTGTAATCATCTGATTCAAACTAAGGAGTGGATGGTCTTCCATTATTGTCATTTTGTCATTAATACTTTCTTGAGTATTCACAACTCTGTGCAATCATTGATATCTGCTTGCTCACAGAAGTGTTAAAGGGTATATTTCCCTAAGGAGAACCTCCCTTGAGTAGTTGAAGTACTAGAGTGTTTGTTGCATATTCTTGTTAAAAGTAGATACCCCAGTACCTCCTCTACACCTACGTTTTCTTTCTTTCACCCTTTCTCTCTCTCTCTCTTTCTCTTTCTCTTTCTCTCTCTCTTTCTCTTTCTCTCTCTGTTGCCCGCGTGCTACAGCATTGCCAGGAGGGAACAAAATAGATTTTCTCTTTTTCTTTTGCTCTACGCATGTCAGAGCTGCCAGAAAATAGCCGTCGTGAAGTGAAAACTCTCTCCTTGGAATGCGCACACTACTGCGGCCAGCCTGAGCGACGCCAAGAGGAGTTTTTTGTTCATCTGTGCATGCCGTCAGTAGTCAACCGCCTATCAACAGAACTGGGGGTGATTTAATTTTACTCTCTTTACTTTCTCTGTCGCAGGTGCGCTACAGACATCGCTAGGATCTTCCATAGTACTTCTTTAGTGCCAATTTGCACACAGCCATCTATCCCGTAGTGCAACACACCCATAGGGCTCATCTTTTCTCACATCTTGATTCCTCTCTCTGAAAAACTCTCTCCAGCTCTGTCATATGCAGCCAAAAAAGGCGTCGGCCGGCCCCAATTCTCTCTCCTCGACTGACTTCATGCAGCATGCCAGACTGTGCTACAACCATTAAACCAATAGCATCTCTTTTTCTCAGTATACTAATCTCTGCATACGCCTCTCATCGATGAAAGGAGGAAAGAAATAGCATAAAACAAAATTAAAAGTATAACAACAACAAAGAAACTTCTCAATCTCTCTTTGATTTGGCCGCTTTAAGTCTATGGCCTCTGTGTCTCTACAGACACACAAAAAGCATCGATGTCCATATTCTATTCAATCACAGCGCGCTGCGCCATCTCTGAAGGCATCTCTCGTTATCTGCACGAGAGTATCCATAAAAGAGGGACCCTCATTCTCTCTCTTCAGAACACTACAGCACTATCAATAGCATTTGTTAGAGATGCAGCCCTTCAATCAGACTTCAGGTTCCCATGAACGTATCTTTGCTTTCTTCAAAGTGATGATGAAAATGAGAACTACTAAAAGAACCTAATTATGTTTCAAAAGGCCAATTTCTCATGAACTCTCTCAATTCTCTCCGCTTCTCTTCATGGACAAATAGCAAACTAAAGCTAAGCATAATGAAGACATCACAGGAAAAGAAGACAAAGGAGAATGAGTACCTGCAAGAAACATTAGGAAATAACAGAGCTCATCACACATTTAAATACATACACAAGTCATTTCTAAACCACTCTTTTAGAACTTGCTTTAAATTCTCAACCTCACTTTTACCCACTAATTTTCACCACACTTTAAATTAGCTTTATTCACACAACTTATTTTCTCCTCTCTTTTAAGTTCTCTAATTCTCACCATTCTTTTCTTTAACCATCTTTATTCACTTTAAGTGCATCATCCTTTCAGACCACTCCTTAAATCACTTTAATTCCACATTTTATATAAACCATTCTTTAATCTAACACTCTCACACACCACTAAATATTTATCCATTTAATTTATCATTTGTAATTTCATTATCCTAATTTTCATGATTTAAATAATTCATTTAAATTAAGCTTAGCTTAAGGTTTTATTTAATTAGAACCTTAGTATTTAAATGCACACATATGATTAAAGTAATTAATTATATCATATTTTAATTTTTAATACATAAATGTTCATTTTATAGATTAATTTAATTAAATACCTGTTATTCTAACCCTTAAAAATATAATAAAGACCTATAAAGCCTACATGAAACCCATCAAAAACCCATTAAAACCCTTTGGAAATTAATTGAAAACCTAGTTAAACACTAACATTAACCATGAATTAATGCTCCTTACTTAAATGCACATAATTAAATGCAAACCTAGGGTCTTAAACCCATAATTCAATGTTTCACTAACCTAAACACACATTATACGAGTAGTTTAGGATAAACTATAATATAAACTTATGTTTTTCTCATCCATTTGAACCTACAAACACTTAACAAGAGATTAGTTTTAATAAAAATATTTAATAAATAATGTAATAGAGGGTTTAGAGTTACGTAATAATCATTTTTTAATTTCCCTGGTCGTCAAACTGGAAGGTTGAAAACTTTCTGACAGCGCCACAACAACTTTCTTGTTCATGTGAAGAAAAAGGTATGCCTTTGTTAAAAGGGTGTTCATTTTATTTCTTTTTCCCTCTCATATTTAACAACTATAAACTAGTTATGGAATAGCAGATTTCAGTACTGTAGCGCATGTATAAATATGATGAATAGTTATGCATCTCTTTTTGCTAATTTATTCTCCATGTTGAAATCTATAAGTATGAGAGTCGCATGGCTCAACACCCATTCATATTGAGTCTATAAATCCAGTGAGCACCATGTATTACATCTTGAGTTTGAATCGAAGAAAAGAGAAATCTTGAAAAATATATATGGAAAGGTAAACAAATAAAAATGTTTTCATTTTGATTTTGATTTTGATTTTGATTTTGATTTTGATTTTGATTTTGATTTTGATTTTGATTTTGATTTTGATTTTGATTTTGATTTTGATTTTGATTTTGATTTTGCTTTTGTACTTGTGCTTCATGAGTGTTTTGCTTTTGTACTTATGCTTCATGTGTTGAAACAGGAAAAGGATTTCTTTTCATTTATAAAGACATTGCTTGGTAAACATTTGACTTTTCGTTATGCCTCAATAGCAGCCATTTTGTTACGGCTCTTCAAACACTTCAAGCCTTCATCAAGCAGAGTAAATTAATGAGGGTTGTACTTGTCCAACTACTACTTACTTAACACCACTACTTGAAACATCTAAAACATATGAAGAATCACTTACATACAAAGATGAAGGATGAAGTGTGAGATGCAAGCTCAGTAGTGCAATAATGCACGAAAGAGAAATGAAGAGTTTGCATATATGCTTACAAGAGTTAGTGAAGAGACTACTTGTACGAACGCATAGAAGACTAATATGAGAAGAAATCTTTGGAAACTTCCAAGCCAAATGGTGATTTGACACAAAGATAATGCTTTGCTACTAGAATTTAAGTAATTTGTATTGGTGTCAGCAAAAAACGAACGAGATATCATATTAGACCATTAAGGCAAAAAATATCACTTCTCCCCTCCTTTCCATGAAAACCCGCGACATACCTGGTGAACCCGACGTGAAAGGAGGGGGTGAATAGATTTAGAGCTATAAATGTAGAGTCTAGCAAATATTGTAAATGGGAGATCTTATAGCCCAATTCGTCTGCTTTTAAGAAGAGGATAGATGACAAAAAGCTATCCAATCGCTTAATGACGGATTAATCAAGCGGTATGGGTTTTTCGATGGCAAAAATAGATCCAGGTTTTGCAAAGAATATGAACTCGAGGCCAAATACCTAGGTGTAGGTTTGACTCCGATGACGAAAAAAGAACTATGCGAAAACTTTATCTATGTATTGGGATAAGACATGCGAGACCAAATAATGCAAATAAATCAAACGACATGGTCTCGATACAAAGCGATAGTCCTCAAGCAGTTTATGCTAGAGGATCTTGATAAAGTGACTCGTAGATCTTTCCTGAGGTGGGTTCATATGCCCAAAGATCAACCGATCCTAGAAATTAAAAGAGAGTTCTAAAAACAATTCGAAGATATGTCCGAATATGATCAGCGATGCGTAATGCATGAAAGGGTGTTCTTATTCCTACAAGCAATAGATGTTAGAGCCCGAGAGGAACTAATTTTGTTTTTGCAAAACCTAGACTCCGAATCGGGGCTCACAGAGGATTGGACACTTGTTCATGATGTTGTAATAAGATATGTTAGAAAGCAGCAGATGTTTGAGAAATTTCGAAATCATTGGAAATTGGATCTTCATGAGGATATAGCTGATGCATATATTTCATGCATGCCAAACCTTGAGAATAATGTGCAAACTCAACGACACTTAGAAAATCTGGTCAAAAAAGAAAGAAGTATGACTCGAAACCATATATATAGTCATATTGATGTTAGTCAAAAAGAACCAATAATAATAAATGATACAAACCCTAAACCTTTAAAATATCATGCGATAGTAGATGTCTTTGCAATAAATACATATTTAAGTGTGCCGAAAGAACAAACCCTAATGAGGGAAGGAGTAAAGGAGTTGGGAGAAGCTAACCAAATACCAATTAGTTCAAAAACAAATCAAATAAAAAATCAAGATACTCAAACAAGAAATCAATATGAAGTTTCTTTTGGTCCAACAAACTCCTCGCATCTCATAGGAAGTAATTATATAAATATTAAACCAAGATATACAATAAGCCAAAAGCCAAAGATGTCTACAATGTCTCAAGATGAACATGAAAAAATTGTCAATAGGAATGATGTCAACAAAAATGATGTCAAGAACAAGGAGATGTCAATAAGTAGTTCTCTAAAAAGTGATATGCATGCCAAACATGATAAGTGTGATGCTTGTCACGAGGATAACTCTATTACAGATCAAGTTTCTGATATTCCTCTAACTGATACTACATCAGATATATATCCTAAGGTGCACAAGAATGATCCTACTTATAGGATAGAGGATAAACCACTAATTGGAGTTCTAAAGAATGATATGTATGCAGATGATGCAACACTCCACGAAGAGGGGTATAAGAATGATCATGAGAAGGATGAAAATAAGTGGTCAATTGCTCATTCATACAGTGATATGTATGCCAATAATAATCATGCTGAGTTAAATTCCTATGAGGATGAGATTGAGCATGAAATGTCAAATGAAACACTCATAGAAATGCATGACAAATCTGATGAAGAATCTGTAGTGAGTGAGGGTGAGTATGAAAAGATAGAAATTTATGACTCCACTAAAGAGGCTAGATTTAGCCACTATGAATCGAATGAAGAATTCATTGATTCAATTGTAGCTGTACAAGGATTTGTATGTGAGGATGCACTTGACCAAGAGTCGATGATCGACGAGATGAATGAAGAATGTGGTCTAAGCATATCCTTTGAAGAGAATAGGAAAGAGAGAACTTAAGTAGGTATAGAACACTATAGTGAGCTTTTGAATGAAAAATTTCAATTGACATTGCACGACATCCAAAGCCCTAAAAAGGTTTTTGAGGATGAATATAAATTCTATAAAGATTCTTACATAAAGGGGGACTTGAGTGATTCAGATGAACATGATTTTCTTAATTTTGATGACATTGAATCACTCCATGAGGAAGGGCGAGTGGATTTGGAAAGTGATGAGGATGGAAAGTTCCTAGAAAGGTTGGAGAAAGAAGCAGACTTCATAATTTATGGAACTCAGTCAGAAGGGAATGATTTTACCATGGAGAATAAAGATGACTATGTTTTGATGTCTAAGTATGATGAACACGTCTGTTTGAAGTGGGATTCAAATGATTCTATTCAAAAATCTCATTCTAACGAAGATGGAAACATGATAGAAGATAATGAAAAGGATAAAATTCCTATAAATGATCTCAAGCATTAAATAAAAGAAAATACATGCTTGTAAGAAAATTTCAATTATAAATCAATCATATGCAAATTTCAAATTTCATATACATGTGTTCCTGACTTTGCACATGATGAACTTGAAAGAATCATAAATAAAGATACTTTTGCTCAGATAATTGAAACATGGATGTCCAAATTCTCTGAGAGTTACAAAGACCAGACAAGCCGCCAAGAGGTAGACAAGCAAATAAGGTGGCTTGTATACATATTTATTGTATTTATGAATGCAACCCTGTTTGATGCAATTCAAAGATGGCTTCTTTTCAAGCAGAGCTTCTTTGGTGAGCATGTATCAAAGAAGGTAGGGCTGAAGATTTTAAGAAAGAAACAGAAAATCCAGATCAACAAGTGAAGATTGATGCCTCAAAATGAAGAAAAAAAGATGATCCAGAATGCAGATTCAAAGGAGATTTTGACATTGTAAAGGTGAAAGGTTTTTTGTTTCAATTTCCTTTTTCTCTTGTATATGTGTATATAAGAAAAACTACATGATTAAGCATATAATGCATAAAGAAATGCATAAACAACAAGAAAATTAAGTAGACCTAAAATCTTGTACCACTAATAAGAATACATGTGTAAGGTCTGGGATTATATGAGTGAGACTAGAAGACGTACTAGAACTTTCGAGAACAAGACCTAGGAAGGTGAAGGGAAGACCTAGACTAAGTATTTGTATATACTAGTGTTTATGAGCACTTGATAAGTGAGACACTTCGACTTCTGCTCTTGATCTCTCGTCTGATCTGACCTTCAGACATATTATGTTTCGAAAAAGAATTCTTATACCAGCCAACTATCTATGTGTATGTGTTGTTGGGTGCTGCGATGAGCTAGTAGGCGGGTGGAACTACCTTGGTCGGGTGATCAGGGCCACGAGCTGACACTAGTTGTATCGTATGGCCTAGCCTACATGTTGTTACGCGCTCATACGGGTTGATAGGCGGGTGGAGTCACTCTGACCGGGTGGTCAGAGCCACGAGCTGACGTTGATTTTGTATGAGGCTGACATTGTGCATTGTGCGCTATTTCGGGTCGGTAGATGGGTGGGCTAAACCTGGCCAGGTGGTCAGGTCCACAAGTCGCATCCGATTTCGGCATAGGCCGATATGTGTGGATAAATAAATAAATAAAGATAAAAGCAAAAACATAAAGGTTGAGCTGGGATAAGAATTAAAAATAAAGAAAAATAGAATAAAAATAAAGAAAAATAAGAAAAGGTTTGATGGGGGTTCGGATGATGGGAGATCAATAGGGAAGCCGGAAGCGAGTTTCATAAATCGAGTTAGTGAAGACTGGTATATGCAAATGCTTCGGATAGGCTACTAGATCTGATCGGGTCGAGTTAACGAGAGAGCTAAGAAGTTTTCGATTTACTCATGTGATTTCTAGTCTAAGCGCATTAGTGTATTTTGATATGTTGTATGGGATGTTTTGTCTATCTTCATCTCTTGCTTTATGTCAAGTTTAATGCATATTCATATCTCATGCAACTAGTTGAATTTTCTTTCAGTTGTGTTTATTTCACATGACTACTTGATGCCTGGTTGTGTTTATTGGTATGTATGCAGGTTAGTTGGCACATCCGGAGGATGCACAGGTTTAGAGGGGGTGGATGTGGTCGAGATATGAAGAACAAGCCTACAATTTGACTAGAACTTGGTTTGGTGAGCGAAACTCAACTCGGACAAAATGAGTCTAGTATGAACACGGAATGGTGATTTCTATCCTTTATTGACTCGTTGATTGTGTATTAATCAATTGCATGGTTTTCTTGGGTTTGCATGTGACCGATGGTAAAACATATGATGTTCTCTCATATCTCTTGTATATGTTTTCCGCATAAGATGTTTGCGAAGATGAGAATTCCATTATGTGTTTTTTTTTATATACATATGTTGGCAATATGGTTGATTACATATGCGTGAAATGTGTGTATGCATGTCTATGTGCATGATCTATGCAAGTGTGGAACTGAGTTTAAATGTGAGTATTTATGCATTGTGTAATATATATAATTACAATATATTATATTAATAAAAGAAAAGTAATACGCATACTTTAGGGAATTCGTTTCTATTTTCTTTTTTTGGAGCACTGTGGTTATGTGGAAGCTGCGGCGTGGTGTTTTTGGAGAGACAGCTGCAAAAAGAAAAGCGGAAGCGAGGACATATGGGGGGATTCCAAATCGAAAAGGAAGGGGCAGATTTCTGAGGAGAAAAAGGGCATACTTGGAGGGAACGCTTGGATACTCAGGGGAGAGAGATCGGAAGAAGGACTTCTGCAAGCGTGCTACAGGCAGAAGTGGGCATGAACCACTGAGGAGAGGGAGTAGTGCAGGATGAGAGGCCTTGTTTTTCCCTTTGGCAGAGACATATGATGTAAAAGGTTGAAGGGAAATCTTCTGGCATCTAAGCGTGAGGGGAGGAAATCGCAGGGAAGAGAACAACAAAGGTAAAGTTTTTGGACCCCGTTCACAGCGCTTTCAAGACAGTTTTCTTCTGTTTCTTCGGAGTGAAGCTCGAAGAAATCATAGAAGAATGGCAGTTGCAGTAATGTAAAAGGAGAAGAAGGCTAAGTCACCATCAGGATTTTCCCTTTCCTTCATTGTCTCCTTAGGCATCATATGCAGATGGACACCCTAGTCGAGATGGAAAAAGGGAGAACGTTGGCAGATGGGGAGAAGATTCTGGTCGGTTTTTATGTTCATTGGCTGTTCCATGCACCTATGTTGGGCTTGGATCTCTGAATAATGGGGCAGGCCTTGAGGAGGGGAAGAACGCATGACCACCAAGGTCCTGAGCTTTTGCGAGAGGAGACCGTAACAGAGAAAGGAAGATCATTCATACAAAAGAGCACGAAACCTATATATAGCAGAGATAATTCATTCGAAAATTGATGCACATGCGCCTGATGAAGCAGAAGGGTGTAGCTCTGTCCAAGATGATGACAATTAAAGCGCTTCTCAGAGAGAAAAACTTTGAGATACCTTCGACATACCATTGTCAAAGAGGTGTAAAGAGGTGTAAGCGACAAGTGTTCATAATTGCATATATACTTGCAGGTTTTCATACTTTTAGTTTTGTAGCGAAAAAGTGTTAGCTTTTAATGAGCACTCCTATTTATGTAAGGGTGCTTCAGCTTAAAATTCACGCTTCAAACTCAATCACGCCAGGGAATTAACTTGAATTCATAGAAGGTGTACAACAGGAAGCTTACAATTCATTGCGTAGTTGTCTGCAACATTAGAGGGAGGAGGAAGGTTGCCACCTAAATCAAAAGAGTGAGAATGTAACGGTTTCAGAGGATTAGAACTCAATGCACCAATTACAGAGAGAATATATACTCCAGGAAGGCATTTATTATCTTTGGGTTTGATTGTGGATTTGGCCAAACAATTACGTTGAGCTATGTCATTTGTTTCCTTTGGAGCACTTTGCCAAGAAGAGTCATGAAGACAGAGACGTATGATCCTGGAGAGAGTTCACAGTCTGTTGACGCCTTCAATAAAATGATTGTTGAACAAGGTTTCTTGAGAGAACATCCATAGCAACAGGGAAATGTGCAATGCGCTGTCGGGAAGTTGCGGACATACGGCTGGTGGATCAGTCAGCCTCTAAATCCCTCGGCACACGCAGGGTGTATGAGACAATCTTAGGTAAATTAGGTATATTTTGCTTTAGTCTAAGTAAAAGAAATTCTAAATTACTGAAAAATCTACCAAATGTCGAGTAGGTAATTGTAACACTTTAAACTTCTAAGAACCATAAGACTGAGCTGCTCTATATCTTTCAACAGCTTCTTGGGTGTAGGAAAGATCAAAGTTTCCTCTGTTATATTTTCTTTTATAATTTCGTCTTCTTGGATTTCTAAATGATTAGGTTGCGCACGTCTAATTAATGGTGGTGGAAATGAATCTATGTTATCTTGAGGGTCACTAGATGCAATAAAAAATAATGCTATACATCTATTAAGACAATAATCATGGGATATTGAAATTAAAGATTCGTGGGTAATAATATTCTTAACTACTTCTACTTCCACTTCTAAAGGTGCGTTATTTTCATATTCAGTTGTATTTTCAAATGACATTGATAATAAAGATAATGCAAATTGAAATTGAATTAATGCTAATGACAATAATTGGTGAATACAATGCTATAAATCAATGATATAATTTATCTAAAAGGTTGCTAAAAACTAGAGAATCCTATACAAAACCTTAATCAAATATAATTTCTATGGCTTTATATCAGATTGACGAATCTTTGGTTCGTTGAATTCTTCTCTTTTGTTTGTAATGCTCTTCAATACTTCTTCTTTGTAATGTCTGCAAGAAACATTAGCAAAATATTAGTAATGTTACAATAAAATTCATTAATACAAACTTTAATACACATGCTTATTTATTCCTATATGCACTTCACATGCATACTTTCAATCATGCTAATATATGCTAATCATGCATACATTAATATACATATTCATATATATACTAAAATAACTATGCTCATATTAATCACATTCATGCTAACACTGATGCACATATTATTTTAATTATGCACATATCATGCTCACTTTTTATATACTTATGGGAATGCATTTAATAGTATGATATACATACATACATATTATGCATTCACCCAACTAATGTATGCTAAAACATATGTTCTCACTCTCATGCATACACATTTATGCATACACTCATAAACATACATTCATGCACACTCATGCGCATGCTCATATACACACAAACATGCATATCTCACATGCATATGTACTGATCTCACAAATGCATATGTGCATTCTAAATATCATATGCATAAAGTTAACCTTAATAATTAATTAATCTAATTACATCAAAAAAACAAAAGAAATCCAAATAAAATAACACTTATTTTTTTCTTTTTCCCTACGTTTTCTTTCTTTCACCCTTTCTCTCTCTCTCTCTTTCTCTTTCTCTTTCTCTCTCTTTCTCTTTCTCTTTCTCTTTCTCTCTCTCTTTCTCTTTCTCTCTTTCTCTCTCAGTTGCCCACGTGCTACAGCGTCCCCAAGAGGGAACAAAATAGATTTTCTCTTTTTCTTTTGCTCTGCGCATGTCAGAGCTTCCAGACAATAGCCGCCATGAAGTGAAAACTCTCTCCTTGGAATGTGCACACTACTACGGCCAGCCTGAGCGACACCACGAGGAGTTTTTTGTTTGTTTGTGCATGCCATCAGTAGTCAGCCACCTATCAACAGAACTGGGGGTGATTTAATTTTACTCTCTTTACTTTCTTTGTCGCAGGTGCGCTACAGACATCGCCAGGATCTTCCATAGTACTTCTCCAGTGCCAATTTCCACATAGCCATCTCTCCCATAGAGCGACACACCCAGAGGGCTCATCTTTTCTCACATCCTGATTCCTCTCTCTGAAAAACTCTCTCCAGCTCCGTCATATGCAACCGAAAAAGGGGTCGGCCGGCCCCAATTCTCTCTCCTTGTCTGACTTCATGCAGCATGGCAGACTGTGCTACAACCATTAAACCAATAGCATCTCTTTTTCTCACTATACTAATCTCTGTGCACACCTCTGATCGACGACAAGAGGAAAGAAATAGCATAAAACAAAATTAAAAGTATAACAACAACAAAGAAACTTCTCAATCTCTCTCTGCTTCGGCCGCTTTAAGTCTATCACCTCTGTGTCTCTACAGACACACAAAAAGCATCGATATCCATATTCTATTCAATCACAACGCGTTGTGCCATCTCTGAAGCCATCTCTCCTTATTTGCACGAGAGTAGCCATAAAAGAGGGACCCTCATTCTCTCTCTTCAGAACACTACAACACTATCAATAGCATTTGTTAGAGATGCAGCCCTTCAATCAGACTTCAGGTTCCCATGAACGTATCTTTGCTTTCTTCAAAGTGATGTTGAAAATGAGAACTACTAAAAGAACCTAATTATGTTTCAAAAGGCCAATTTCTCGTGAACTCTCTCAATTCTCTCTGCTTCTCTTCATGGACAAATAGCAAACTAAAGCTAAGCATAATGAAGACATCAGAGGAAAAGAAGACAAAGGAGAATGAGTACCTGCAAGAAACATTAGGAAATAACAGAGCTCATCACACATTTAAATACATACACAAGTCATTTCTAAACCACTCTTTTAGAACTTGCTCTAAATTCTCAACCTCACTTTTACCCACTAATTTTCACCACACTTTAAATTAGCTTTATTCACACAACTTATTTTCTCCTCTCTTTTAACTTCTCTAATTCTCACCATTCTTTTCTTTAACCATCTTTATTCACTTTAAGTGCATCATCCTTTTAGACCACTCCTTAAATCACTTTAATTCCACATTTTATATAAACCATTCTTTAATCTAACACTCTCACACACCACTAAATATTTATCCATTTAATTTATCATTTGTAATTTCATTATCCTAATTTTCATAATTTAAATAATTCATTTAAATTAAGCTTAGCTTAAGGTTTTATTTAATTAGAACCTTAGTATTTAAATGCACACATATGATTAAAGTAATTAATTATATCATATTTTAATTTTTAATACATAAATGTTCATTTTATAGATTAATTTAATTAAATACCGGTTATTCTAACCCTTAAAAATATAACAAAGACCTAGAAAGCCTACATGAAACCCATCAAATACCCATTAAAACCCTTTGGAAATTAATTGAAAACCTAGTTAAACACTAACATTAACCACGAATTAATGCTCCTTACTTAATTGCACATAATTAAATGCAAACCTAGGGTCTTAAACCCATAATTCAATGTTTCGCTGACCTAAACACACATTATACGAGTAGTTTAGGATAAACCATAATATGAACTTATGTTTTCCTCATCCATTTGAACCTACAAACACTTAACAAGAGATTAGTTTTAATAAAAATATTTAATAAATAATGTAATAGAGGGTTTAGAGTTACGTAATAATCATTTTTTAATTTCCCTGGTCGTCAAACTGGAAGGTTGAAAACTTTCCGACAGCACCACAACAACTTTCTTGTTCATGTGAAGAAAAAGGTATGCCTTTGTTAAAAGGGTGTTCATTTTATTTCTTTTTCCCTCTCATATTTAACAACTGTAAACTAGTTATGGAATAGTAGATTTCAGTACTGTAGCGCATGTATAAATATGATGAATAGTTATGCATCTCTTTTTGCTAATCTATTCTCCATGTTGAAATCTATAAGCATGAGAGTCGCATGGCTCAACACCCATTCATATTGAGTCTATAAATCCAGTGAGCGCCATGTATTACGTCTTGAGTTTGAATCAAACAAAAGAGAAATTTTGAAAAATATATATGGAAAGGTAAACAAATAAAAATGTTTTCATTTTGATTTTCAAGAAACGAATAAAGAGCGTGAGAGAGAAAAATATTAAATATGTGCAGTGTTCTGCTTTTGTACTTGTGCTTCATGTGCTGAAACAGGAAAAGGATTTCTTTTCATTTATAAAGACATCGCTTAGTAAACATTTGACTTTTCGTTATGCTTCAATAGCAGCCATTTTGTTACGGCTCTACGAACACTTCAAGCCTTCATCAAGCATAGTAAATTAATGAGGGTTGTACTTGTCCAACTACTACTTACTTAACACCACTACTTGAAACATCTAAAATATATGAAGAATCACTTACATACAAAGATGAAGGATGAAGTGTGAGATGCAAGCTCAGTAGTGCTATAATGCACGAAAGAGAAATGAAGAGTTTGCATATATGCTTACAAGAGTTAGTGAAGAGACTACTTGTACGAACGCATAGAAGACTAATATGAGAAGAAATCTTTGGAAACTTCCAAGCCAAATGGTGATTTGACACAAAGATAATGCTTTGCTACTAGAATTTAAGTAATTTGTATTGGTGTCAGCAAAAAACGTACGAGATATCATATTACACCATTAAGGCAGAGTATATCACTTCTCCCGTCCTTTCCATGAAAACCCGCGACATACCTGATGAACCCGACGTGAAACAAGGGGGTGAATAGATTTAGAGCTATAAATGTAGAGTCTAGGAAATATTGTAAATGGGAGATCTTATAGCCCAATTCATCTGCTTTTAAGAAGAGGATAGACGACAAAAAGCTATCCAATCACTTAATGACGGATTAATCAAGCGGTATGGGTTTTTCGATGGCAAAAATAGATCCAGGTTCTGCAAAGAATATGAACTCGTGGCCAAATACCTAGGCGTAGGTTTGACTCCGATGACGGAAAAAAACTATGCGAAAACTTTATCTATGTATCGGGATAAGACATGCGAGACCAAATAATGCAAATAAATCAAACGACATGGTCTCGATACAGAGCGATAGTCCTGAAGCAGTTTATGCTAGAGGATCTTGATAAAGTGACTCGTAGATCTTTCCTGAGGTGGGTTCATATGCCCAAAGATCAACCGATCCTAGAAATTAAAAGAGAGTTCTAAAAACAATTCGAAGATATGTCCGAATATGATCAGCGATGCGTAATGCATGAAAGGGTGTTCTTATTCCTACAAGCAATAGATGTTAGAGCCCGAGAGAAACTAATTTCGTTTTTGCAAAACCTAGACTCCGAATCGGGGCTCACAGAGGATTGGACACTTGTTCATGATGTTGTAATAAGATATGTTAGAAAGTAGCAGATGTTTGAGAAATTTCGAAATGATTGGAAATTGGATCTTCATGAGGATATAGCCGATGCACATATTTCATGCATGCCA
Organism: Ceratopteris richardii; assembly: GCA_020310875.1. NCBI lineage: Eukaryota > Viridiplantae > Streptophyta > Polypodiopsida > Polypodiales > Pteridaceae > Ceratopteris > Ceratopteris richardii. Next base: position 64,805,197 of record CM035437.1, on the reverse strand, counting down.
AACCTTGAGAATAATGTGCAAACTCAACGACACTTAGAAAATCCGGTCAAAAAAAAAAGAAGTATGACTCGAAACCATATATATAATCATATTGATGTTAGTCAAAAAGAACCAATAATAATAAATGATAGAAACCCTAAACCTTTAAAATGTCATGCGACAGTAGATGTCTTTGCAATAAATACATGTTTAAGTGTGCCAAAAGAACAAACCCTAATGAGGGAAGGAGTAAAGGAGCTGGGAGAAGCTAACCAAATACCAATTAGTTAAAAAAAAAATCAAATAAAAAATCAAGATACTCAAGCAAGAAATCAATATGAAGTTTCTTTTGGTCCAACAAACTCCTCGCATCTCATAGGAAGTAATTATATAAATATTAAACCAAGATATACAATAAGCCAAAAGCCAAAGATGTCTACAATGTCTCAAGATGAACATGAAAAAATTGTCAATAGGAATGATGTCAACAGAAATGATGTCAAGAACAAGGAGATGTCAATAAGTAGTTCTCTAAAAAGTGATATGCATGCCAAACATGATAAGTGTGATGCTTGTCATGAGGATAACTCTATTACAGATCAAGTTTCTGATATTCCTCTAAGTGATACTACATCAGATATATATCCTAAGATGCATGAGAATGATCCTACTTATAGGATAGAGGATAAACCACTAATTGGAGTTCTAAAGAATGATATGTATGCAGATGATGCAACACTCCACGAAGAGGGGTATAAGAATGATCATGAGAAGAATGAAAATAAGTGGTCAATTGCTCATTCATACAGTGATATGTATGCCAATAATAATCATGCTGAGTTAAATTTTTATGAGGATGAGATTTAACATGAAATGTCAAAAGAAACACTCATAGAAATGCATGACAAATCTGATGAAGAATCTGTAGTGAGTAAGGGTGAGTATGAAAAGATAGAAATTTATGACTCCACTAAAGAGGCTAGATTTAGCCACTATGAATCGAATGAAGAATTCGTTGATTCAATTGTAGCTATACAAGGATTCGTATGTGAGGATGCACTTGACCAAGAGTCGATGATCGACGAGATGAATGAAGAATGTGGTCTAAGCATATCCTTTGAAGAGAATAGGAAAGAGAGAACTTAAGTAGGTAAAGAACACTATAGTGAGCTTTTGAATGAAAAATTTCAATTGACATCGCGCGACATCCAAAGCCCTTATGTAAAGTCTATAAAGATTCTTACATAAAGGAGGACTTGAGTGATTCAGATGAACATGATTTTCTAAATTTTGATGACATTGAATCACTCCATGAGGAAGGGCGAGTGGATTTGGAAAGTGATGAGGATGGAAAGTTCCTAGAAAGGTTGGAGAAAGAAGCAGACTTCATAATTTATGGAACTCAGTCAGAAGGGAATGATTTTACCATGGAGAATAAAGATGACTGTGTTTTGATGTCTAAGTATGATGAACACGTCTGTTTGAAGTGGGATTCAAATGATTCTATTCAAAAATCTCATTTTAACGAAGATGGAAACATGATAGAAGATAATGAAAAGGATAAAATTCCTATAAGTGATCTCAAGCATTAAATAAAAGAAAATACATGCTTGTAAGAAAATTTCGATTATAAATCAATCATATGCAAATTTCAAATTTCATATACATGTGTTCCTGACTTTGCACATGATGAACTTGAAAGAATCATAAATAAAGATACTTTTGCTCAGATAATTGAAACATGGATGTCCAAATTCTCTGAGAGTTACAAAGACCAGACAAGCCGCCAAGAGGTAGACAAGCAAATAAGGTGGCTTGTATACATATTTATTGTATTTATGAATGCAACCCTGTTTGATGCAATTCAAAGATGGCTTCTTTTCAAGCAGAGCTTCTTTGGTGAGCATGTATTAGAGAAGGTGGGGTGAAGGGAGAGTATCGTTCAATTACTCTTCATAAATCTTAAAAATATTTTTGTAAATAGAAATGTATATAACTGATGTTTTTTTGTTTGATTTTAAGAAAGAAACAGAAAATCTAGATCAACAAGTGAAGATTGATGCCTCAAAATGAAGAAAAAAAGATGATCTAGAATGCAGATTCAAAGGAGATTTTGACATTGTAAAGGTGAAAGGTTTTTTGTTTCAATTTCCTTTTTCTCTTGTATATGTGTATATAAAAAAAACTACATGATTAAGCATATAATGCATAAAGAAATGCATAAACAACAAGAAAATTAAGTAGACCTAAAATCTTGTACCACTAATAAGAATACATGTGATGTATAAGGTCTTGGATTATATGAGTGAGACTAGAAGACGGACTAGAACTTTCGAGAACAAGACCTAGGAAGGTGAAGGGAAGACCTAGACTAAGTATTTGTATATACTAGTGTTTATGAGCACTTGATAAGTGAGACACTTCGACTTCTGCTCTTGATCTCTCGTTTGATCTGACCTTCAGACATATTATGTTTCGAAAAAAGAATTCTTATACCAGCCAACTATCTATGTGTATGTGTATGTGTTGTTGGGTGCTTCGATGAGCTAGTAGGCAGGTGGAACTACCTTGGTCGGGTGATCAAGGCCACGAGCTGACACTAGTTGTGTCGTATGGCCTAGCCTACATGTTGTTACGTGCTCATACGGGTTGATAGGCGGGTGGAGTCACTCTAACCGGGTGGTCAGAGCCACGAGCTGACGTTGATTTCGTATGAGGCTGACATTGTGCATTGTGCGCTATTTCGGGTCGGTAGATGGGTGGGCTAAACCTGGCCACGTGGTCAGGTCCACGAGTCGCATCCGATTTCGGCATAGGCCCATATGTGTGGATAAATAAATAAATAAATAAATAAATAAAGATAAAAGCAAAAACATAAAGGTTGAGCTGGGATAAAGAATTAAAAATAAAGAAAAATAGAATAAAAATAAAGAAAAATAAGAAAAGGTTTGCTGGGGGTTCGGATGATGGGAGATCAATAGGGAAGCCGGAAGCGAGTTTCATAAATCGTGTTAGTGAAGGCTGGTATATGCAAATGCTTCAGATAGGCTACTAGATCTGATCGGGTCGAGTTAACGAGAGAGCCAAGAAGTTTTCGATTTACTCATGTGATTTCTAGTCTAAGCGCATTAGTGTATTTTGATATGTTGTATGGGATGTTTTGTCTATCTTCATCTCTTGATTTATGTCAAGTTTAATGCATATTCATATCTCATGCAACTAGTTGAATCTTCTTTTAGTTGTGTTTATTTGACATGACTACTTGATGCTCGGTTGTGTTTATTGGTATGTATGCAGGTTAGTTGGCACATCCGGAGGATGCACAGGTTTAGAGGGGGTGGATGTGGTCTAGATATGAAGACCAAGCCTACAATTTGACTAGAACTTGGTTTGGTGAGCGAAACTCAACTCGGACAAAATGAGTCTAGTATGAACATGGAATGGTGATTTCTATCCTTTATTGACTCGTTGATTGTGTATTAATCAATTGCATGGTTTTCTTGGGTTTTCATGTGACCGATGGTAAAACATATGATGTTCTCTCATATCTCTTGTATATGTTTTCCGCATAAGATGTTTGCGAAGATGAGAATTCCATTATGTGTTTTTTTTTATATACATATGTTGGCAATCTGGTTGATTACATATGCGTGAAATGTGTGTATGCATGTCTATGTGCATGATCTATGCAAGTCTGGAACTGAGTTTAAATGTGAGTATTTATGCATTGTGTAATATATATAATTACAATATATTATATTAATAAAAGAAAAGTAATACGCATACTTTAGGGAATTCGTTTCTATTTTCTTTTTTTGGAGCACTATGGTTATGTGGAAGTTGCGGCGTGGTGTTTCTGGAGAGACAGCTGCAAAATGAAAAGCGGCAACGAGGACATATGGGGGGATTCTAAATCGAAAAGGAAGGGGCAGATTTCTGAGGAGAAAAAGGGCATACTTGGAGGGAACGCTTGGATACTTAGGGGAGAGAGATCGGCACAAGGACTTCTGCAAGCGTGCTACAGGCAGAAGTGGGCATGAACCACTGAGGAGAGGGAGTAGTACAGGATGAGAGGCCTTGTTTTTCCCTTTGGCAGAGACATATGATGTAAAAGGTTGAAGGGAAATCTTCTGGCATCTAAGCGTGAGGGGAGGAAATCGCAGGGAAGAGAACAACAAAGGTAAAGTTTTTGGACCCCGTTCACAGCGCTTTCAAGACAGTTTTCTTCTGTTTCTTCGGAGTGAAGCTCGAAGAAATCATAGAAGAATGGCAGTTGCAATAATGTAAAAGGAGAAGAGGGCTCAGTCACCATCAGGATTTTCCCTTTCCTTCATCGGCTCCTTAGGCATCATATGCAAATGGACACCCTAGTCGAGATGGAAAAAAGGAGAACGTTGGCAGATGGGGAGAAGATTCTGGTCGTTTTTTATGTTCATTGGCTGTTCCATGCACCTACGTTGGGCTTGGATCTCTGAATAATGGGGCACGCCCTGAGGAGGGGAAGAACGCATGACCACCAAGGTCCTGAGCTTTTGTGAGAGGAGACCGTAACAGAGAAAGGAAGATCATTCATACAAGAGAGCACGAAACCTATATATAGCAGAGATAATGATGGGAAGACTTAAGCGAATGGCCCTCATGCAATAGCTGCTGATTAACAAATAGAGGAATTCATTCGAAAATTGATGCACATGCGCCTGATGAAGCAGAAGGGTGTAGCTCTGTCCAAGATGATGAAAATTAAAGAGCTTCTCAGAGAGAAAAACTTTGAGATACCTTCGACATACCATTGTCAAAGAGGTGTAAAGAGGTGTAAGCGACAAGTGTTCATAATTGCATATATACTTGCAGGTTTTCATACTTTTAATTTTGTAGCGAAAAAGTGTTAGCTTTTAATGAGCACTCCTATTTATGTATATCGAGATGCAAGTTGCACATGTTTAATGTATTTAAGCTTCAATCTTTCATGTATGAACTTAAGCGAAGAAGAAATGTTTCAAATTGCATGATTCCATTGTGTGGTGAGGAGCCGAAAGAGTATCAGAGACAGACATGAAAAGACCATAAACTTGAGGGAAGAGGGCAAAAAGGAGGCTGCACAAGTTCGAACATGGACAGTATGAAAGAAAATTGGCCTATATTCTGAAGGAGAACATATAGGAAGAGAGAAGGGTGCTTCAGCTTAAAATTCATGCTTCAAACCCAATCACGCCAGGGAATTAACTTGAATTCATAGAAGGTGTACAACAGGAAGCTTACAATTCATTGCGGAGTTGTTTGCAACATTAGAGGGAGGAGGAAGGTTGCCACCTAAATCAAAGAGTGAGAATGTAACGGTTTCAGAGGATTAGAACTCAATGCACCAATTACAGAGAGAATATCAACTCCAGGAAGGCATTTATTATCTTTGGAGGGTTTGATTGTGGATTTGGCCAAACAATTACGTTGAGCTATGTCATTTGTTTCCTTTGGAGCACTTTGCCAAGAAGAGTCATGAAGACAGAGCTCGTATTATCCTGGAGAGAGTTCACAGTCTGTTGACGCCTTCAATAAAATGATTGTTGAACAAGGTTTCTTGAGAGAACATCCATAGCAACAGGGAAATGTGCAATGCGTTGTCGGGAAGTTGCGGACATACGGCTGGTGGATCAGTCAGCCTCTAAATCCCTCGGCACACGCAGGGTGTATGAGACAATCTTAGGTAAATTAGGTATATTTTGCTTTAGTCTAAGTAAAAGAAATTCTAAATTACTGAAAAATCTACCAAATGTCGAGTAGGTAATTGTAACACTTTAAACTTCTAAGAACCATAAGGCTGAGCTGCTCTATATCTTTCAACAGCTTCTTGGGTGTAGGAAAGATCAAAGTTTCCTCTATTATATTTTCTTTTATAATTTTGTCTTTTTGGATTTCTAAATGATTAGGTTGCGCACGTCTAATTAATGGTGGTGGAAATGAATCTATGTTATCTTGAGGGTCACTAGATGCAATCCAAAATAATGTTATAAATCTATTAAGAAAATAATCATGGGATATTGAAATTAAAGATTCGTGGGTAATAATATTCTTAACTACTTCTACTTCCACTTCTAAAGGTGCGTTATTTTCATATTCAATTGTATTTTCAAATGACATTGACAATAAAGATAATGCAAATTGAAATTGAATTAATGCTAATGATCATAATTGGTGAATACAATGCTATAAATCAATGATATAATTTATCTAAAAGGTTGCTAAAAACTAGAGAATCCTATACAAAACCTTAATCAAATATAATTTCTATGGCTTTATATCATATTGACGGATCTTTGGTTCGTTGAATTCTTCTCTTTTGTTTGTAATGCTCTTCAATACTTCTTCTTTGTAATGTCTGCAAGAAACATTAGATATTAGTAATGTTACAATAAAATTCATTAATACAAACTTTAATACACATGCTTATTTATTCCTATATGCACTTCACATGCATACTTTCCATCATGCTAATATATGCTAATCATGCATACATTAATATACATATTCATATATATACTAAAATAACTATGCTCATATTAATCACATTCATGCTAACACTGATGCACATATTATTTTAATTATGCACATATCATGCTCACTTTTTATATACTTATGGGAATGCATTTAACAGTATGATATACATACATACATATTATGCATTCACCCAACTAATGTATGCTAAAACATATGTTCTCACTCTCATGCATACACATTTATGCATACACTCATAAACATACATTCATGCACACTCATGCGCATGCTCATATACACACAAACATGCATATCTCACATGCATATGTACCGATCTCACAAATGCATATGTGCATTCTAAATATCATATGCATAAAGTTAACCTTAATAATTAATTAATCTAATTACATAAAAAAACAAAAGAAATCCAAATAAAATAACACTTATTTTTTTCTTTTTCCCTACGTTTTCTTTCTTTCACCCTTTCTCTCTCTCTCTTTCTCTTTCTCTCTCTCTTTCTCTTTCTCTCTCTCTTTCTCTTTCTCTCTTTCTCTCTCTGTTGCCCGCGTGCTACAGCGCCGCCAGGAGGGAACAAAATAGATTTTCTCTTTTTGTTTTGCTCTGCGCATGTCAGAGCTTCCAGACAATAGCCACCGTGAAGTGAAAACTCTCTCCTTGGAATGCGCACACTACTGCGGCCAGCCTGAGCGACGCCAGGAGGAGTTTTTTGTTCCTCTGTGCGTGCCGTCAGTAGTCAGCCACCTATCAACAGAACTGGGGGTGATTTAATTTTACTCTCTTTACTTTCTCTATCGCAGGTGTGCTACAGACATCGCCAGGATCTTCGATAGTACTTCTCCAGTGCCAATTTGCACACAGCCATAGAGCGACACACCCAGAGGGCTCATCTTTTCTCATATCCTGATTCCTCTCTCTGAAAAACTCTCTCCAGCTCCATCATATGCAGCCGAAAAAGGTGTCGGCCGGCCCCAATTCTCTCTCCTTGTCTGACTTCATGCAGCATGGCAGACTGTGCTACAACCATTAAACCAATAGCATCTCTTTTTCTCACTATACTAATCTCTGCGCACACCTCTGATCGACGACAAGAGGAAAGAAATAGCATAAAACAAAATTAAAAGTATAACAACAACAAAGAAACTTCTCAATCTCTCTTTGATTCGGCCGCTTTAATTCTATCACCTCTATGTCTCTATAGACACACAAAAACCATTGATATCCATATTCTATTCAATCATAGCGCGCTGCACCATCTCTGAAGGCATCTCTCCTTATCTGCACGAGAGTAGCCATAAAAGAGGGACCCTCATTCTCTCTCTTCAGAACACTACAGCACTATCAATAGCATTTGTTAGAGATGAAGCCCTTCAATCAGACTTCAGGTTCCCATGAACGTATCTTTGCTTTCTTCAAAGTGATGATGAAAATGAAAACTACTAAAAGAACATAATTATGTTTCAAAAGGCCAATTTCTCGTGAACTCTCTCAATTCTCTCCGCTTCTCTTCATGGACACCTCCTTTCACGTCGGGTTCACCAGGTATGTCGCGGGTTTTCATGGAAAGGAGGGGAGAAGTGATATACTCTGCCTTAATGGTCTAATATTATATCTCATACGTTTTTTGTTGACACCAATACAAATTACTTAAATTCTAGTAGCAAAGCATTATCTTTGTGTCAAATCACCATTTGGCTTGGAAGTTTCCAAAGATTTCTTCTCATATTAGTCTTCTATGCGTTCGTACAAGTAGTCTCTTCACTAACTCTTGTAAGCATATATGCAAACTCTTCATTTCTCTTTCGTGCATTGTAGCACTACTGAGCTTGCATCTCACACTTCATCCTTCATCTTTGTATGTAAGTGATTCTTCATATATTTTAGATGTTTCAAGTAGTGGTGTTAAGTAAGTAGTAGTTGAACAAGTACAACCCTCATTAATTTACTCTGCTTGATGAAGGCTTGAAGTGTTCGAAGAGCCGTAACAAAATGGCTGCTATTGAAGCATAACGAAAAGTCAAATGTTTACCAAGCGATGTCTTTATAAATGAAAAGAAATCATTTTCCTGTTTCAGCACATTAAGCACAAGTACAAAAGCAGAACACTGCACATATTTAATATTTTTCTCTCTCACGCTCTCTATTCGTTTCTTGAAAATCAAAATGAAAACATTTTTATTTGTTTACCTTTCCATATATATTTTTCAAGATTTCTCTTTTGTTTGATTCAAACTCAAGACGTAATACATGGCGCTCACTGGATTTATAGACTCAATATGAATGGGTGTTGAGCCATGCGACTCTCATACTTATAGATTTCAACATGGAGAATAGATTAGCAAAAAGAGATGCACAGCTATTCATCATATTTATACATGCGCTACAGTACTGAAATCTGCTATTCCATAACTAGTTTACAGTTGTTAAATATGAGAGGGAAAAAGAAATAAAATGAACACCCTTTTAACAAAGGCATACCTTTTTCTTCACATGAACAAGAAAGTTGTTGTGGCACTGTCGGAAAGTTTTCAACCTTCCAGTTTGACGACCAGGGAAATTAAAAAATGATTACTACGTAACTCTAAACCCTCTATTACATTATTTATTAAATATTTTTATTAAAACTAATCTCTTGTTAAGTGTTTGTAGGTTCAAATGGATGAGGAAAACATAAGTTCATATTATGGTTTATCCTAAACTACTCGTATAATGTGTGTTTAGGTCAGCGAAACATTGAATTATGGGTTTAAGACCCTAGGTTTGCATTTAATTATGTGCATTTAAGTAAGGAGCATTAATTCGTGGTTAATGTTAGTGTTTAACTAGGTTTTCAATTAATTTCCAAAGGGTTTTAATGGGTTTTTGATGGGTTTCATGTAGGCTTTCTAGGTCTTTATTATATTTTTAAGGGTTAGAATAACAGGTATTTAATTAAATTAATCTATAAAATGAACATTTATGTATTAAAAATTAACATATGATATAATTAATTACTTTAATCATATGTGTGCATTTAAATACTAAGGTTCTAATTAAATAAAACCTTAAGCTAAGCTTAATTTAAATGAATTATTTAAATTATGAAAATTAGGATAATGAAATTACAAATGATAAATTAAATGGATAAATATTTAGTGGTGTGTGAGAGTGTTAGATTAAAGAATGGTTTATATAAAATGTGGAATTAAAGTGATTTAAGGAGTGGTCTAAAAGGATGATGCAGTTAAAGTGAATAAAGATGGTTAAAGAAAAGAATCGTGAGAATTAGAGAAGTTAAAAGAGAGGAGAAAATAAGTTGTGTGAATAAAGCTAATTTAAAGTGTGGTGAAAATTAGTGGATAAAAGTGAGGTTGAGAATTTAAAGCAAGTTCTAAAAGAGTGGTTTAGAAATGACTTGTGTATGTATTTAAATGTGTGATGAGCTCTGTTATTTCCTAATGTTTCTTGCAGGTACTCATTCTCCTTTGTCTTCTTTTCCTCTGATGTCTTCATTATGCTTAGCTTTAGTTTGCTATTTGTCCATGAAGATAAGCGGAGAGAATTGAGAGAGTTCACGAGAAATTGGCCTTTTGAAACATAATTAGGTTCTTTTAGTAGTTCTCATTTTCATCATCACTTTGAAGAAAGCAAAGATACGTTCATGGGAACTTGAAGTCTGATTGAAGGGCTGCATCTCTAACAAATGCTATTGATAGTGTTGTAGTGTTCTGAAGAGAGAGAATGAGGGTCCCTCTTTTATGGCTACTCTCGTGCAGATAACAAGAGATGCCTTCAGAGATGGCGCAGCGCGCTGTGATTGAATAGAATATGGACATCGATGCTTTTTGTGTGTCTATAGAGACACAGAGGCGATAGACTTAAAGCGGCCAAATCAGAGAGAGATTGAGAGCTATAAATGTACAGGATCTCGTAGATCTTTCCTGAGGTGGGTTCATATGCCCAAAGATCAACCGATCCTAGAAATTAAAAGAGAGTTCGAAAAACAATTCGAAGATATGTCCGAATATGATCAGCTTTGCGTAATGCATGAAAGGGTGTTCTTATTCCTACAAGCAATAGATGTTAGAGCCCGAGAGGAACTAATTTTGTTTTTGCAAGACCTAGACTCCGAATCGGGGCTCACAGAGGATTGGACACTTGTTCATGATGTTGTAATAAGATATGTTAGAAAGCAGCAGATGTTTGAGAAATTTCGAAATGATTGGAAATTGGATCTTCATGAGGATATAGCCGATGCACATATTTCATGCATGCCAAACCTTGAGAATAATGTGCAAACTCAACGACACTTAGAAAATCCGGTCAAAAGAAAGAAGTATGACTCGAAACCATATATATAATCATATTGATGTTAGTCAAAAAGAACCAATAATAATAAATGATACAAACCCTAAACCTTTAAAATGTCATGCGACAGTAGATGTCTTTGCAATAAATACATGTTTAAGTGTGCCAAAAGAACAAACCCTAATGAGGGAAGGAGTAAAGGAGCTGGGAGAAGCTAACCAAATACCAATTAGTTCAAAAACAAATCAAATAAAAAATCAAGATACTCAAGCAAGAAATCAATATGAAGTTTCTTTTGGTCCAACAAACTCCTCGCATCTCATAGGAAGTAATTATACAAATATTAAACCAAGATATACAATAAGCCAAAAGCCAAAGATGTCTACAATGTCTCAAGATGAACATGAAAAAATTGTCAATAGGAATGATGTCAACAGAAATGATGTCAAGGACAAGGAGATGTCAATAAGTAGTTCTCTAAAAAGTGATATGCATGCCAAACATGATAAGTGTGATGCTTGTCATGAGGATAACTCTATTACAGATCAAGTTTCTGATATTCCTCTAAGTGATACTACATCAGATATATAACCTAAGATGCATGAGAATGATCCTACTTATAGGATAGAGGATAAACCATTAATTGGAGTTCTAAAGAATGATATGTATGCAGATGATGCAACACTCCACGAAGAGGGGTATAAGAATGATCATGAGAAGAATGAAAATAAGTGGTCAATTGCTCATTCATACAGTGATATGTATGCCAATAATAATCATGCTGAGTTAAATTCCTATGAGGATGAGATTTAACATGAAATGTCAAATGAAACACTCATAGAAATGCATGACAAATCTGATGAAGAATCTGTAGTGAGTGAGGGTGAGTATGAAAAGATAGAAATTTATGACTCCACTAAAGAGGCTAGATTTAGCCACTATGAATCGAATGAAGAATTCGTTGATTCAATTGTAGTTGTACAAGGATTCATATGTGAGGATGCACTTGACCAAGAGTCGATGATCGACGAGATGAATGAAGAATGTGGTCTAAGCATATCCTTTGAAGAGAATAGGAAAGAGAGAACTTAAGTAGGTATAGAACACTATAGTGAGCTTTTGAATGAAAAATTTCAATTGACATCGCGCGACATCCAAAGCCCTAAAAAGGTTTTTGAGGATGAATATAAAGTCTATAAAGATTCTTACATAAAGGGGGACTTGAGTGATTCAGATGAACATGATTTTCTTAATTTTGATGACATTGAATCACTCCATGAGGAAGGGCGAGTGGATTTGGAAAGTGATGAGGATGGAAAGTTCCTAGAAAGGTTGGAGAAAGAAGCAGACTTCATAATTTATGGAACTCAGTCAGAAGGGAATGATTTTACCATGGAGAATAAAGATGACTGTGTTTTGATGCCTAAGTATGATGAACACGTCTGTTTGAAGTGGGATTCAAATGATTCTATTCAAAAATCTCATTCTAACGAAGATGGAAACATGATAGAAGATAATGAAAAGGATAAAATTCCTATAAATGATCTCAAGCATTAAATAAAAGAAAATACATGCTTGTAAGAAAATTTCGATTATAAATCAATCATATGCAAATTTCAAATTTCATATACATGTGTTCCTGACTTTGCACATGATGAACTTGAAAGAATCATAAATAAAGATACTTATGCTCAGATAATTGAAACATGGATGTCCAAATTCTCTAAGAGTTACAAAGACCAGACAAGCCGCCAAGAGGTAGACAAGCAAATAAGGTGGCTTGTATACATATTTACTGTATTTATGAATGCAACCCTGTTTGATGCAATTCAGAGATGGCTTCTTTTCAAGCAGAGCTTCTTTGGTGAGCATGTATAAGAGAAGGTGGGGTTGAAGGGAGAGTATCATTCAATAAAGCTTCATAAATCTTAAAAATATTTTTGTAAATAGAAATCTATATAACTGATGTTTTTTTTTGTTTGATTTTAAGAAAGAAACAGAAAATCCAGATCAACAAGTGAAGATTGATGCCTCAAAATGAAGAAAAAAAGATGATCCAGAATGCAGATTCAAAGGAGATTTTGACATTGTAAAGGTGAAAGGTTTTTTGTTTCAATTTCCTTTTTCTCTTGTATATGTGTATATAAAAAAAAACTACATGATTAAGCATATAATGCATAATGAAATGCATAAACAACAAGAAAATTAAGTAGACCTAAAATCTTGTACCACTGATAAGAATACATGTGATGTATAAGGGTTGGGATTATATGAGTGAGACTAGAAGACGGACTAGAACTTTCGAGAACAAGACCTAGGAAGGTGAAGGGAAGACCTAGACTAAGTATTTGTATATACTAGTGTTTATGAGCACTTGATAAGTGAGACACTTTGACTTCTGCTCTTGATCTCTCGTCTGATCTGACCTTCATACATATTATGTTTCAAAAAAAGAATTCTTATACCAGCCAACTATCTATGTGTATGTGTATATGTTGTTGGGTGCTGTGATGAGCTAGTAGGCGGGTGGAACTACCCTAGTCGGGTGATCAGGGCCACGAGTTGACGCTAGTTGTGTCGTATGGCCTAGCCTACATGTTGTTACGCGGTCATACGGGTTGATAGGCGGGTGGAGTCACTCTGACCGGGTGGTCAGAGCCACGAGCTGATGTTGATTTTGTATGAGGCTGACATTGTGCATCGTGCGCTATTTCGGGTCGGTAGATGGGTGGGCTAAACGTGGCCGGGTGGTCAGGTCCAAGAGTCGCATCCGATTTTGGCATAGGCCGATATGTGTGGATAAATAAATAAATAAAGATAAAAGCAAAAACATATTAAAGGTTGAGCTGGGATAAAGAATTAAAAATAAAGAAAAATATAATAAAAATAAAAAAAACAAGAAAAGGTCTGATGGGGGTTCGGATGATGGGAGATCAATAGGGAAGCCAGAAGCGAGTTTCATATATCGAGTTAGTGAAGACTGGTATATGCAAATGCTTCGGATAGGCTACTAGATTTGATCGGGTCGAGTTAACGAGAGAGCTAAGAAGTTTTCGATTTACTCATGTGATTTCTAGTGTAAGTGCATTAGTGTATTTTGATATGTTGTATGGGATGTTTTGTCTACCTTCATCTCTTGATTTATGTCAAGTTTAATGCATATTCATATCTCATGCAACTATTTGAATTTTCTTTCAGTTGTGTTTATTTGACATGACTACTTGATGCTCGGTTGTGTTTATTGGTATGCATGAAGGTTGGTTGGCACATCCGGAGGACGCACAGGTTTAGAGGGGTGGATGTGGTCGAGATACGAAGACCAAGCCTACAATTTGACTAGAAGTTGGTTTGGTGAGCGAAACTCAACTTGGACAAAATGAGTCTAGTATGAACATGGAATGGTGATTTCAATCCTTTATTGACTCGTTGATTGTGTATTAACCAATTGCATGGTTTTCTTGGGCTTGCGTGTGACCGATGGTAAAACATATGATGTTCTCTCAAATCTCTTGTATATGTTTTCCGCATAAGATTGCGAAGATGAGAATTCCATTATGTGTTTTTTTTATATACATATGTTGGCAATATGGTTGATTACATATGTGTGAAATGTGTGTATGGATGTCTATGTGCATGATCTATGCAAGTGTGTGAATTGAGTTTAAATGTGAGTATTTATGCATTGTGTAATATATATAATTACAATATATTATATGAATAAAAAGAAAAGTAATATGCGTACTTTGGGGAATTCGTTTCTATTTTCTTTTTTTGTAGCAGTATGGTTACGTGGAAGCTGCGGCGTGGTGTTTCTGGAGAGACAGCTGCAAAAAGACAAGCGGCAGCGAGGACATATGGGGGGATTCCAAATCGAAAAGGAAGGGGCAGATTTCGGAGGAGAAAAAGGGGATACTTGGAGGTAACGCTTGGATACTCAGGGGAGAGAGATCAGTAGAAGGACTTCTGCGAGCGTGCTACATGCAGAAGTGGGCATGAACCACTCAGGAGAGGGAGTAGTGCAGGATGAGAGGCCTTGTTTTTTCCTTTGGCAGAGACCTATGATGTAAAAGGTTGAAGGGAAAGCTTTTGGCATCTAAGCCTGAGGGGAGGAAATCGCAGGGAATAGAACAACAAAGGTAAAGTTTTTGGACCCCGTTCGCAGCGCTTTCAAGACAATTTCCTTCTGTTTCTTCGGAGTGAAGCTGGAAGAGATCATAGAAGAATGGCAGTTGCAGTAATGTAAAAGGAGAAGAAGGCTCAGTCACCATCAGGATTTTCCCTTTCCTTCATCGGCTCCTTAGGCATCATATGCAGATGGACACCCTAGTCGAGATGGAAAAAGGGAGAACGTTGGCAGATGGGGAGAAGAATCTGGTCGTTTTTTATGTTCATTGGCTGTTCCATGCACCTACGTTGGGCTTGGATCTCTGAATAATGGGGCAGGCCCTGAGGAGGGGAAGAACGCATGACCACCAAGTTCCTGAGCTTTTGTCAGAGGAGACCGTAACAGAGAAAGGAAGATCATTCATACAAAAGAGCACGAAACCTATATATAGCAGAGATAATGATGGGAAGACTTAAGCGAATGGCCCTCATGCAATAGCGGCTGATTAGCAAATAGAGGAATTCATTCGAAAATTGATGCACGTGCGCCTGATGAAGCAGAAGTGTGTAGCTCTGTCCAAGATGATAACAATTAAAGCGCTTCTCAGAGAGAAAAACTTTGAGATACCTTCGACATACCATTGTCAAAGAGGTGTAAAGAGAAGGGTGCTTAAGCTTAAAATTCACGCAAGAGAATTAACTTGAATTCATAAAAGGTGTACAACAGGATGCTTACAATTCATTGCGGAGTTGTCTGCAACATTATAGGGAGGAGGAAGGTTGCCACCTAAATCAACAGAGTGAGAATGTAACTGTTTCAGAGGATTAGAACTCAATGCACCAATTACAGAGAGAATATCAACTCCAGGAAGGTATTTATTATCTTTGGGTTTGGTTGTGGATTTGTTTCCTTTGGAGCACTTTGCCAAGAAGAGTGATGAAGACAGAGCTCGTATGATCCTGGAGAGAGTTCAGAGTCTGTTGACGCCTTCAATAAAATGTGCAACAGGGAAATGTGCAATGCGCCACAACAAGTTTCTTGTTCATGTGAAGAAAAAGGTATGCCTTTGTTAAAAGGGTGTTCATTCTATTTGTTTTTCCCTCTCATATTTAACAGTTGTAAACTAGTTATGGAATAGCAAATTTCAGTACTGTATGTGTAAATATGATGAATAGTTATGCATCTCTTTTTGCTAATCTATTCTCCATGTTGAAATCTATAAGTATGAGAGTCACATGGCTCAACACCCATTCATATTGAGTCTATAAATCCAGTGAGCGCCATGTATTACGTCTTGAGTTTGAATCAAACAAAAGAGAAATCTTGAAAAATATATACGGAAAGGTAAACAAATAGAGATGTTATCATTTTGATTTTCAAGAAACGAATAGAAAGCGTGAGAGAGAAAAATATTAAATATGTGGAGTGTTCTACTTTTGTACTTGTGCTTCATGTGCTGAAACATTTGACTTTTTGTTATGCTTCAATAGCAGCCCTTTTGTTACGGCTCTTTGAACACTTCAAGCCTTCATCAAGCAGAGTAAATTAATGAGGGTTGTACTTGTCCAACTACTAATTACTTAACAGTACTTGAAACATCTAAAATATATGAAGAATTACTTACATACAAAGATGAAGGATGAAGTAATTACTACTTGAAACATCTAAAATATATGAAGAATCACTTACATACAAAGATGAAGGATGAAGTGTGAGATGCAAGCTCAGTAGTGCTATAATGCACGAAAGAGAAATGAAGAGTTTTCATATATGCTTACAACACTTAGTGAAGAGACTACTTGTACGATTGCATAGAAGACTAATATGAGAAGAAACCTTTGAAAACTTCCAAGCCAAATGGTGATTTGATACAAAAATAATGCTTTGCTACTAGAATTTAAGTGATTTGTATTGTTGTTAGCAAAAAAACGTACGAGATATAATATTAGACCATTAACGCAGAGTATATCACTTCTCCCCTCCTTTCCATGAAAACCCGCGACATACCTGGTAAACCCGATGTGAAAGGAGGGGGTGAATAGATTTAGAGCTATAAATGTAGAGTCTAGCAAATATTAAAAATAGAATATTTTATAGCCCAATTCGTCCACTTTCAAGAAAAGGATAGACGACAAAAAGCTATCCAATCGCTTGATGACCGATTAATCAAGTGGTGCAGGTTTTTCAATGGCAAAAATATATCCAGGTTCTGCAAAGAATATGAACTCGAGGCCAAATACCTAGGTCTAGGTTTGACTCCAATGACGGAAAAAGAACTATGCGAAAACTTTATATATGTATCGGGATACGACATGCGAGACCAAATAATGCAAATAAATCAAACGACATGGTCTCGATACAGAGCGATAGTCCTCAAGCAATTTATGCTAGAGGATCTTGATAAAGTGACTCGTAGATCTTTCCTGAGGTGGGTTCATATGCCCAAAGATCAACCGACCCTAGAAATTAAAAGAGAGTTCGAAAAACAATTCGAAGATATGTCCGAATATGATCAGCGATGCGAAATGCATGAAAGGGTGTTCTTATTCCTACAAGCAATCGATGTTCGAGCCCGAGAGGAACTAATTTCGTTTTTGCAAGACCTAGTCTCCGAATCGGGGCTCACAG
Organism: Ceratopteris richardii; assembly: GCA_020310875.1. Classification (NCBI taxonomy): domain Eukaryota; kingdom Viridiplantae; phylum Streptophyta; class Polypodiopsida; order Polypodiales; family Pteridaceae; genus Ceratopteris; species Ceratopteris richardii. Next base: position 64,787,691 of record CM035437.1, on the reverse strand, counting down.
AGGATTGGACACTTGTTCATGATGCTGTAATAAGATATGTTAGAAAGTAGCAGATGTTTGAGAAATTTTGAAATGATTGGAAATTGAATCTTCATGAGGATATAGCCAATGCACATATTTCATGCATGCCAAACCTTGAGAATAATGTGCAAACTCAAGAACACTTAGAAAATCCGTTCAAAAAAGAAAGAAGTATGACTTGAAACCATATATATAATCATATTGATGTTAGTCAAAAAGAACCAATAATAATAAATTATACAAACCCTAAACCTTTAAAATGTCATGCGACAGTACATGTCTTTGCAATAAATACATATTTAAGTGTGCCAAAAGAACAAACCCTAATGAGGGAAGGAGTAAAGGAGCTAGGAGAAGCTAACCAAATACCAAATAGTTCAAAAACAAATCAAATAAAAAATCAAGATACTCAAACAAGAAATCAATATGAAGTTTCTTTTGGTCCAACAAACTCCTCGCATCTCATAGGAAGTAATTATATAAATATTAAACCAAGATATACAATAAGCCAAAAGCCAAAGATATCTACAATGTCTCAAGATGAACATGAAAAAATTGTCAATAGGAATGATGTCAACAGAAATGATGTCAAGAACAAGGAGATGTTAATAAGTAGTTCTCTAAAAAGTGGTATGCATGCCAAACATGATAAGTGTGATTCTTGTCATGAGGATAACTCTATTACAGATCAAGTTTCTGATATTCCTCTAAGTGATACTACATCATATATATATCCTAAGATGCACGAGAATGATCCTACTTATAGGATAGAGGATAAACCACTAATTGGAGTTCCAAAGAATGCTATGTATGCAGATGACGCAACACTCCACGAAGAGGGGTGTAAGAATGATCATGAGAAGGATGAAAATAAGTGGTCAATTGCTCATTCATACAGTGATATGTATGCCAATAATAATCATGCTGAGTTAAATTCCTATGAGGATGAGATTGAGCATGAAATGTCAAATGAGACACTCATAGAAATGCATGACAAATCTGATGAAGAATCTGTAGTGAGTGAGGGCGAGTATGAAAAGATAGAAATTTATGACTCCACTAAAGAGGCTAGATTTAGCCACTATGAATCGAATGAAGAATTCGTTGATTCAACTGTAGCTGTACAAGGATTCGTATGTGAGGATGCACTTGACCAAGAGTCGATGATCGATGAGATGAATAAAGAATCTGGTCTAAGCATATCCTTTGAAGAGAATAGGAAAGAGAGAACTGAAAGTAGGTATAGAACACTATAGTGAGCTTTTGAATGAAAATTTTCAATTGACATCACGCGGCATCCAAAGCCCTAAAAAGGTTTTTGAGGATGAATATAAAGTCTATAAAGGTTCTTACATAAACGGGGAGTTCAGTGATTCAGATGAACATGATTTTCTTAATTTTGATGACATTGAATCACTCCATGAGGAAGGGCGAGTGGATTTGGAAAGTGATGAGGATGGAGAGTTCCTAGAAAGGTTGGAGAAAGAAGCAGACTTCATAATTTCTGGAACTCAATCAGAAGGGAATGATTTTACCATGGAGAATAAAGATGACTGTGTTTTGATGTCTGAGTATGATGAACACTTCTGTTTGAAGTGGGGTTCAAATGATTCTATTCAAAAATCTCATTCTAACAAAGATGGAAACATGATAGAAGATAATGAAAAAAATTCCTATAAATGATCTCAAGCATGAAATAAAAGAAAATACATGCTTGGAAGAAAATTTCGATTATAAATCAATCATATGCAAATTTCAATTTTCATATACATGTGTTCCTGACTTTGCACATGATGAACTTGAAAGAATCATAAATAAAGATACTTATGCTCAGATAATTGAAACATGGATGTCCAAATTCTCTGAGAGTTACAAAGACCAGACAAGCCGCCAAGAGGTAGACAAGCAAATAAGGTGGCTTGTATACATATTTACTGTATTTATGAATGCAACCCTGTTTGATGCAATTCAGAGATGGCTTCTTTTGAAGCACAGCTTCTTTGGTGAGCATGTATCAGAGAAGGTTGGGTTGAAGGGAGAGTATCGTTCAATAAAGCTTCATAAATCTTAGAAATATTTTTGTAAATAGAAATGTATATAACTTATGTTTTTTGTTTTGATTTTAAGAAAGAAACAAGAAATCCAAATAAACAAGTGAAGATTGATTACTCAAAATGAAGAAACAAAGATGATCCAGAATGCAGATTCAAAGGAGATTTCGACATTGTAAAGGTGAAATGTTTTTTGTTTCAATTTCCTTTTTCTCCAGACATGTGTATATATAAAAAAATTGCATGATTAAGCATAGAATGCATAAAGAAATGCATAAACAACAAGAAAATTAAGTACACCAAAAATCTCGTACCACTAATAAGAATACATGTGATGTATAAGGGTTGGGATTATATGAGTGAGACTAGGAGACGGACTAGAACTTTCGAGAACAAGACCTAGGAAGGTGAAGGGAAGACCTATACTAAGTATTTGTATATACTAGTGTTTATGAGCACTTGATAAGTGAGAAACTTCGACTTCTGCTCTTGATCTTTCGTGTGATCTGACCTTCAGACAGATTATGTTTCGAAAAAAGAATTCTTATACCAGCCAACTATCTATGTGTATGTGTATGTGCTGTTGGGTGCTTCGATGAGCTAGTAGGTGGGTGGAACTACCCTGGTCGGGTCATGAGGGCCACGAGCTTATGCTACTTGTGTCGTATGGCCTAGCCTACATGTTGTTACGCGCTCATACGGGTTGATAGGCGGTAGGAGTCACTCTGACCGGGTGGTCAGAGCCACAAGCTCACGTTGATTTTGTATGAGGCTGACATTCTGCATCGTGCGCTATTTCGGGTTGGTAGATGGGTGGGCTAAACCTGGCCGGGTGGTCAGGTCCACGAGTCGCATCCGATTTTGGCATAGGCCGATATGTGTGGATAAATAAATAAACAAAGATAAAAGCAAAAACATAAAGGTTGAGCTGGGATAAAGAATTAAAAATAAAGAAAAATAGAATAAAAATAAAGAAAAATAAGAAAAGGTCTGATGGGGGTTCGGATGATGGGAGATCAATAGGGAAAGCAAAAGCGAGTTTCATAAATCGAGTTGGTGAAGACTCGTATATGCAAATGCTTCGGATAGGCTACTAGATCTGATCGGGTCGAGTTAACGAGAGAGCTAAGAAGTTTTCGACTTACTCATGTGATTTCTAGTCTAAGTGCATTTGTGTATTTTGATATGTTGTATGGGATGTTTTGTCTATCTTCATCTCTTGATTTATGTCAAGTTTAATGCATATTCATATCTCATGCAACTAGTTGAATTTTCTTTCAGTTGTGTTTATTTGGCATGACTACTTGATGATCGGTTGTGTTTATTGGTATGTATGTAGGTTGGTTGGCACATCCGGAGGATGCACAGGTTTAGAGGGGGTGGATGTGGTCGAGATACGAAGACCAAGCCTACAATTTGACTAGAAGTTGGTTTGGTGAGCGAAACTCAACTCGGACAAAATGAGTCTAGTATGAACATGGAACGGTGATTTCTATCCTTTATTGACTCGTTGATTGTGTATTAATGAATTGCATGGTTTTGTTGGGCTTGCACGTGACCGATGGTAAAACATATGATGTTCCCTCATATCTCTTGTATATGTTTTCCGCATAAGATGTTTGCGAAGATGAGAATTCCATTATGTGTTTTTTCTATATACATATGTTGGCAATATGGTTGATTACATATGCGTGAAATGTGTGTATGTATGTCTATGTGCATGATCTATGCAAGTGTGTGAACTGAGTTTAAATGTGAGTATTTATGCATTGTGTAATATATATAATGGTTACGTGGAAGCTGCGGTGTGGTGTTTCAGGAGAGACAGCTGCAAAAAGACAAGCGATAGCGAGGACATATGGGGGGATTCCAAATCGAAAAGGAAGGGGCAGATTTCCGAGGAGAAAAAGGGGATACTTGGAGGGAATGCTTGGATACTCAAGGGAGAGAGATCAGTAGAAGGATTTCTGTGAGCGTGCTACAGGCAGAAGTGGGCACGAACCGCTGAGGAGAGGGAGTAGTGCAGGATGAGAGGCCTTGTTTTCTCCTTTGGCAGAGACATATGATGTAAAAGGTTGAAGGGAAAGCTTCTGGCATCTAAGCGTGAGGGGAGGAAATCGCAGGGAAGAGAACAACAAAGTTAAAGTTTTTGGACCCCGTTCGCAGCGCTTTCAAGACAGTTTTCTTCTATTTCTTTGGAGTGAAGCTGGAAGAGATCATAGAAGAATGGCAGTTGCAGTAATGTAAAAGGAGAAGAAGGCTCAGTCACCATCAGGATTTTCCCTTTCCTTCAGCGGCTCCTTAGGCATCATATGCAGATGGACACCCTAGTCGAGATGGAAAAAGGAAAAATGTTGGCAGATGGGGAGAAGATTCTGGTCGTTTTTTATGTTCATTGGTTGTTCCGTGCACCTACGTTGGGCTTGGATCTCTGAATAATGGGGTAGGCCCTGAGGAGGGGAAGAATGCATGACCACCAAGTTCCTGAGCTTTTGTCAGAGGAGACCGTAACAGAGAAAGGAAGATCATTCATACAAAAGAGCACGAAACGTGTATATAGCAGAGATAATGATGGGAAGACTTAAGCGAATGGCCCTCATGCAATAGCCGTTGATTAACAAATAGAGGAATTCATTCGAAAATTGATGCACATGCACCTGATGAAGCAGAAGGGTGTAGCTCTGTCTAAGATGATAACAATTAAAGCGCTTCTCAGAGAGAAAAACTTTGAGATACCTTCGACATACCATTGTCAAAGAGGTGTAAGCAGCAAGTGTTCATAATTGCATATATACTTGCAGGTTTTCATACTTTTAATTTTGTAGCGAAAAAGTGTTAGCTTTTAATGAGCACTCCTATTTATGTATATCGAGATGCAAGTTGCACATGTTTAATGTATTTAAGCTTCAATCTTTCATGTATGAACTTAAGCGAAGAAGAAATGTTTCAAATTGCATGATTCCATTGTGTGGTGAGGAGCCGAAAGAGTATCAGAGACAGACATGAAAGGACCATAAACTTGAGGGCAGAGGGCAAAAAGGAGGCTGCACAAGTTCGAACATGGACAGTATGAAAGAAAATTGGCCTATATTCTGAAGGAGAACATATAGGAAGAGAGAAGGGTGCTTCAGCTTAAAATTCACGCTTCAAACTCAATCACGCCAGGGAATTAACTTGAATTCATAGAAGGTGTACAATAGGAAGCTTACAATTCATTGCGGAGTTGTCTGCAACATTAGAGGGAGGAGGAAGGTTGCCACCTAAATCAACAGAGTGAGAATGTAACGGTTTCAGAGGATTAGAACTCAATGCAGCAATTACAGAGAGAATATCAACTCCAGGAAGGCATTTATTATCTTTGGGTTTGATTGTGGATTTGGCCAAACAATTACGTTGAGCTATGTCATTTTTTCCACTGAAGCACACAACACCCATTCATAATGATTGGAAATTGGATCTTCATGAGGATATAGCCGATGCACAAATGCATGCCAAACCTTGAGAATAATGTGCAAATTCAAGAACACTTAGAAAATCCGGTCAAAAAAGAAAGAAGTATGACTCGAAACCATATATATAATCATATTGATGTTAGTCCAACTACTAATTACTTAACACTACTTGAAACATCTAAAATATATGAAGAATCACTTACATACAAAGATGGAGGATGAAGTGTGAGATGCAAGCTCAGTAGTGCTATAATGTACGAAAGAGAAATGAAGAGTTTGCATATATGCTTACAACACTTAGTGAAGAGACTACTTGTACGAATGCATGGAAGGCTAATATGAGAAGAAACCTTTGGAAACTTCCAAGCCAAATGGTGATTTGACACAAAGATAATGCTTTGCTACTAGAATTTAAGTCATTTGTATTGTTGTCACCAAAAAACGTATGAGATATCATATTAGACCATTAAGGCAGAGTATATCACTTCTCCCCTCCTTTCCATGAAAACCCGCAACAACGTGTTTCCAAAAATTTCATGTACCCATGTAGTCTAAAAATATTCTGAATAAATAGTTCTACGACTTGTGAAGCCTCCACTGATTCCTTTGTAGGGATAAATTGTGCCATTTTTCTCAAATGATCAACCACTATAAGAATAGCATTCTTTTGTCGTGGTGTCCTAGGTAAACCCATTATGAAGTCCATGGAAATATTATCCCAACAGTACTGTGGTATCTCCAATGGTTGTAGCAGACCTGGAGGACTAATCCTCTCCGCTTTATTCACTTGACATTTAAAACATTGACTTACATAATTGTTTACATCTCTGGCCATCTTTGGCCACCAAAAGGTGTGCCCGATCAACTACAAAGTTTCCTCACTACCAAGATATCCTGCACAAGTTACATCATGGTTCTAAAAAATAACTTGTTTTTTAAACTTCCCTTCTTTGGAATTAGACACACAAATGTTTCCTTTTCTTTTGAGCAAACTTTGCTCCACTTGAAAATTAGAAAATGCTTTATCTTCATTACTTTCTAATAACTTATTAATGATAGGTTGACAATAATCATCTTCTATTTGTGAAGCTTTGATCTCTTGGATTAAATCATTGTCAAGAACTATGAAGCTATTCTGATGTAGAATACAAGATAATGCATCTACAACTCTATTCATTTTTCCTTTTCTATATAGAATTTCCATATGAAATTCTTGCATCAACTCAGCCCATCTAGCCTGTCTCTCCCGAAGATCGGACTGGGAACATAAATACTTCAATGTGTGATGATATGTGTATACTTTAAATGTTGCACCATACAGATAGTGTCTCCACATCTTCAAAGCATGAACTATTTCATATAGTTCTTGTTCATGGATAGACTAGTTTCTCTGAGCTAGAGAAAGTTTCTTACTTTCAAAAGCTACTAGTCTGCCATCTTGAATCAAAACTACACCAACTACAATGCCACTAGCATCGGTTTCTATTTCAAAAGGTTTTTGGGGATCTACCACACTGCTTGTTTCAATGTGTCAAAAGCTTTGATCCACACAGACTTTTGATTATTCTGTAACACATCCATCAATGGTGCAGCTATGTGTGAATAGCTGACAATGAATTTTTTATAGAAGTCGAATAATCCTAAGAATGATCGCAATTGGCGCTCATTTTGAGGAATCCGCCAGCCGAGGATCACAAAAACTTTACTTGGATCCATTCTAATTCGATATGTAGAAATTATATGTCCTAAGTACTCAACCTTAGATAAACATAGTTGTGTCTTCTCTGGGTTGACATACAAAGTAATCTCATCTAACATTTGAAAAATTGTACGTAAGCGACATTCATGTTCTTCCAAACTCTTACTATAAACCAACAGATCATCTACAAAATCAACCACAAATTGACCAATAAAAGGACAAAAAATATCGTTCATGAGCATCATAAAGTAGTTGGAGAATTAATTAAACCAAAGCGCATTACAAGATACTCATGATGACCAAATCTAGTACGAAAAGTTGTTTTATGTACATCATCGAAAGGTAAACATCGGGCTCTCCACAAATGATGATGTGAAAACCATTATGATTAAATTGATATATGTGAGTTTGAAAATCAATAGTCGGCTTCTTACTTGCATGCCATTGTTTATTGAGGATGAGATCAAGTCTAGCCAACCTAGCGATCTCAAAATCGAGCTCATCTCTATAAGTCTATATTTAGACTGGTAATCCGACAACTCGTCGATCTCAGGTCTCAGATCCCTTTGCATTTGCCAGCTCTACTCTATAGGTGTATTCAAATGGAGTAGTCTTCAGCTTTAGCTTCTTCACTAGAGAAGAGTTAATAACGTTATGTGTGGATCCTGTATCAAATAGAACTTTAACGAGATGGCCATGAACTTCCCCACTCATGACAACCAACTCGATGTCTAGAAATTGATATCCTTTCTGAGCAACTGGGGATAGCACCACATATGGATCATTCTTAATCTTCTTAGTGATTGTTACATTTAAGATGGGTTGTTTATTTTTAGATGGAGGATCCATCTTAGTATCTGTAGCTAGAAGATCAAAATATGAAGGAGACGATGGAGTGGATGGTGAGGACTGCTACCTCTCCACCACCACTGCTGTAGATATCTTCTTCTTCTTCTTCTTCTTCTTCTTCTTAGGACACATCTTATAAGCATGCTGACCTAGGCATTCATAATAGAGGCCCTCACAGCAAGCCTTTTCTTTCTATTGTTGTGTCAGACTGGATCTCTGAAAAGCTCTATCTACCATGGATGCACTTACTTTTCTCTTCCCATGGTTGGAATTCTGAATGACATTCATGTCTATTAGATGCTGGAATTGATGCTATGGACTTCTTGAATCTTGTCCAAGTATTCTTTTGTCCAAAGGGTTGTAATCGAGAGCATCACCCATCCTCCAACACCAAGGCAAGTTCTACTGCCTCATTTAAGGTGTGGCAACACTCCTTGCGCATAAGTGGATGCAACATCTCCCTAAGCCCAAGCACAAATCCATGGACCTGAAGAAAATCAGGCACTTGATTTGGAATCTTTAATAAGATTTCCCTATATTTTTTTGCATACTCCTACCTTGAAAGTTGTCTCTGTTGTAGGGAAAACCATGCATCTAGAGCCCTAGTACGTTCATCTGGAGGAACAAAATTATTGTAAAATATGATCTTGAAATCTACCCAAGTAGTCAGCTCTATCTTATCTTGCTCTAGTTTCCTCCACCGTCGATGAGAAACATCCATCAAACTGTAAGTGGAATGCTAGATCTTTTGTTTCTCATACTCAATATTGCAAAGTCGAAAGCATTGCTCCCACTTACTTATCCACTGCTCTATAGCATCTGCCATTCAAGCACTAACCTGTCCATGGTATTTTGGTGGATTCAAGTCCTTTACTTTCCACTTGAACTCTCTACTAGCAAATGCCCCAACATCTACAAAGTGGTGTCTATGAACTAGATGGTTTAATAGATGGAACTTCCATCTGCATTGGTGTAGCCACTGGTGGCACCTCTGGTTTCTTACTTGTTTCGAGGATCATCTAAAGAGTGTCCTTCATGCCCCTAACCTTGGCATTAAGAGCCGTAATCTCCATAGTGTAAGGCTGCTCAAGCTCCACCTCATCCATGGGAGTTACAGTCTCATCCAAACTCATTCTAAAGAAACAATATAATTAATAAGTCATTTGAATATAAAATGCAATACCTAACTAACAATTCTTCTAATTAATTATTTGTTCATGCAAAAAATGAATTAGAAAAATATATTCTAAATCCTCTCTCCATCCCATATATCCACAAAAGACAAACCTCACTCAATCCCCATGTCCTATACAAGTTTACATGATAATTGTACAAGTTATGGCAAATCCTAAAATACATTTAGCAATAAGCACCATGAACAAGCTATACAAGCTTTATAGATTTCCAAAAATGATTATAAATGATCTTATACTAACTATAAGTCTAACACAAGCTAAATTCAAGTGATTCTCCCTAGAAATTTACAATTTAAGGTCTTTGATAACTTCCCCTAACTTCTTGTGTCAAAAAGTGTAGTACTTGCAAAACTACTAGAACATTAGAAGTACCTAAACATATCCAAAAATAATTATTTTTAGCAACAACATAGTTCTAAAAGTTATCTTTCTTCTCCAAGTGGTATCAAGTCAATTGGATCTATGCTCATGTATGTATGACCAAAACTTTGCAAATCTATATCTATGTATAGGAGGTCTTGGGAGTGATACATAGCTCCCAAGAGCCACTGAGTATACTAATCAAATGAACTCCAAATTTAGTGAAATTTAGGTCATTGGAAAGCTTATCTAAGCATCTATTGTTAAACCAAGGTTTATCACAATCTCGGTCTCCAAACGAGAGAACCAGCAAAATAGTGTCTGCAACACCTGCACATTTTGCACTACTTAGAAACTAGACCAGAAGAAAGACTATATTCATAGACTCCCCAAATTAAGTTCAAATAACTTCAGATTTGATGAGCTTTACGCTACTATAGTGCAAAAACATTTCCAAAAGAATTTATCTCAATCGGACATTCCGTCAAAGAGAGATGGCATAATCACTAGAGCTCTACGCACTTCTCTGGCAAGTCTTTGCCAAGGATACTAGAGAACTAAAACAGACATTCTACCCTTTAAATCTTATCCAAATCATATGAAACTTATAGATATTCATGTTAACCCTATTATTCAGCAAATAGCATAATTTCATATCATTTGGACAAGTGGTGTTAGAGAAACACCCAAGTTTTTGCACACCTTTAATAAATTGTCAGAGAGAATTCCATGCATAAGGATTAGAGAGAATTTAATGAAATTTGGAGGACGAAAACTAAAATATATAGGCTTTAAAATCCAATAAAAAATGCAACAATTGGACACTCCTAGGAGGTGCAATTAGTGAGCCTAGGTAGGTGCTTTAGGTGGCAACTCAGAGAATTTGGTCTCTTTTCTCTTCCTTCTCCTCTCCACTTCGACTTCCTCATCTATGAGAGTGTGCGCACAGTGGAAGCAATCCCACATAGGCCTGGTTTGATGCCTCAAGAGGCCTTTATAAGGCACGTAGAACTCATTTATTCATGTCACTTGAGGAGAAAGAGAGCAAATGAATGCTCTTTGACTCCTCCATCTCACATGAGCATGAGCGCGGTTCTCAGTCTGTGACAGGCAACGGGATGAAGAGATACCTGATGGATAGGTTGTATGCACGTGTAGATGAGAAATAAAAGCTTCTTTTTGAATCCCCTTCCAAGCTCCACCCTCTAGCCTGCACAAATCTCGAGGTGCTCTTCTACAACGAATGCACGTCCCCAAAATTCGCATGCAAGATGCTCCAAAAGTTTCCCACAAAAAACTTTGAAGAAGATGGTGAAGTGGCCCCTTCTCCACAAACTTTCCCCTCTCTCCCTCAAACTCTTTTTTTTTTAATAAAGGAATTTCGGCCTTAGCCTACTGTCACTCTAGCACAATGGCAAGTACCAACGTGAGGAGCTTCACCTCATAAATGTCAATCCATGGAGACGTGAGGACCGGTATGAAGACCGTGAGCAAGTGATGGCATAAGTGCATGAGTGAAAGCACACAAGCATGCACACACATACACACACACACGTGCACAAAGGTAAGAGCAAATAGTGGAACAATGGAAGATCTTTGATTATAAAAGAACTCTCTTACAAAGCTGAAATCTACAACAAGCTACCCCTAAAATGAGCTCTCCAGCCGTTTTTATAGTTTTTTGAGTGATTTTGGCCCTGTCCAGCCCTAGTGTCTGGCATAGTTAAAAATTAGGCTCCAAGGCTTATTTGGGGGCTCAAATGGAGTCTAAAAATTATGAAAATTGGTAGGATGCTACTTCTAGTACTGCTCAAGCTTGAGGACTCCTCGGCTTGAACAAAATGGTGTTACAAAAATGGAAAATGATATTTACAATGGTTTTTAGTGATAAAAATCACTATTTTTACAGGGATTTCCTCTGAAAATTTGACATGTGCTTCTTTGAGCTCCCTACTTGATCCTTCTTCTTGTGCGTCCACTTCCTTGATGCGCTTCCATGCTTTGTCCTTGACCTTGAGCTTCAACACCTACTCTCTTGGACTTGTATTAATTAAAAGAAAAGTACAAGTGAAGGGGACTCGTGCCCATGGGACCCCTCGAATCCCACAGTGCAGGGGTAGATTTTACAAAGTTTAGAAGGCATTACAAAGAAGGTTTATCACCCTCATATGGGGCCCACTTAGGTTTAAGCTTGTTGTTGATCAAAAGGAGCACTTGATGATGCCTGAAGGGGGGGGGGGGATTTCTTACAGTCAGTGATTCTTTTTCCAAGGAGGAACAATGATTTCTCAATCGACCACTCTTTGGGGGAGTCACCAAATTTATACGCACATCTTTCCCGCCATATCTTCCATAGGACCTTCCCTCTGATGGCATTCTAGAGAGTCGCGAAGCAACCGATCGCTTCTCCTAGCAAAGCTTGTTTCTAGATGATATGCTTCTAAAGTGTAATTTTCTTTCCAACAATCTGCTAGAGCCTGTTGGAGTTGGGACAAGTAAAGAAGATGTGAGTGACATCTTCAATGGACCGCAGTGAATAGTGTAAAGTTTTTAATGAGTGAGCATTCAAAATCTAAGTTAGAAGGTAAGGAAGCTATGGCTAAAAGCATTTAGCAAAATGGGACTTATGCTGTGAGAAATCAACCTTAGAAGTTGAGTATGTCAAAGTCGCTTGTTCAGGAAGAGAGTTTCTGACATACCTTTGATCTTAATGATCAAACTAAAGTTTTAATGCTTCTTTTGGAAGACTAATGATTAATATGATTGCACAAAGGTAACATGGAGATTTCTATATCATTAGATTGAAGAAATCTGAAGATATTTGTAGGTAATGAAGTCAATCTTTGAAGCAGACTTCTTGAAGAAGAAAAATTTTCACTCAGAGAATGATAGTGGAAGACTTGATAAATTAAGGTAACATTTGTGTAAAGTTTGGTCTATAATTGATATAGAGGTGCTCTTAAATCAGTATAGATCAAGACTTTGGAGATTCAGAGGTCTCCAATAGTGGTATCAGAGCTAAAGGTGCATTACAAAGTGAAGTAAAGAGCATTGGAAGTCCCGACTGTTGTAGACATTGAAGTTTCTTCAAATTGAAGGTGGACAAGATCAAAGTTTTGAAGACAACCTGAAGAAGTGTGAAGATTGAGTTCGAAAGGATCAAGAAGGATTAAAGCTTCATATCAAAGGTACATTATATCACCATACATCTTAGTAATTGCAAACACATAAGATCAAAGATGGTAGAAAGCTTGCAGATTGATAAGATAGATAGAGAAAACTCTCCAGCTTGGTCCATGAGGATGGAGCCACACCTCGTGAGCAAAGATTTGATGGCATTTATCACAGGAGAAGAAGAAAAGCCTGAATTTGAAGATCCTAGTGTTCCAACTAGGGAAGAGCTTGCAGATTTGAAGAACTGGATGAAGAAGGATGCTCAAGCTAGGAGCATCATTTACATGGTTGTAAATGATTATCTTCTACCTCATATTAGAGGACTAGAAAGTGCAACAGATGTGTGGAATGCTTTGGAAGAGCATTTCCAGAATACAACCACGTCAAGGAAGTCTTCATTATGGGCAGAGTTCAGAACCTTCAAGAAAAAGAGCTCACAATCAATTTCTGATTATGTGGCAAGAATCAAGAAGGATATTGCTGATAGCTTGGGAGCAATAGATGAAGATATTGAAGAGGACAAGTTGGTAAGACAAATACATACATGTCTGAGAGGAGATGGGAAATGGAAACCTTTCATATTGTCCATAGAATTGTCATTAGATCACTCCTTATCTTAATCAATTGCTAGGACACATGCTAACTTTTGAGCAGGACATTAAGGGAGATAATGATAGGAGTGCAAGTCAACCTACGTACTCCAAGGACAAGAAAAAGAATGGCAAAGGGAAGCAGTCAACCAATGATGAAGGATCTTCAATCCAAGCTAATTTCACAAAAAGAAAGATGAATTCCATAGGTAAAGGAAGAGGAGGTAAGAATAAAGATAATGTTAGAGCTTGTTGGATTTGTGGCAGAACAAATCATTTGGCAAATGATTGTTGGTATAACAATCAAATGGTGGAAGCCATAATCAGAGTTTTAATCAAAGAGGTAGAGGAGGCAAAAATCAAAGAGGTAACTTCAGAGGAAGAGGTGGTAGGACATCATGTGCTAGAGGAGGTGGAAGAAGCTTTCAATCTCAGTCCTACAATAACAATTACTATAATTATGCATCAGATCAGAAGGATGACATGACTCTTATCTTGAATGCAACACATGAAGCAGTAGGAGAAGATCAAAGGGTGTTCTATATTGACTTAGGATGTAGCAATCATCTGAGTGGCAACATATCATTGATGACTGATATGGAAGCAAAGGTGAATGGACATACAGTTCAAACAGAAGATAACACCAAGCATAAAGTGGAAAGCATTGGAACAATGAAGAAAAAGAGTGGAAGCACACTCTTAAGCAAGGTACTTTATGTTCCTACTATTCCTAAAAACTTGATAAGTGTAGGACAAATTGTGGAGAAGGGATATGAAGTCAGATTCACAAATGATGGTGTTTATGTGCAAGATTCAAATCAGGGATATAGAGTATCATTGTAGGTAAAAAGGAAGGAGGAATTTTTACTCTCAAGGTCCAAGGTAATGTGGGACATGCATGGAAGTCAAAAGATGTCTAAGTTAGACCTATGGCATAAAAGGCTAGGTCATTTTAATGAGAGAGCCATAAAGGAAATGTCAAAGAATGATGTAAGCTTGGATTGCCAAATGTTCAAGGTCAACACATGGTGTACAAGTGTGAAGCTTGTCAATTAGGTGAAGCACACAAAAGTTCATACAATAAATCAGGATACAAGTACTCAAATATGCTTGAGTTGGTTTGTATAGATGTGTGGGGTCCTTCAAGGGACTATAGCATAAATGGATCCATATATTATGTATTGTTTGTTGATGATGCAACAAGATGGATTACACTCTATGTAATCAAGGACAAATCAGAAGTGTTCAAGACATTCAAGCATTAACATGCTTATGCAGAAAGGATTACAGGACAAAAGCTCAAGAGGTTGAGATCAGATGGAGGGGGATATTATTTCTCTAAAGAGTTTGATGATTATTTGTGGAATGCAGGTATAAAAAGAGAAGTAACTTGCAGGTACTCCCCTCAACAAAATGGAGTTGCAGAAAGAAGAAATAGAACTATTGTAGGGTTTGCAAGATCAATGATGAAAGAGAAGAATTGTCCAAACTACTTATGGGCAGAAGCTATCAACACTGCAACATACCTTGTGAATAGGTTACCCTGCAAAGCTTTGGATGGTAGAACACTTTATGAAGCATGGTGGCGTAAGAAACCTACTCTTGATCACTGTCAAATATTTGGATGTTTAGCATATGCTTATGTTCCTTCACAATTAAGACATAAGCTAGAACCCAAAGCAGAGAAGTATGTGTTTATTGGGTATGATGATAGACATATGGGTTACACATTGTGGAGTCCATCTACAAAGCAATTTCTTGTTACAAAAGATGTTACATTGATGAGCAGAGTACATGGTATATAGGGTCAACAAATGATTATGCAGATGTTGAAGAAGTTCAAAGGAAAGGGAAGACCAAAGTGGAATTACAGGCTTGTTAAGTTCTTGAATGAATGTGGATATCAAGCTTCAAAGGTAGATAGTAGCTTGCTAGTGAGGAGCTTAAGAAACAAATAGAGAAGGAGTTTAAGATAAGTGATTTGGGAAACTTATCTTACTTCTTAGGAATGCAGTTTGTGTATACTCAACATGGAGTATATGTTACACAAGAGAGATACTTGAAGAATATTCTGGTCAAGTTCAACATGGAAGATTGCAAGCCTTTAACCACACCATTGGAGGTAAATGATAAATTGAGCAGATATGGAGGTGAAGAATTTAATGACATGAAGAAATATCAGAGTTTGGTAGGTAGTTTGATCTATGCTACCTTGACAAGACCAGACCTATCATATGCAGTGGGTGTTTTATCACAATTTATGCATTGTCCAAAGAAGACTCATTGGATTGAAGCTCAGAGGGTACTCAAATATATCAAGGGAACATTGAGTGAAGGCTTGTATTATGGTTTTACTTCTGGTACAAGAATCAAAGTGTTTAGTGATGTAGATTGGGAAGGTGATTCAAATGATAGAAGGTCTACTCATGGTTATCTCTGTTATATTGGAGATAAGTTAGTTTCTTGGTGCTCAAAGAAGGAACACACATTTGCTTTGTCATCCACAGAAGCTAAGTATAAAGGAATGGTAGAGGCTGCAAAAGAAGTGATATGGTTAAAGACCTTGTTGAAGAGCTTTGGAACTGATCAGAGTACTCCAATTATTTTTGGAGACAATATGAGTTCATTATATTTGGAAGCTAATCATGTTTCTCATGCTAGGACTAAACACTTAGAGATTCAGAATCATTTCTTGAGAGAAAAGGTACTTGACAAAGAACTTAAAGTATTGTATACTCCAACAAAAGAGCAAGTTGCAGATATGTTGACAAAAAGCTTAGATGGACCTAAGCTACAAAAGTTCAAAGAGATGGCAGGAATAAAGAAGAATGGAATAATCACAATTAGTGATTGAGGGGGAGCTATTGGAACAAAGCAATCCCAAATTGATGATTATAAACAACTTGAAGCAAGTCAAGGATCAGAATGAAGTCAAAGAAATCATTGGAGATAGTGAAGAGATCTAAAAATGTAGCTTGTGCACATATGTACATTATTAGTTGAGAATTTATGGATATAGATCATCCTTAGGATGATAAGGAATATGTAATAGATGCGGGATGAGTCTAGAATCATATGTATATAAGTCAATGATGTAAAGAAATATATGAGAGAGTCATTAGAAGCCAAGTGTCAATGAGATAGATGTGAAGAGACTTATCTTCAGGAGTTAGCGTCGAGTCTTTCTCTGATTTCTCTCAGTTTGATCATGTGGATCAGGAAATCTTTTGTACACATCTAACCTAGAAGCTAATGAAGCTATGTTCAAAGTTTCATAGTCTAATTCCTTTCAAGCTGTGTGTATGATCAATAGGAACATGTATGTGTAAAGTCTGCAAGTAGACCTCTCAGAGTCGCACACTTTTTCGTGTCAATGTTTTGGTTAGATCTCATCGCACAGTGTAAAGTTTTTAATGAATGAGCTTTCAAAATCTAAGTTAGAAGGTAAGGAAGCTATGGCTAAAAGCATTTAGCAAAACGAGACTTGTGCTGTGAGAAATCAACCTTAGAAGTTGACTATGTCAAAGTCGCTTGTTCAAGAAGAGAGTTTCTAACATACCTTTGATCTTAATGATCAAATTAAAGTTTTAATGATTCTTTTGGAAGACTAATGATTGATATGATTGTGAAAAGGTAGCACGGAGATTTTTATATCATTAGATTGAAGAAATATGAAGATATTTGCAGGTAATGAAGTCTATCTTTGAAGCAGACTTCTTGAAGAAGAAAAAATTTCACTCAGAGAAGTGATAGTGGAAGACTTGATAAATTAAGGTAACATTTGTGTAAAGTTTGGTCTATAACTAATATAGAGGTGCTCTTACATCAATATAGATCAAGCCTTTGGAGATTTAGAGGTCTCCAACATCTATATCCCTGATTTGGATCTTGCACATAAACACCATCATTTGTGAATCTGACTTCATATCCCTTCTCCACAATTTGTCCTACACGTATCAAGTTTTTAGGAATAGTAGGAACATAAAGTACCTTGCTTAAGAGTGTGCTTCCACTCTTTGTCTTCACTGATCCAATGCTTTCCACTTTACGCTTGGTGTTATCTCCTATTTGAACTGTATGTCCATTCACCTTTGCTTCCATATCAGTCATCAATGATATGTTTCCACTTAGATGATTGCTACATCCTAAGTCAATATAGAACACCCTTTGATCTTCTCCTACTGCTTCATGTGTTCCATTCAAGATAAGAGTCACGTCATCCTTCTGATCTGATGTGTAATTATAGTAATTGTTATTGTAGGATTGCGGTTGAAAGCTTCTTCCACCTCCTCTAGCATATGATGTCCTACCACCTCTTCCTCTGAAGTTACCTCTTTGATTTCTGCCTCCTCTACTCTTTGATTAAAATTCTGATTATGGATTTCACCATCTTGATTGTTATACCAACAATCATTTGCCAAATGATTTGTTCTGCCACAAATCCAACAAGCTCTAACATTATCTTTATTCTTGCCTCCTCTTCCTTTACCTCTGGAATTCATCTTTCCTCTTATGAAATGAGCTTGTCTTGAAGATCCTTCATCATCAGTTGACTGCTTCCCTTTGCCATTCTTTTTCTTGTCCTTGGAGTACATAGCTTGACTTGCACTCCTATCATTATCTCCAATGTCCTGCTCAAAATTTAGCATGTGTCCTAGCAATCTCAGACCTATAAGTATTTGTCTTACCAACTTGTCCTCTTCAATATCGTCATCTACTGCTCCCAAGTTATTTGCAATATCCTTCATTCTTGCCACATAATCAGAAATTGATTGTGAGCTCTTTTTCTTGAAGGTTGTGAACTCTGTCCATAATGAAGACTTCCTTGACTTGGTTGTATTGTGGAAATGCTCTTCCAAAGCATTCCACACATCTGTTGCACCTTCTAATCCTCTAATATGAGGTATAAGATAATCATTTACAGCCATGTAAATGATGCTCCTAGCTTGAGCATCCTTCTCCATCCAGTTCTTCAAATCTACAAGATCTTCCCTAGTTGGAACACTAGGATCTTCAAATTCAGGTTTTTCTTCTTCTCCTGTGATAAATGCCATCAAATATTTGCTCATGAGGTGTGGCTCCATCCTCATGGACCAAACTGAATAGTTTTCTCTATCTAGCTTATCAATCTACAAGCTTTCTCCCATCTCTGATCTTCTATGTCTACAACTACTAAGATGTATGGTGATATAATGTACCTTTGATATGAAGCTTTAATCCTTATTGATCTTTTCAAACTCAATCTTCACACTTCTTCAGGTTTTCTTCAAAAATTTGATCTTGTCCACCTTCAATTTGAAGAAACTTCAATGTGTCTGCAACAGTCGGGACTTCCACTGCTCTTTACTTCACTTTGTATTGCACCTTTAGCTCTGATACCACTGTTGGAGACCTCTAAATCTCCAAAGGTTTGATCTATACTGATATAAGAGCACCTCTATATCAGTTATAGACCAAACTTTACACAAATATTACCTTAATTTATTAAGTCTTCCACTATCATTCTCTGAGTGAAAATTTTTCTTCTTCAAGAAGTCCGCTTCAAAGATTGACTTTATTACCTGCAAATATCTTCAGATTTCTTCAATCAAATGATATAGAAATCTCCATGCTATCTTTGCGCAATCATATCAACCATTAGTCTTCCAAAAGAATCATTAAAGATTTAATTTGATCATTAAGATCAAAGGTATGTCAAAAACTCTGTTCCTGAACAAGCGACTTTGACATAGTCAACTTCCAAGGTTGATTTCTCACAGCACAAGTCCCGTTTTCCTAAATGCTTTGAGCCATAGCTTCCTTACCTTCTAACTTAGATTTTGAATGCTCACTCATTAAAAACTTTACACTATGCACTAAGATCTAAACAAAACATTGACACAAAAAAATGAACGACTCTGAGAGGTCTACCTACAGAATTTACATATACATGTTCCTATTGATCATACACACAACCTAAAAGGAATTAGACTATGAAACTTTGAACATAGCTTCATTAGCTTCTAGATTAGATGTGCACAAAATATTTCCTGATCCGTGTGATCAAGTTGAGAGAAATCAGAGAAAGACTCGATGCTAACTCTTGAAGATAACTGTCTTCACATCTATCTCATGGACACTTGGCTTCTAGTGACTCTCTAACATATTTTTTTACATCATTGACTTATATACATATTATTCTAGACTCATCCCGCATCTATTACATATTCCTTATCATCCTAAGGATCATCTATATCCATTTTACAAAAAATCTCAACTAATAATGTACATATGTGTACAAGCTACATTTCTGAGATCTCTTCACTATCTCCAATGATTGACTTCATTCTGATCCTTGAATTGCTTCAAGTTCTTTATAATCATAAATTTGGGATTGCTTAGTTCCAACATTGTAGCCTATCAATAAGGCCACTATAAAAAATGTAGCAACAAGACCCATTGTAGATGCGTTTGTGGAGGCTTTTGCGAGGCATTCCATCTATTTGATGGGTGATTTGTATTCAAGATATGACCAATTTCAATTATTTATCTAGAGCAAATATTTACCACGATGAAAACTCCTTTGGGTCTAGCATGTATGTGTACTTTGCCATAAGGAGTGACAAATTCCATGGCTCATATGATGAATGCTATGAATCTGCTCTTACATGACTTTATTCCTAAATTGACTATGCCTTTTATTGACATGCTTAGAGAACATTCTGCCGAAGCAAGGAACTATAGAACTTCATCATACCAATCAATTTGAGCCACGGCAAGAAAAAGATGGTTATCTACAGGATCATTATTAACACTTCTTGGCTTCTCACTCTTGGCCATTCTTGACACTTGATCCACCATGTAATGCCCCCTGTTCGGCTTGAAGTGAATCTGAAAATCATATTCTTGGAAGAGTAGTAGCCACCACCAAACCATTCCAGCTACTCTAGGCTTATTGATTAAATGCTTTATTGGTTGATGGTTTGAGATGAAAATGAAATGTACGCCTAGAAGATAGTGCAAATACAATAGCCAAACCTTCTCTTTCCATGGTACTATAGTTTTTTTGCACCTTTGTAAGCAATCTACTTGCATAAGCAATAGGTTGGTCCACCATATGAGTGGATGGTTGTGCCAAAATTGGTCCAATAGTGTGAAGACTTGCATATAACCTTGGTTTTAGCTCAGTGAAGACTTTGTAGTGCATAACCTTAGTTTTAGCTCACTGAAGGTCCTTTTTTCTTAACGACTCAATGAGAAGAGTATATTCTTGCTTGTAAGCCTTGACAAAGGCTTAGCTATTTTCGAGTACATTTGAATAAATCTCTTATGGTATCTTGCATGTCCTAAGAAGGTTTGCACTTCCTTAGGATTATGTGGAATGTGCATGGATAAGATGGAATCTCACTTAGCTCGATCAACAATTGTCCCTTTGGCTGAAACTATGTGGCCAAGAAGAGTACCTTTAATGACCCAAAGTTGACATTTAGTAGGGTTCAACTTCAAAACTATCTGGAGGAACTAGTCAGATATTTCCTTCAAATTTTCCAAATGCTGATGAAAATCTCGGGCCATTACTCTTCTATATGTTCCTGAGAATACTAAAAAGACATCCATGAAAATGCGAAGAAATGTTATTAGCCATTTACCCGATATTAGATACATTGTTTTATTAAATGATGTAGGTGCATTTTTGAGGCCAAAAGCCGTGCACGTATAGACATGAGTGTCTCATGGAGTGATGAAGCAATTTTGTCTCTATTTTTGGGGTGGATGAGAATTTGATTGTACCCATTGAATCCATCAAGAAAACTGTATAGAGTATGTCCAACTAATTCTTCCAATACCTACTTTCTAAAGGGTTGTAGGAAACTATCTTGAAGAATTAATTTATTTAGGGCATGGAAATCAACACACACTCTTATTTTTCCACTATTCTTCTTAGGTACAATAACAATCGATGAAAGCCACCTTGAGTGTTCTACAAGAACAAGAATACTTGCTTCCTCTAATTTAGTTATTTCCACCTTGATTGCCTCTGCATATTTTGGGTTGAGTCAGTATGGTCCACTTCTTACAAGTGAATCTCCCTCTACTAAGGGTATTTGATGTAGTCCAAGCTCTTTGAGAATACCTAATAGGTCTTTGTAGGACCAAGCGAAGGTACTCTTATAACTATAAAGAAAAGAAGTTACCTTTTGTAGTAAAAATGGGTAGTGCCAAAACCATATCATTAGGTGGATTATTTGTTAGTTTTTTTCATCTCCAAGGTTCACTTCTCGAACAAGCATTTATGTGATAGTCTCACTTGAGCAATCATCAATACTATGTATCGAGGTAGTATTGAGCTTGTGCTCCATGATATGTTCCTTAGTCCACCCATGAGAATATCTAGAAATGGAAGGTCATCTCTAGTCCCAAGGTCAAAATTATCCTCCAAAGATGTTTATTCCTACATCCATAAAATTGTTTATTCTCCTCACATAACAAAACAGTGGTGCCATTTGATAGAATTTGGCCAATTTGTTCAATTCCCCAAGTGAAGGTGCTTGCCCCCAAGGAGGTGTTTGCAAAAAATGTACATGTCCAACTTTCTTTATAAAGGAGTCAACTCTACTTGAAAAATTGTTCTAATTTGCACAAAAAAATGCTTCTTGCCCACTTTGCTATTATCTGATAAGTGCCCACTTTGTGGTGGTCCTTCATGATTTAGTCGTCCAACTCTAGGAGAGTCACCAAAACAAGGTGCCTAAATTCTTGATGCCTACCAAAAATCAGTCGCCTAGTTTCTGCCTGTTCATCAAAATTTAAGCACCCAATTTTGCCATCTTGGCCACCAAAAATTAGGCGCTCAATTTTTCCATCTTAGTTACCTGGGGAGGTGTCACAATTAGGTCACCTTGAAGGGGGAACCCAAGCTGGGCCACATGTTTGTCTTACTCCTGTAATCACCTAGTTTACTTTTTCCTCACTAAATGGGTGCAAATTACATACTTTCACTTCATTTGGGCCTACTTGTGCCTCTTCTGCAAAAAATTCACTGTTTTGTGCAGAGGCTAGACATGACCCATTTTGATCTAATTCTTCATTAATTTCACTTATCTCTATTGTGTAGCACTCTAGACTTTCCATCATCCAATTAAATAGATTAACTTCTTCATGTGGCAAGGAAGTCATTACCTCACTATCCATCATGTAACTAGTTGCTTTTGCAGTGTGGCATCCTTCCTCCAAATGTATTTGCAATTGATTGTTAGTCCTTGTAGAGATCCATAGCATATTTCTTCCCCACTCTTGTAATGCCTTGCCTTGCCTTGACCATGGTCTTCCCAGGAGCAGAGAAAAAGAGGTTTCTTAGGGTAATGCAATAACCACAAAATCTAATAAAAAGTAGGATCCTTGAACTATCATAAGTATCTTTTCAATAATTCCCTATGGTATAACTCCTTGTTGGTATGCCAATGTCATAGTGAATGGTGCAGATTTTGTCAATTCAAGTTTCAATATCTTCATGGTGAAGTCGGCCATCAACTTGATGCTATACCTACCATCCACAATGACTGCTGTAAAAATCTCACTCTTTATGGAAACAACCAACATTGAACTATGGTAGTTTGCCAATGGATTAGGGAGGAAATCCATCATATACACATCTACACGGTGTGGTGGGTTCAAGTGGGTAGACTATATAATTTTAAGTAAATCACTTCTCACCTTTACATCCATTTTAATGAGTTGGTATAAACTGGCCTTATGATGAGTCCCCTTCAAAATTTCTTCAATATTAACATCCTATGCATGCTCTTGAGGGTGAGTTGGCCGGTACTTCAATGAATTACTCAACCTCTCATAAGCTTCTTCAATGGCCTCATGGTTGCTCAAATCAACCTTCTTGCCCTCTTCCTTCTCCTTGGTTCCCTATTGTTCTTCTAGATGGGTTGCTACTGCTTGTATAGCTCTAGTCATCATAGGTGCTATAGAGGATTAAACAACAAAAGACTATGGAGCCATACCTTCCTCTTGTGGAGAGAGCACAATCATGTGAATTGAAGCAGAGTAGTTGCGGGGACAATCCTTCGTATAGTGGTCCTTGGCATCTAGGCAGTGTTTACAGGGAGGTGCACCCTTAGGCAAAGAGCACTTACTTTGCATGTGATCATATTCTCCATAGCGATAGTACATTAATTGTCTAGTATACTTTGATCAATTTGAGCAGTTCTCTTCCTTGTTGTGAAAATTTGAAGTGCTACTGTAAAATGTAACGGGAACTTGTGAATTACCTTTTTGTTGAGCTCCTTTAAGGTATTAGCAGTAGTGAGCCTCATTACCATTTTTGTCACAAAATTGGCAAGTTGCTCAATTTGGACAGATCACATTGGAGTGGCCACTATTGTTGCATGTAGTACACCATACCTGCTTGTGGATTTCCTTGTTGATATATTTAGGTAGTGATGTGTGTGAACACACTAGGACTGTCGGGGCACTTTTTTCCCTCTCTAGGAGGTTTTTTTCCCCTGGCTTGTATATATGCCTATTGCCCTAATGGGCTACTTATCTTTGTACATTCTCTAGTAATACATTCAGTATTGTGTAATGTGCTCCAAGCTTCTTCTTCTTCCTTGTGCTATTTGCGTGCTTCCGCAGAAGTTTAACTCCAACAATTGGTATCACAGTAGGTCGTCGCTTCATCTTGGACACCGTCAACACTCCTCCAGTTGCAATCTCAGAATCACACGAATTTTGGTCTAGCAGAATTTGTTTGGGCAATTCTGTTCAACTTTTTGAGATACAATCAATTTTCTGCATCAAGGTATTTTAGTCACCGGCCATCACTGAAAGCAGTGATGTATTCCGTATCTTGGCTGTTGAGGATAAGTTGGATGGTACCAACTACCCGTTATGGGCTTATATGATGCGACATGTGTTGGTTGTAAAAGGACTGTGGAACATTGTGTAGGGTGTCGAAAAATGTCCTATCAACTTGCAATTGTTACAACTGGAGGTACTAAAGCTGATGCAAAAGGTGTCGAAGATGATGATATTCTGCATATTCCTATTCGTGTTGCAGTTTCTCCTGCACCTATTATAGAGCAGATTCGCTGGGATGGTAGAGATGCCCAGGCACATGCATTGATAGCTTTGTCTGTCAAACGTGCCATTATTCCTCACATTCGCTCTTGTAGAACAGCCAAGGATGCTTGGGATACACTTACCACATTGTACCAAGCTAGGAATGAGCCTCATGTTGCTTACCTCCAAAAACAGTTGGAGAGTGAGCACATAAATGAAGGTGATTCTATGGACAGTTTCCTAACGAAGATCAAAGACTTGAAGGAACAATTGATTTCTGTTGATGAGGTTATACCAGATAGCTCACTTGTGCAGACCGTTCTGAATGGTCTTCCTGATTCATATCAGAGTTTTGCTTCTACTCTTCGGTTGATGATGAAAGGCAATCCAAATGCCTTATCATTTGAGGAGTTAGTCTATGTTCTCTTGCGAGAAGATCAATCTAGGCAGAACAGGTCCATTATGCGAGTTGCAAATCAAGCTTTCCTGGCTAGTCAGAAGGGAAAAGGAAAATGGAGCTCTTCAACTAGTAAGCAGAAATATGCTAATTCTGCATATTCGAAGAAGGAAGATAAAGATGAGAAGAAACCAGAAAAGTAGAAATTGTTTTGTAAGTATTGTAAAGGGAATGATCATATCATAAAGAACTGTCCAAAACTGGCTGCTAAAGAGGCAAAGAAGAAAGAGGCTGGAATGGTTGTTGCAGAGGCCTCTACACCAAAAACAGAGTCTGCTAATCTTGTGCAGAAAGAAGAATGGGTGTTTACTATTGTCTGTAGTTTTGACCCATCTTCTCATGATGAATGCATGTCTGCAGTAGACTCAGATGTTTGGTATTTTGACAGTGGGGCAACCAAACATATTACCTCGTGGTGCAGTTTCTTATCTTCACTCGAGCCTGCCCCTACAGGGAATATTGTTACATGCGCCAACAACTCCTCTTATCCTGTTATGGGAGTTGGTAAGATCATTTTGACTACTGCTGATGGTAGTTCTTTCACTTTGTCAGATGCTTTATTTGTGCCAGGGATCAAGAAGAAACTGTTATCAGTTTCTGCATTAGCCAAGATTGGTTTGGTTGTGAAATTTGTTGATGACAGGTGTACAGTTCATGATCTGTCAAATGGTGATGTGATTATTGCTTCCGGCATTTTATGTTGTGGGATATATAAGCTCATAGACTATGAAAGATCTGTAAATGATTTGACATGTGCAGTAAATGATTCTCAGGCTATGTCAAATGCAAAGCTTTGGCATGCACGCTTTGGTCACATGAATTTTGCTAGTTTGCTATGCATGCAGAAATCTAAAATGGTGTCCTCTTTGCCCAAACTTGAGGCACCTGGAGAACATGTTTGTGAAGGCTGTATTTTGGGCGAAATGCAACGTTCGTCCTTTCCAAAAGATGGTTCAGTTCGGGCTACTCAGAAATTGCAGCTTGTACATTGTGATGTTTGTGGTCCTATGCAGACACCTTCTTCTGGGAATTATCTTTACTTCGTGACTTTCATCGATGATTTTTCTAGGCATGCATGGATATATCCATTGAAGGTAAACTCCGAAGTGTTCATGTGTTTCAAACAGTTTTTGGTTTTGGCTCAAAATCTGTCAGCATGTAAAATGGGCACCCTCTGTTCTGATCGAGGGGGGAATATATGTCTTCTGATTTTAATGCATTTTTGGCTGAACGTGGGATAAAACACCAGTGTACAGTGCCGTATACACCTCAAGAGAATGGAGTTGTTGAACGAAAGAACAGGTCACTCATGGAGATGGTGAGGTGCATGGTCAAGAGTCAAGCTTTATCACATAGTTTCTGGCTTGAGGCTGTCATGTGTGCAACATATGTACTGAACAGGTGTCCCACTAAAGCGCTACAGTCTATCACTTCATATGACGCTTGGCATGACCGTAAGCCATATGTTGCTCATCTGCATGTTTTTGGTTGTTTGGCATATGCATTAGTGCTTGAACAACATTGCAGAAAATTGGATGATAAAGCAGTAAAATGTATTTTTGTTGGGTACAGTTCTGAAAGTAAAGGCTATTTTTTGTATCATCCATAGACTAAATGCATTTTGGTTAGCCGTGATGTTGTTCTTGTGGAAGACGCTATTCAAGCATTGCTTTCATGTAATAAGGAGACATCTCTTAGCTCCAAAGACATGCATGATACTTTGCTCCCTCTTTTTACAGGTGGAAAGTCTCGTGCTGGTCCTAATGAGGCAACTTCTCAGCCTTTGCAGGTTTCATGTGATGATGCAAATAATTCCATTTTTGATGCAGATGTACATGATGCACTTATTGATCAGAGAGCTGCTATCGAGCAGACAAGAACTATGCCAAAATGGCTAGTACAGACCTTGCGTGATAGCAAATTAGATGCACCTCTGTCATATCGTACTCGTTCAGGCTCTCATAGTGCCTCTTTTGCATCAGATTGCTATGATATGGCTGCATCTAGTCTCTATGATGAGAATGAGCCTGTTGCGTTTGATGAAGCACACAATTCAGGAAATTGGATGGATGCTATGCAATCTGAATATGATGCTATAATGAAGAATGGTACTTGGTCTTTATGTGACTTGCCTCCTGGCAAGAAGGCCACTGGCACTAAGTGGGTATACAAGCTAAAGCGTAAATTGGATGGTACAGTTGACAGGTATAAGGCTAGGTTTGTTGCAAAGGGTTATGCACAGGAAAGAGGCATTGATTTTGATGAGACCTTTGCACCTACATGCCATATGACTACTGTTCGGAGCATCTGTGCACTTGCAGCTCATCATGGTTGGAATGTACATCAGTTGGACATTAAAACAACATTTCTGAATGGTGACTTGCATGAAGAAGTGTATGTTTTTCAGCCCCGTGGCTTTGTGCAAAAAGGGCATGAAAACCAGTTGTGCAGGTTAAAGAAGGCATTATATGGTTTAAAGCAAGCACCACGTGCTTGGTATGAGAAGATACATGCCTATCTGGTTGCACATGGTTTGAGAACAGTCCAACTGAAAGCACCTTATATGTTAAGTGTGCTACTGATGTGCTTCTAATCATTGTTATCTATGTTGATGACATGCTACTCACTAGACCTATTGAGAAGCATATTGCTGATTTTAAGGCTGATTTGCATGCCTCATTTGAGATGTCTGATTTGGGGCATTTGCATCACTATTTGGGCATTCAATTTATGCAAATTGATGGTGGAATGGCTTTATGTCAAATGAAATATATTGACACATTATTGCAGCGTTTTGGCCTTGAAGATTGTAAGCATATTGCCACTCCTATGGAGACAAGTTTACGATTGAGTCTTCATGATGATGGAGATGCATTTGATGTTGTTCCCTATCAGCAGATTGTTGGATGCTTGATTTACTTATGCATCACTCGGCCAGATATTCAGTTTGTTGTCTCATAGATGAGCAGGTTTATGCATTGCCCAAGAGTCAAGCATTGGTAGGCAGTTATGCGCATCTTTTGCTATTTGAGTGGTACTCGGCTACTTGGGTTGTTTTATCCAAAGGGGGGATCACTACCACCAGATTTGCATGCTTTTTTTTTACTCTGATTTGGTTGGTTGCTATGACACTCGTGTGTCCACTAGTGGCTTTTGCTTCATGCTTGGTAGCTCATGTATATCTTGGTTGAGCAAGAAGCAGCCTACTATGGCCACTTCTAGTTGTGAGGTTGAGTATAGGGCAACTTTCATAGCGACTGTTGAGTGTGTGTGGCTCATATGCCTTATGGCTGATTTGGGTGTTGGTCAGACTTCTGCCACCACCATCTTCACTGACAGACAGAGCACATTGGCAGTTGCAAGGAACCTTGTGTTCCATGCTCGCATTAAGCACATTGAGGTGCATTATCACTATGTTAGGGAGAGGTTCTCTACTGGGGAGATCAGCTTGGCATATGTGCCCACATAGGAGAACATTGCAGACCTTTTCACGAAGGCTCTGCCTAGGGAGAAGTTTGAAGCTTTTCGCAAAGCTTTGGGCTTACTTCCTTGTGTGGAGTGATTTCCACATAGCTTGGCACTTCCTTATACATGAGTTCCAGCTCCTTGTTGACCGCATCACTCCCAAGGGGGATTTGTTGATATATTTAGGTAGTGATGTGTGTGAACACACTAGGACTGCCGAGGCACTTTTTTCCCTCTTTAGGAGGTTTTTCTCCCCCGGCTTGTATATATGCCTATTGCCCTAATGGGCTACTTATCTTTGTACATTCTCTAGTAATACATTCAGTATTGTGTGTTGTGCTCCAAGCTTCTTCTTCTTCCTTGTGTTGTTTGCATGCTTCCGCAGACGTCTAAGTCCAAGATTCCTAAGTAGTTTGCTTCTCCTCCACTTCGCATCGAAGTTGTGATACTAAGTCATCATTGTAGCATGTAGGTGGTGAGGTGACCTTCTCCTCCTATTGGTTTCGTTGCATCTTAAGTGCTTTCAATTCCCTCCTAGGTAGCTCAATTGGATCCATGAAAGTGGCATAATTTGGTTGATTGATACCTTCAAAGTGCACCCTTGCCTCTTCGATAAGAGAAGCAATCACCACAAAGTCCTCCAATGTAGCATCTAATCTTAGTTATTCTTGAAGCTTCTATTGAGAGGACCTTAAGGGGGGTCTTCTCAATCCATTTCTTCACTAAAAAGTCACTTAGAGCATGCATCAAGCGAGAAACAAGAGCTTTAGTGCATGTATAAAGTTTATGGAAAGATTCACTTGGTTGGAGCTTCAAATTCTCCAGTTGATCCAAAGCTTACTCTAAAGAGTTATTGGAATGAAATGTTTGATAGAAAGTGGTCTTCAAGGCCTCACAAGTGGGAAAGTGCCCATCTGCATGTTGGCTATACCACTTGTCTACAAATCCATCCGAGGTAGATGGAAACAGTACTAGCATGGCATCTTCCTAGTGTTGCAACTTCCATACTCTACATAGAGAGATGAACCTCCTTATGTGATCATTAGCATCTTTGTGCACCAAGCCTTTAAAGGTAAGAAATTTGATGCTCAACCTCGATAATAAATTCGCGATGTCTTCCATTGATGCTTGTGTATCGTCAAAGGTGTCTGAGGAAAAATCAAGGGCTCTTCTAGGCTTCTCTTTAGAAATCGGTGTAATGGATAAAACTTGGGAACAGTAAATGGAAAGATTTAAAGATAGAGGGGTGATTGTTTGCTGAAAGGAATGTCAATTTGACTTTTTGGGACTCCTTTGAAGACAATGAGTCTCCCAAATCTGCTAAGGTATGGGTCATGTATGCACTCACCCAAGTTCGAGTTGAAGTCTAACAAGACTCAAAAATCAAAGAAAAACAATATAAAGATAAATTTTTACTTCAAGAGATACCTCACAAAGAGCATGTAAGGTCCCATTGGGCATGTCAAACTATAGAAGTGAGATTTGGGACCTCTTTTTTGGAAAGGTGCAAACACAGCTCCCATAATTCTTTCTACTCAAGGGGGGTTCTTCCTTAGGAAAATATACCCTGTAACATGCATGTGTTCAGAAAGACTATTTGCAAATGAATAACATAACGATAAGAAAATTACAAAACCTTAATAACTCAAAGAGTTTCCAATATAATTGAAATAGCTTAATGAAGCTTAATGAACATTACAAAGTAGGCCAATAACCACTTATAAAAAAATACTGAGAGTTTGAAAGCAACAACACAAGTGCTTGAAATATCACTATGTATTCTACAATTGAGACACAACTAGCCAAAGACTACCTAGTTACATTGATAGGCTATCTGCTACATGATTAAATAGTCGAGACTCTGTATAATTACCACACAGTTGCTACAAAACACAATGAGCAAAGTCACCACAACACACAACGAACAAACAAAGAGATAGTTCATAATGGGATGTATGAGATAGATAAGATGGGAAAATGAGTGCTAGGGAGCCAAGATGAGTGGCCTTGTCGATTCTGATCATTAACTATTGACATGAACTACACGCTTTAAAATGACGTGACTAGTTGGAGAGATGAGTTATTCTTGGTAGGTCACCTACCTAGTTTTGGGCCTTCATCTAAATGTACTTGAATCCACAGGGCCTTGCGGTGGCTTCTCTTGCAATATCTGACTCTTTATCTCTTACTGATAAGTCTTGGAAGAATTCACTTTTTATCCCGCATCGCATCAAATGTCCAGACTTGGATGGTCAATTGTCACCTTATGATGGTCGTGTCAAAAATAGGTAGAGATAACTCCTTAATTTGAATGTGTAAAAAATGGATGGCAGCACCCTATTTTTGATGGTAACACACTTGGGCGTCATGTTGACCTGGTTAATCCTAAGAGGTGGTAGAATTGCATTAGAGTAGTGGCGCCGCCCCTATTCAAGAGTATAAAGTCACCGTGGCTTATAAATCACCCCAGTTAAGAGCTGCCTTATTCATGCCATGATTCATCCAGGAGGCACCCCCAAGTCGCCTTATCATATGCTTCAAGAATTGATTCTCCTTCCAAAGGCGAATTAGTTGTCCATCCCTTGTAGTTCTTACGAATAGGAAACTCTTCAATGCACGTGAATTGAAAGTGACGCCATAGGAAATCCCACATAAGTATGACATACTCCCTTGTATTGTAAGAGATAAAGCTTTGAATTCATTTACTCATTGAGGGGATGCGAGTTTGGGGCCTTTGTTGCCAAAAGGGGAAGTGGGCACCAATAACGTGATCCAATATGCCCAAGCGGGCAAGGGGTTGCCCATGGATTGCCTCTAAGCTCATTGGCATGTGTGCCTATCCTTGGAGATAGTAGCGTGAAGGGATGCCCTTTTTGTGGGCCATGCGAACTTAGGGGCGAGGTGGATGTCTGGATCACTTGTTTGCAAGAGCATATGACCTTCTACGTAAGTCTAGCCTTGAAATCTTTGGTCATACACACGAGTGACCAGACGGTGAATTTCATATTTGTTTGAATTGGTCAAACCCTTAGATTATAAACTTATTTTATTACAACACTTGTCTCCTTTGTGGAGGATATGAAAAAAAGGGCATGATGTCACAAGGGGATAATTCTAGGATGGTGCCAATTCATGGGGGATTAAAAGAAAACTATTTATTGAAGTATATTATAACAAATTCCATAGGGATACCATTTATAAGAACACAAATTTCATTACACTAAACTTGTTCCATCCAAAGTTACATGTCTACCAATGCTTGTTTGGATTCTCGATTTCATTCCTTTTGTGATGAATTCATATTGGAAGTGTTTGTGAGGTTGATTTTAAATAACAAGGACTACATTAATTTTTTGGAAGTTAGGTCTATTACCATTAGTGTCCATGTGAAAGGCCAAATGGTTGTCAGAAACTTTTGTATATGTTCCTTCCGTATTTGTAACACCTACAAAATCTATCTTCGTGCTCTTGGTGTACTATGTTTTTCTACATATTATGTAGCCTTTGTGCAGACCACTATGTGCAGTGCTCGGAGCTCGATTTTCTACTCTGAGGGTACCATCCTGGAGCTTGGGAGAAGGAGAGTTTAGTGTGGTGCATTGACGCCAAAATACTTCAAGGCCTTCAACCTACTCTTACATCATGTTTGAAATTTGAAAGAAAAACTCACACACCCAAGGACCCCTTTTATATCCCACATTCAAGAATAACTCTAGGCTAAGCTTTATTCAAAGCACTTGTTCCTTGATTTTTGGATGGAAGTTTTACTCAAAGTACTTGTTCCTGAATAGAAGTGGTGCACAAGGCTCATTAATGTTTGGCCATGCCTTGATCATCCACTTGTTAACTAGCTTATCCACCAATGTAGTTATGTTCATAATTTCCAACCTACCCTTATCCTTAGAGAGACAACACATGCCTCACTTGACGTTGGTATATCTCTTCTTTTTGAACATCTCCTTTACTCCACATTGAACAATTCAATATCATTGGGTCTACAACAAAAAAGGAAGTATAGGGAAATAGGAACAAGAAAACATTTTGATTACTCTTCTTGCCACATTCAATTGCATGCCCTTCTAATAGAAAAGCTTCATTTCTAGTGTGTTCATGGCCCAATCTCATAATTGAAGTCTTATATTATTTTGTTAATGCCTTATACTTTAATGCATTTATGGTAGGTGTGTTACAATGGATTGAATGCATAGACTAAGGATCCATGGTGCAGTGGTAAAACCACTGGACCTTGAACTTTGAGGTCCATGGGTCAAACCCTAGGTGTGGCCTTACGCATCACCTCTAGAAAGCACGGGATAAAAAGGATCCCTAATGTGCGAATTGTGAGGTCCATGGTTCAAACCCGAGGTCTAGCCTCATGTATTACCTCAGGAAGAGGTGGTAGATAAGAGGGATCCCTAGTGTGTGTAGTTATTTCAATATTTCAAGCATAATAATAAAAAAAGTAGATCGATGACAAAATTTCCAAAAAAAAAGTCTCATGTACAAAAAGCCAATAGGGGGCGACAAGAGAAATAGTTTCACTTGACACTAATGCAAGTCTCATCCCTCTAGTTGTGGAACTTTTCATGCTCAACTCTCCTACCTTATATCTCTCCTACCTTATATCACATAGGGTTGAATGTCCAAATGAGGGCTTGCTCTTCGAGCTCTTGCTTGTGTTGTGAAGAAATTTGAAAATCTTGGATCACAAGGGCAAGGATCTTTGGAGAGAAGTTTTCTCTCTCTCTTTCTCTCTTAAGTGAACATCAGGTTGTCCGCGTGATGATGGCCCATCTTTTTAACATATAAATGTGGATTTGTATGGTAAAATGGCTCTCATGGGTTTCCGAAAGTGGAAGAATCTCGACATATTGACCTTGCTCTTTTCCCCAATCCCCGTCTTCCCGAAAGGCTCTAATCTCGTATGCTCCCTATGGAAGAGTTGGAATAAAGTCAAAAACTACACAAGAATTAGTGAAGACTGGAAGTGGGCAGCCGGTATCAGACAAAACGACTCTATCTGGTTTCCGATCCATGGCATCCGGAGTGTGGAATCTTGGAACATTCAAAATGCCAAGAAGTTATGGAACAAAGGCTTCAAAAAATGGAAACATCTCTGGAAACATGACACCAACTGCTGGATCAACTTCGAGGATATTGACCCTTGCGTCAACATTTCGTACGAAGAATGGAACACTTTGCAAAGCAGATGTCTCGCCTGTGATCGACACAAAACTCGCCTTCTCATGGGACACGACACATCGAGCTCGCTTGGTCTCAAATGGCACAATGGGAATAGCCTATCAAAAATCCCGAACATCAAAGAAACGATTGACTATCAGGTTAACCTCAACAAGAAGTGGTGCCTGTCATAGACGCGGCTTTGGTGGGACATGAAGTTCATGGCTATCTGGCACCCCCTCATAGAAATCAAAAAGTCTGTCCTCTTATGGAAAATTCTTCATCATGGAATCTGGACCAACCTTAAGGCTACCAAACTTTGTGGGATTTCTCCCTGGTGCAAATGCTGCTACCGGTCTATCGAAGATGTCCCACACATCTTCTTTACCTGCCCCAACTCCAACAGACTCTGGCAGACGGTTGGAATGAAAATTAGACTTCAAAAACATCTCAGTTGGCAGCAAGCCCTGCTGGGAGAAGCGATCGGCTGCTCTGCGACCCTCTGGAACACCATCAGAGGGGAGGTCCTATGGAAAATATGGCGGGAAAGATGTGCTCTCAACTTCGGTGACTCCCCCAAGGAGTGGTCAATTGAGAAATCATTATTCCTCCTTGGCAAAAGGATTGCTAACTGTAAGAAATCCCCCCCCTTCAAGCATCATCAAGTTCTCCTTTTGATGAATAACAAGCTTAAACCCAAGTGGGCCCCGCATGAGGGTGATGAGAGGGTGATTAACCTTCTTTGTAATGCCATCTAAGCTCTGTTAAAGCTTCCCCTGCTTTGTGAGATTTGGGGGGTCCCGTGGGCACTAGTCTCCTTCTCTTGTACTTTTCTTTCTTTATTTAATTCAAGTCCGGGAGAGTAGGCTAATGCCGAACTTCCTTTATATTAAAAAAAAAAAAAACTCAAAATACAAAGGAAAAGAGGTGACAATGGTCATCTCTTTAAATGTACCATGCGTGTACTATGGGGCATTGGGTCTTTTCTTTGCGAATCGTGATCCCCTTCACATTGCTACACATGATGGGAGATGACGAACTGCGTAGCCAGTACACATTTGCATGTTGGTTTTCATGAAGGTGTTTGGCAGTGAGATATTGTGGGTCTTGTGTGAGGTAGAAAACAGTTCCTTTCGAGTTCGTATAAGCCATGAGTCCTTCCCCCAGCCGCCGGCCTCATCGGGAATGCTGGTCTGTCCGCTAGAGTGCCAGTCAGATTCCTTTCAATCTGTGAATCAACAACCTTCTACCAGGTACCAGCCATTCTCCTCCTATTCTACTTTGCATGAGTCTGTCTCCGAGTTTGTATCCGCCTCCTCCCTACTCGATCATGCACGTCGTGAGGTGCATACAGTTGCGAAAATTGTGCTCATAAGCGCTTTTGTGGACAGGTCCCGCCTTCTTCCTGTATGGAATACTGAGATAAAGGACCATACAACGCCAGATCCACATTGTATCGAAGGATTCCCAGAGGGTACTAACCAGCAACCAGTTAGTGTTCTCATACAGTAAGCTATGGAGGCGACCACTTTCCAGGCTTCGTCCCTCCTTTCACCAGCTCATCGGAATTCAACTTCTGCTGCGGCCCCACGTGGGATCTCCTTCTGCGGGCTTCATAAACATGTAGTTACTGTGAAGACTCCTTTTGCAAAAGTCAGCTGTGCCCAGAGGACCCAGAAGTATGATAAAACCATTTCATATTCGTCATGGAGAGTAATGGCTTCCGCAAACACTGAGAATGGTACTCCTCCATCGTTTGATTACGACGTGATCATTATCGGAGCTGGAGTAGGTGGACATGGAGCGGCTTTACATGCTGTCGAAAAGGTTCTCAATTTTGCGTTTTTTGTTTATAGTTATGAGAGTTCGAGAGTGTGCTAACGGGAGATGATATTTCATGAATCATAATTATACAACGATACCTTGTAGGATCTTTCTTAAAAGAAAGATAGAAGAGCGCAGTTTTTGCCCAATCCGCTTCATTTGACATTGTAAAAGCATGCATTCAGGGACTGAAGACTGCAATAATCGAAGGAGATGTTGTTGGGGGCACTTGTGTGAACAGGGGTTGTGTTCCTTCCAAAGCGTTGCTAGCTGTGAGCGGTCGGATGAGGGAACTCCAGGATAGCAACCATCTCAAAGCTTTGGGAATCAAGGTATAAAGTTTGTCTTTTGGATCGATTATCACTCGCATTTTTTCGCGTCACAATGTTATTGAAAATGAAAACATTATTTCTTTCTGAATTTATGTTATAGTAGGCTTTTAAATAGCTTGCCATTTATATTTTGTTGCTTCGTAATGTTCTCTCGGAATATCCGTTTCAGTGTAGAGGCATTCTAACGTGAAGTTATGATACTTATTCATGGATATGGTCTTGAATGATTATTGTGTTTTCAAGTATATGGTCTTGAATGATTATTGTTTTTTAAGTTTATGGTCTTGATCTGTTTTGCCATGTGGCATGCCGAATGTGAGAGTGCTGAATGTGAGAGTGGATGAGGACAGGTACTTCATAACATGCATTATTACAGAATCAAGAAACATGATATACAAAACATGCTGTACATTATACACTCAATACTTAAAAGATCAAAGCAGACATTAAGTTTTTACTCTTTGAGAATTCCAAATCAATTTTCTTTATCATTTTGCAAGTACCTTTGCCAGACCCCATAATAATCTCATCTGAATGTATGAAGGTGCTGAGCATGGCTCACCTAAAAATGGAAACATTATACACTCAATACTTAAAAGGTCAAAGCAGACATTAAGTTTTTACTTCTTGAGAATTCCAAATCAATTTTCTTTGTCATTTTGCAAGTATCTTTGCCAGACCCCATAATAATCTCATCTGAATGTATGAAGGTGCTGAGCATGGCTCACCTAAAAATGGAAACATAAAATTGAGGAGCGACAGGTTTTTGTTGTAATCCATACTCCCTTCAACAAGTATCTACCAATCATTTTTTTCTGAACAAGACTAGTGTACTTAGACGTCCTCCCTCTACACACCATTTTTGTGAACAATATTTAAGTATCTAGGCATTCTCCCTCTCTGCACTATTCATCTCTTTTCTGATGTTCTCTGCTAACCTAGCTCTATTAGATATGGTTGTTTGGTCAAAGGTTTGTTTCATGTCTTGAAATAGAGCATTAGCTTCCAATCTGAAATTTTACTCTTTTTCGAATCCAGGTAACAGAAGCAGGCTATGAGCGTCAAGCAGTAGCAGATCATGCCAATAACCTTGCACTCCGCATACGGGGAAATCTAACTAACTCAATGAATGCCTTGGGAGTTGATGTATTGACCGGTGTTGGAACTCTTGTGGTGAGTTCCAGTTTGTATTTATATTCACGGCCTACAGTTCCAACAATCTTCCTGAATATTTTCATTGCTCTTGGGGATCTAAATTGAGTATGGCGAAGTTGACAATCTAGGGATCCATGTCATGTGCTCCCCATGGCCTTTGTTTTACCTTCTTAGTTCTGACTTCTTCAAATGTTGGATCTGGTGTTTAAATTTGAGAATGATAATCTTGGGGGGTCTAGATTCAGGATGACAGGCTTCGGCCTTTTGATGAACATAATTCATGTTTTAATTTGGAGTGCCGGCTTTGCCATGCACATGCACATGCACATAGATGTATGCTGCAAATGTTTCTTTCTGCATATAGCTATGCAGGAATTAATGGTAACATTTGCTTTCGATAATTTGTTTGAAATACAAACTTGAATTGATGCTATTCCTCAGTATAGATGCGTACATGTCCTCTTGACCTGTCTCTTATGTGAAGAACTGGAGCCCTTAGTAGGACATAAATGCTTTATCCTGAAGTTTCTTTTTTGTGAATCATGAGAAATTGCTTTCTT
Source organism: Ceratopteris richardii (assembly GCA_020310875.1). Taxonomy (NCBI): domain Eukaryota; kingdom Viridiplantae; phylum Streptophyta; class Polypodiopsida; order Polypodiales; family Pteridaceae; genus Ceratopteris; species Ceratopteris richardii. The sequence goes on along the minus strand of CM035437.1, from coordinate 64,750,276 downwards.
TGCATAGGGTCCACAAACAGTTAAATATGGGAAAATTGGCTATCCAGATAAAATTGTCAGTGCCCAATATATCATTATTGCAACAGGATCAGTACCTTTTGTTCCCCCAGGCATTGAGGTTGATGGTATGCAGTCATTGACATATAATTTTGGCCTTCAGTTTTGGCAAGGAATTTTGTATGACTGATATTTGCTTTTGTAAATTCTTCAGGGAAAACAGTGTTCACTAGTGACCATGCTCTAAAGCTGGAGTGGGTTCCTGACTGGATTGCAATCGTGGGCAGTGGATATATTGGCCTTGAGTTCAGTGATGTTTATACAGCTCTTGGAAGTGAAGTATGTGTTTCTGGGCTCTGAGTTCTATGTAGTTTGAGAATGTGCTGCCATAACCAGGCTCACAGATAGTAGTATGTTTCAAATTAGATTACTCATCTTTTTTTTTTTTTTAAAGGAATATGGATGTAGAAGGTATTGTCTTGCTGTATTCCTTGCATAATGTGATGATGTTTGGTGTATGATGTGCTTGTCTTCGAGAACATGGTAATGCCTGGTGCATGATGTGCTTGAATGTTCTGTGACTGACTATAGTTATATCATGTTCTAACGTGAGATTGTAATTTTGTACATGGTCTATTTACTTTTTAAGAGTCAGATTCTGAAGGAAGTAGAAATCATTTCTAGGGTAAATTGATGATGTTTGGTGAATGGTGCACATGCCTTCGAGAATGTGGTGATGTTTGGTGCATGATGCACTTGAATCGATAAAATTGATTCTAGTTATTATGTGGGAGTTAAATTATCTTGTAGCATAAACTATAATGCTATTGAGCATTCTTGATTTGATGGCAATAGTTGAACACAGTATAGCATTACTATTTTCGCTGTATGAATTGTTTCTAATGCGATGGGGATGCTATCGGGATCACAGATCAAGTCCGTTTTTGGATGTTGTGATATATCTGGCAATCAGGGAATGCTTTAACCTTTAAAACCAAGAAAATATTCTCAGAAGCCTTACCTCAAAAGCTACTGAAAGCATGTATCAATTATTCCATAATGGCGCTTAATACTAGCACTTGAAATTATCTTATGGAACTTACTTGATTATGGAATGGCTGCAATGAAGCTGATCTCTCTCCTACTTTGTATATAAGATTGATGGAGTCGAGATATTGCTCCCTAAGAAAGTGGTCGAGATATTGCTCCCTAAGAAAGTGATTTCTGGCTACCCCTTTGTACACAAATATGAAGAACTTTGCTTTAGCTGACTAAGACTCATGATTGCTGCTAGTGTGTGTGTGTGTCTTTTTGCTTGATTTACTTTCTGTAACAATGTACTTCCAACATTCTGTTTTAGATGTCAACATAAATCATTTAATTTGCTAGAAATATGGTTCGGTTGATTAACTAAGTGCTTTCAATATGGCAGGTCACTTTCATTGAAGCTTTGGATACATTAATGCCTGGATTTGACCCGGAAATAACTAAGCTTGCACAAAGGGTTTTAATCAACCCACGAAAGATAGATTATCATACTGGTGTTCTTGCAAAGAAGGTAGTTCTCCTTGCATGGAGGAACCATGTGGATCAGCAGTTTTTGTCATCCTTACACTGAATTATTAGCATTACATAGCAGAAATATCTGGATTAACCACACAAATCAGATTCTGTTTCAATCAAAAGGACTGATACTTTCTTCATGCATGCTAACCTGCAGATTACTCCAGCTAAGGAAGGAAGACCCGTACAAATTGAATTGATTGACACTAAAACCAAGGAGCCCAAGGAGACCCTAGAGGTTTTTGATGACTCTGATTTATTTTTGTTCCGTGTGTTAGATCATGAGTCCTGAAAGTTTTCTCAGTGTATGGATTTTCTTTTGGTAGATCAATGTGTGGTTGTGGGTACTACTTTGTATCAAGTAATGTGTAGTATGATTTTGAAACCCAATGAATGATGATCTGCCAGGTTGATGCAGCTCTCATAGCAACTGGCCGTGCACCCTTCACAAAAGGATTGGGATTAGAAAATGTATGTATCTGCAACTGCCCATATTGTTGGCATTATTCAATACTTCAATGAACGTTTGCCTGAACATTGTGAATGTGTTGTACAGGTCAATGTGGTCACTCAGCGTGGTTTCGTTCCTGTTGATGATCGTATGCGAGTAATTGATGCAAATGGAGAGTTGGTATGTAATTCACATGGTCACTTTCAATGTTCTTTTTGCTCGGGTGTCTACAATGTTTTT
>CM035437.1:64718718-64723718 GCA_020310875.1 Ceratopteris richardii | reverse complement strand
TACATGAAGAGAAGATTGAAGATCAATGTCAAGAATTGAAGGAAAGATTTAGATAGTAAAGTCCTTTAATCAAATGTATATTAGTTCTTTGAGATGCTTCAATATACTTGAAGTAGTTACGAGTTAGGACTTGTATATATATTAAAGTACATGTTTGTAGTAAAGAGAGACATAGAGAAGAGAGTTGAGATGAGTTAGTTGATGTACATTGTACATATCAACCATCAGATGTATGAAGAAAATAGATAAGTGAAAAGTTCAGAAATGGCGCGTCGATCTTCTCTCCCATTCTCCTTTTGTGTTTAATCTTTTGAGAAATCCTTTTGCACATATCTAAGTCAATAGCTAATCTATCCATGACTAGAATTTGAGAGGCTAATTGCAATCAGGCTGAGAGAATTTAGTTTAGGAACATTCATATGTGAAGATGTTCTGAGAGTCGCAAAAATTGGCGCAGATTTCATGTTCAGAGAAATGAACATTGCTCAGTGCACAGTGTAAAGTTTTACACAAGTGGGGGCTCAAAATCTAAGTTGAAAGGTAAGCCATCTATGGCTAAAGGATCTTGATCAAACGGGATTTATTTTGGGAGAACCAGTGTTAAGAAATTACAGGTGTCAAAGTCGCCATTACAAAGAAGCTGCTTCAGACATAGGTAAAGTGTTTCACACATTTCTCACAGTATGCTCAATCATTTTGAGGAATTTAACTTGGATTAGTTGCGCAACCTTAAGACAAAGCAATGTGCAAAGTTTTATTAAAAACTTTACAGGATTGATTAGTCAATGAGTGATTAATCTACAGCAGACTTTTCAGGAAGTTTCAGTTTTCAACAGTTAGACAAAACTCTGATAATTTGGTGATTGTTTTCTAAATTAAGTGGAGTCAGAAGTTGTTCTTGATATAGAGGAGTTCTAAATTCAAGTACAACTTGTTCTTTTGGAGATTAACAATCTCCATCAGTGGTATCAGAGCAGGATATGTCAAAATTGAAGTGAAGAAGACTCCGACTACTGCAGAAACACAAATCTTTACATCTCGAATGTGCAAAGGGATAAAGGTTGAAGAAAACTTGAAGGTAAACACATTGAAGCTATCAAAAGGATCAGAAGGAGTAGATTTGAAGTTAAGGTACATTTATTTCTTGTAAAGGCTAAAGCTTTGAGACTACAGGTGAAGCAAGGATGGGAGATAGTCTCCAAATTGAAAAGTTGGATAGAGAGAACTATCCAGCTTGGTCTATGAGAATGGAAGCTCATCTGATGAGCAAAGATTTGATAGCATACATTACAGGTGAAGAAGAGAAGCCTCAGTTTAGGGATGCTAGTGTTCCAACTAGGGAAGAATTGTCAGATCTAAAGAATTGGATGAAGAAGGATGCTCAAGCAAGGAGCATAATCTACGTGGCAGTCAATGACTATTTGCTTCCTCACATTAGAGGACTTGAAAGTGCAAGTGACATTTGGAATGCTTTGGAAGAGCATTTCCAAAACACAACCAAATCAAGGAAGGCTTCACTATGGGCAGAATTTACTACTTTCAAGAAGAAGGCCTCACAATCAATCTCTGATTATGTGACAAAGATGAAGGACATTGCAGATTCTTTAGGTGCAGTGGATGAAGATATTGAAGAAGATAAATTGGTAAGACAAATTCTCACAGGGCTAAGAGGAGATGAGAAGTGGAAGCCTTTTATTTTGTCTACAGAACTTTCATTAGATCACTTTACTCCTGACTTGATACAATTGTTAGGTCATATGCTAACTTTTGAGAATGATATCAAAGGAGATGTTGATAAGAGTGCAGGTCATGCAATGTACTCTAAAGACAATAAGAAAGCTAACAAAGGAAAGCAACAATCAGGTGAAGAAGAAGGTACTTCAAACCAAGCAAATTTCATAAGAGGAAAATGAAATGGCAGAAGTAGAGGAAAAGGCAGAAACAACAAGGATAATGCAAGAGCTTGTTAGATATGTGGTAAGACCAATCATCTATCTCATGATTGTTGGCACAATAATCAGAACAATGGTAATTATCAGAACTTTAATCAAAGAGCAAGAGGTGGTAGATTTCAGAGAGGAAACTTCAGAGGTAGAGGTGGTAGGAATTCTTTTGGAAGAGGTGGAGGAAGAAGCTTCCAAAATCAATCCTATAATAACACCTACTACAACTATGCATCAGACCAGAAGGAGGATTCGACTCTCATTATGAATGCAACATGTGAAACCTCACATGAGGACATGAGAGTGTTCTATATTGATTCAGGATGTAGTAATCATTTAAGTGGAAATATTGCTTTGATGACTGATTTAGATCATAATGCAATTAACCATACAGTTCAGACAGGTGATAATACAAAGCATAAGGTAAAGTCAATTGGTTCAGTCAAAGCTAAAGATGGGAGCACTCTTCTGAGTAAGGTTCTTTATGTTCCCACAATTCCAAAGAATTTGATTAGTGTAGGTCAAATTGTGGAAAAAGGATATGAGGTAAGATTCACCAATGATGGAGTTTATGTTGAAGACCCTAGTCAAGGGTATAAACAAGTTGTTACAGGAAAGAAAGAAGGGAGGCTCTTCACATTGAAGGTACAAGGAAATGTTGGACATGCTATGTTCACATATGGAGAGCAGAAGGTATCTGAATTGGATCTTTGGCACAAAAGACTTGGACACTTCAATGAAAGAGGTATTAAAGAAATGATTAACAATGGTTCAGTGTTTGGGTTGCCTAACATTGCAGGTCAACACATGACATACAGATGTGAGGCATCTCAATTAGGTAAGGCTCATAAGCAATCCTATTTCAAGCATGGGTTTATGTATTCAGAAAGACTTGAATTGGTGCATACAGATGTGTGGGGTCCTTCAAAGGACTTTAGTATAAATGGTTCAAGATATTATGTTATATATGTTGATGATGCTACTAGATGGATCACAATTTATGTGATTAAAGAAAAGTCAGAAGTGTTTAATACATTTAAACACTATCATGCATATGCAGAAAGGATTACAGGTCAGAAATTGAAGAGACTAAGGTCAGATGGAGGGGGAGAGTATTTTTCAAATGAATTCAATGATTACTTATGGAATGCAGGTATAAAGAGAGAAGTTACTTGCAGGTACTCTCCTCAACAAAATGGGGTAGCAGAAAGAAGAAATAGGACTCTTGTTGAGTTTGCAAGGTCCATGATGAAAGAGAAGAATTGCCCAAATTATTTGTGGGCAGAGGCTGTTAATACAGCTACATATTTGGTCAATAGATTGCCTTGTAAAGCTTTGCAAGGTATGACACCATATGAAGCTTGGTGGGGTAAGAGACCTACCTTGGATCATTGCAGAATATTTGGATGTTTGGCATATGCATATGTGCCATCTCAATTGAGGCATAAGTTGGAGCCTAAGGCAGAAAAGTATGTATTCATTGGTTATGATGATAAGCAAATGGGATACAAGTTGTGGAGTCCAGCTACAAAGCAATTCCTTGTATCCAAGGATGTTACATTTGATGAGCAAGGTACTTGGTATGCAGGTAAAAATAATTTACATGTAGATGTTGAAGAAGTAGTGGATCAAAGGAAAGGTAAAGCAAAGATTCAATTACTTGATGAAAATGAGAATAATGAAGTACAGGTTGAAGTTGAAGAGAGGCCAAGGTTTGATCCAGAATGTGATGAACCAGAGACTTCAAAAAGTGCATAAGTTAGGAGGTCATCTAGGCACAAATGGCAACCTACAAGGTATAGCTATGACACCTCATTCTTGACTACTAAAGATTATGCTTATTTGGTAAAAGCAGATGAAGATCCATCTACATATGATGAAGCCAAAGGTAAAAGAAATTGGGAAGAAGCCATGCAAGAGGAGTATGATGCATTGATAGAGAATCAGACTTGGGATCTGGTTCCTAAACCTAATAGCCAGAAAATTATTGGAAGTAAGTGGGTTTACAAAACAAAAAGATTTGGAGATGGAAGTGTGTCTAGGTACAAAGCTAGACTTGTTGTGAAAGGGTATGCACAGACATATGGAGTGGACTATGATGAGACCTATAGTCCTGTGGAAAAAATGACAACCATCAGAACTCTCATAGCAATTGCTGCTTGTAAAGGTTGGAAGCTATCTCAATTAGATGTTAAAAATGCTTTTTTCAATGGTTACATTTCAGATGAAGTATACATGGAGCAACCAGATGGGTTCAAAGATCAAGTAAATCCAAATTATGTGTGTAAGCTCAAGAGAGCTTTGTATGGATTAAAGCAGGCTCCAAGGGCATGGAATTATAGGCTTGTAAAATTCTTGAAGGATCTTGGATTTCAAGCATCAAAGGCAGATAGTAGCTTGCTAGTCAAAGCAAGTGAAGATGGGTTCATTTATGTTTGTATTTATGTTGATGACATAATACTTACAGGAACAGATGATTAAGGAATACAAATGATCAAGAAGCAGATGGAGAAAGAGTTCAAAATCAGTGATTTGGGGAACTTGTCATTCTTCTTGGGAATGGAGATTCTATATACTCAACATGGAGTATATGTGACCCAAGAAAGGTATCTTAAAAATTTGCTAACCAAATTTAAAATGGAAGATTGCAGGGTTGCACCTACACCTTTGGAAGTGAACCATAAATTGTCTAGATTTGGAGGAGAAGAATTCAGAGACATGAAGCTCTATCAAAGTTTGGTTGGTAGCTTGATTTATGCTACATTAACAAGGCCTGATTTGTCATATGCAGTGCTTTCACAATTCATGCATTGTCCTAGAAAGGAACATTAGATTGCAGGACAAAGAGTACTTAGGTACATCAAGGGTACACTCAGAGAAGGGTTGTACTATGGATTTACTTCTGATACAAGAGTGAAGATATATAGTGATGCAGATTGGGCAGGTAATGTGGATGATAGAAGATCAACACATGGATATTTGTGCTATGTAGGAGACAAATTGATTTCATGGTGTTCTAAGAAGCAACATACAGTTGCTTTGTCATCTACAGAAGCA
>CM035437.1:64678718-64703718 GCA_020310875.1 Ceratopteris richardii | reverse complement strand
GACTAAAAGGTAATCATCATCCCACAATCCGATGTCCCATACAATCTTTCCTACATCAATCTAAGTATATGTTGGAATAAAACAATCACAAATTGATGATTACAAAGAGTTTAAAGCAATTCAATGATCAGATTGAAGTGAAAGAAGTCATTTGAGAAAGAGAAGAGATCTCAGAAGTAAAGCTTGTATACATATGTACATTATAGTTGCAAATTCTTGTACTATGAGTGAAGGTAATCCTTAGGATGATAAGGAGTAGTGTAATAGACACGGGATAAGTCTAGAAACATATGTATATAAGTCAATGATGTAAAGAAATAGGAGAGAGAGTCATTAGAAGACAAGTGTCATAGAGATAGATGTGACGAGAGTCATCTCCAGAAAATAGTGACGAGCTTTTCTCAGATTTCTCTCAGTCTGATGATGTGGATCAGGAATCCTTTTGTACACATCTAATCTAGAAACTAATGAAGCTATGTTCAAAGTTTGATGGTCTAATTTCTTTCATACTGTGAGAATGATCAATAGGAACATGTGTATGTAAAGTCTACAAGTAGATCTCTCAGAATCACGCACTTTTTCGTGTCAATGTTTTGCTTAGATCTCAGTGCTCAGTGTAAAGTTTTTGATGAGTGAGCATTAAAAACCTAAGTTATAAGGTAAGGAAGCTATGGCTAAAAGCATTTAGCAAAACAGGATATGTGCTCTGAGAAATCAACCTTAGAAGTTAGCGATATCAAAGTCTCTTGTTCAAGAAGACAGTTTCTGACCTACTTTTGATCTTAAGGATCAAATTAACGGTTTAATGATTCTTTTGAAGGACTAATGGTTGATATGGTTGCGCAAAGGTAGTGTGGAGATATGTACATCATTAGTTTGAAGAAATCTGAAGATATGTGCAGGTAATGAAGTCAATCTTTGAAGCAGACTTCTTGAAGAAGGAAGATTTTCACTCAGAGAAGTGATAGTTGAAAGTTTTGGTAAATAAAGATAACATTTGTGCAAAGTTTGATCCATAACTGATACAGAGGTGATCTTAAATCAGTATATATCAAACCTTTGGAGATTTAGAGGTCTCCAACTATGGTATCAGAGTTGAAGGTGTAATACAAGTGAAGTAAAGGCATTGGAAGTCTCGACTGTTGCAGATATGGAAGTTCCTTCTAATTGAAGGTGGACAAAGCCGAATTCTTGAAGATAACCTACAGAAGTACAAAGTAGGAGTTCAAAGATCAAGAAGGATTAAAGCTACATATCAAAGGTACACTCTATGATCATAAATCATAGTAATTGCAGACACAAAAGATCAAAGATGGGAGAAAGCTTGCAGATTGATAAGCTAGATAGAGAGAACTATCTAGCTTGGTCCATGAGGATGGAGGCACACCTCATGAGCAACGATTTGATGGCATTTATTACAGGAGAAGAAGAAAAGCTTGAGTTTGAATATCCTAGTGTTCCAACTAGGGAGGAACTTGCAGGTTTGAAGCATTGGATGAGAAAGGATGCTCAAGCTAGGAGCATCATTTACATGGCTGTAAATGATTATCTTCTACCTCACATTAGAGGATTAGAAAGTGCAACAGATGTGTGGAATGATTTGGAAGAACATTTCCAAAACACAACCAAGTCAAGGAAGTCTTCATTATGGGCAAAGTTCACAACTTTCAAGAAGAAAAGCTCACAATCAATTTCTGATTATGTGGCAAGGATGAAGGATATTACAGATAGCTTGGGAGCAGTAGATGAAGACATTGAAGAGGATAAGTTGGTAAGGCAAATACTTATAGGTCTGAGAGCAGATGAGAAGTGGAGGCGTTTCATATTGTCCATAGAATTGTCACTAGATCACTTTACTCCTGATCTTAATCAATTGCTAGGACACATGCTAACTTTTGAGTAGGACATTAAGGGAGACAATGATAGGAGTGCAAGTCAAGCTATGTATTCCAAGGACAAGAAAAAGAATGGCAAAGGGAAGCAGTCAACTAATGATGAAGGAACTTCAAGTCAAGCTAACTTTACAAAAGGAAAGATGAACTTTAGAGGTAAAGGAAGAGGAGGTAAGAACAAAGACAATACTAAAGCTTGTTGGAATTTTGGTAGAACCAATCATTTGGCAAATGATTGTTGGTATAACAATCAAAATGGTGGAAGTAAAAACTAGAGCTTCAGTCAAAGAGGTAGAGAAGGCAAAAATCAAAGAGGAAACTTTAGAGGAAGAGGTGGTAGGACATCATATGCTAGAGGAGGTGGAAGAAGTTTTCAATCTCAGTCCTACAACAATAATTATTATAATTATGCATCATATCAGAAGGATGACATGACTCTTATCTTGAATGCAACTCATGAAGCAGTAGGAGAAGACCAAAGGGTGTTCTATATTGACTCTGGATGTAGCAATCATCTGAGTGGCAATATATCATTGATGACTGATATGGAAGCAAAGGTGAATGGACATACAGTTCAAACAGGAGATAACACCAAGCATAAAGTGGAGAGCATTGGATCAGTGAAGACAAGGAGTGGAAAAGAGTGGAAGTACACTCTTGAGCAAGGTATTTTATGTTCCTACTATTCCTAAAAATTTGATAAGTGTAGGACAAATTGTGGAAAAGGGATATGAAGTCAGATTCACAAATGATGGTGTTTATGTGCAAGATCCAAATCAGGGATATAGAAATATCATTGCAGGTAAAAAGGAAGGAAGGTTGTTTACTCTCAAAGTCCAAGGTAATGTGAGACATGCTTTATTTACTTATGGAAGTCAAAAGATGTCTGATTTAGACCTATGGCATAAAAGGCTAGGTCATTTCAATGAGACAGCCATAAAGGAAATGTCAAAGAATGATGTGGTGCTTAGTTTTCCAAATGTTGAAGGTCAACACATGGTGTACAAGTGTGAAGCTTGTGAATTAGGTAAAGCACACAAAAGTTCATACAATAAATCAGGGTACAAGTATTCAAATATGCTTGAATTGGTTCGTATAGTTGTGTGGGGTCCTTCAAGGGACTATAACATAAATGGATCCAGATATTATGTCTTGTTTGTTGATGATGCAACCAGATGGATTACTTTATATGTAATCATTCAAGCATTATCACTAAGATGTCTACAATTAGATCATTGATTGCTATTGCTGCTTGTAAAGGATGGAAGTTATCACAATTAGATGTGAAGAATGCATTTCTAAATGGATACATTGCAGATGAAGTGTACATGGAGCAACTAGAAGGCTTCATGGACTCAGTTGGATCAGATTGTGTGTAAGCTCAAGAGAGCTTTGTATGGGTTGAAGCTGTTGGTGCATGTCAATCATCAATTGAAGGATTATGAAGAAATGAAGTCAAGAGATTAAGAAGAGAACAAATTCAGAAGTTTGAAGGAAGGACATACTCAGAAATTCAAAGCTATGTACACATATGTACATTAGTTCAGATATAGCTGACTCACACTTATGATTAGTCATAAGCTTGTATATATTTGCCTATAAATAGTTTGAAAAAGTCGGAACATGTAGAAGAGAGACATAGAGAAGAAAGTTGAGAGGAGTTAGGAGATGTACATTGTACAAATCATCTATCAGATGTATGAAGAAAATAGATAAGTGAAAAATTTAGAAATGGCGCGTCGATCTTCTCTGTCATTCTCCTTCTGTGTTTAATCTTTTGAGAAATCCTTTTGCACGTATCTAAGTCAATAGCTAATCTATCTATGACTAAGATTTGAGAGGCTAATTGCAATCAGGCTGAGAGAATTTAGTTTAGGAACATTCATATGTGAAGATGTTCTGAGAGTCGTAAAAACTGGCGCAGATTTCATGTTCAGAGAAATGAACATTGCTCAGTGCACAGTGTAAAGTTTTACACAAGTGAGGGCTCAAAATCTAAGTTGGAAGGTAAGCCATCTATGGCTAAAAGATCTTGATCAAACGGGTTCGACATTGGGAGAACTATAGCTAAGAAGTTGCAGGTGTCAAAGTCGCCATTGCAGAGAAGGTGTTTCCGACATAGGTAAAGTGTTTCACACATTTCTCAATGTGTACTCAATCATTTTGAGAAATTTAACTTGGAAAAGTTGCGCAACCTTAAGGCAAAGCATTGTGCAAAGTTTTATTAAAAACTTTACAGGATTGATTAGTCAATGAGTGATTAATCTGCAGCAGACTTTCCACGAAATTTCAGTTTTCAACAGTTAGCCAAAATTCTGATAATTTGGTGATTGTTTTCTAAATCAAGTGGAGTCAGAAGTTGTTCTTGATATAGAGGAGTTCTAAATTCAAGTACAACTTGTTCTTTTGGAGATTAACACTCTCCATCAGTGGTATAAAGGTTGAAGAAAACTTGAAGGTGAACATATTGAAGCTATCAAAAGGATCAGAAGGAGTAGATTCAAAGTCAAGGTACATTTATTTCTCATAAAGATTAAAGAATTGGCAATACAGGTAAAGAAACAATGGGAGATAGTCTCCAAATTGAAAAGTTGGATAGAGAGAACTATCCAGCTTGGTCTATGAGAATGGAAGCTCATCTGATGAGCAAAGATTTGATAGCATACATTACAGGTGAAGAAGAGAAGCCCAAGTTCAGAGATCCTAGTGTTCCAACTAGGGAAGAATTGTCAGATCTAAAGAATTGGATGAAGAAGGATGCTCAAGCAAGGAGCATAATCTACATGGCAGTCAATGACTATTTGCTTCCTCACATTAGAGGACTTGAAAGTGCAAGTGACATTTGGAATGCTTTGGAAGAGCATTTCCAAAACACAACCAAATCAAGGAAGGCTTCACTATGGGCAGAATTTACTACTTTCAAAAAGAAGGCCTCACAATCAATTTCTGATTATGTGACAAAGATGAAGGACATTGCAGATTCTTTAGGTGCAGTGGATGAAGATATTGAAGAAGATAAATTGGTAAGACAAATTCTCACAGGGCTAAGAGGAGATGAGAAGTGGAAGCCTTTTATTTTGTCTACAGAACTTTCATTAGATCACTTTACTCCTGATTTGAATCAATTGTTAGGTCATATGCTAACTTTTGAGAATGATATCAAAGGAGATGTTGATAAGAGTGCAGGTCATGCAATGTACTCTAAAGACAATAAGAAAGCTAACAAAGGAAAGCAACAATCAGGTGAAGAAGAAGGTACTTCAAACCAAGCAAATTTCATAAGAGGAAAAGGAAATGGCAGAAGTAGAGGAAGAGGCAGAAACAACAAAGATAATGCAAGAGCTTGTTGGATATGTGGTAAGACCAATCATCTATCTCATGATTGTTGGCACAATAATCAAAATAATGGTAATTATCAGAACTTTAATCAAAGAGCAAGAGGTGGTAGATTTCAGAGAGGAAACTTCAGAGGTAGAGGTGGTAGGAATTCTTTTGGAAGAGGTGGAGGAAGAAGCTTCCAAAATCAATCCTATAATAACACCTACTACAACTATGCATCAGATCAGAAGGAGGATTCGACTCTCATTATGAATGCAACATATGAAACCTCACATGAGGATATGAGAGTGTTCTACATTGATTCAGGATGTAGTAATCATTTAAGTGGAAATATTGCTTTGATGACTGATCTAGATCATAATGCAATTAACCATACAGTTCAGACAGGTGATAATACAAAGCGTAAGGTAAAGTCAATTGGTTCAGTCAAAGCTAAAGATGGGAGCACTCTTCTGAGTAAGGTTCTTTATGTTCCCACAATTCCAAAGAATTTGATCAGTGTAGGTCAAATTGTGGAAAAAGGATATGAAGTAAGGTTCACCAATGATGGAGTCTATGTTGAAGACCCTAGTCAAGGGTATAAACAGGTTGTTACAGGGAAGAAAGAGGGAAGGCTCTTCACATTGAAGGTACAAGGAAATGTTGGACATGCTATGTTCACATATGGAGAGCAGAAGGTATCTGAATTGGATCTTTGGCATAAAAGACTTGGACACTTTAATGAAAGAGGTATCAAAGACATGATTAATAATGATTCAGTGCTTGGGTTGCCTAACATTGCAGGTCAACACATGACATACAGATGTGAGGCATGTCAATTAGGTAAGGCTCATAAGCAATCCTATTCCAAGCATGGGTTTATGTATTCAGAAAGACTTGAATTGGTGCATACAGATGTGTGGGGTCCTTCAAAGGACTTAAGTATAAATGGTTCAAGATATTATGTCATATATGTTGATGATGCTACCAGATGGATCACAATTTATGTGATTAAAGAAAATTCAGAAGTGTTTAATACATTTAAACATTATCATGCATATGCAGAAAGGATTACAGGTCAAAAATTGAAGAGACTAAGGTCAGATGGAGGGGGAGAGTATTTTTCAAATGAATTCAATGATTACTTGTGGAATGCAGGTATAAAGAGAGAAGTTACTTGCAGGTACTCTCCTCAACAAAATGGTGTAGCAGAAAGGAGAAATAGGACTCTTGTTGAGTTTGCAAGGTCCATGATGAAAGAGAAGAATTGCCCAAATTATTTCTGGGCAGAGGCTGTAAATACAGCTACTTATTTGGTCAATAGATTGCCTTGTAAACCTTTGCAAGGTATGACACCATATGAAGCTTGGTGGGGTAAGAGACCTACCTTGGATCATTGCAGAATATTTGGATGCTTGGCATACGCATATGTGCCATCTCAATTGAGACATAAGTTGGAGCCTAAGGCAGAAAAGTATGTAATCATTGGTTATGATGATAAGCAAATGGGATACAGGTTGTGGAGTCCATCCACAAAGCAATTCCTTGTATCCAAGGATGTTACATTTGATGAGCAAGGTACTTGGTATGCAGGTAAATATAATATACATGCAGATGTTGAAGAAGTAGTGGATCAAAGGAAAGGTAAAGCAAAGATTCAATTACTTGATGAAAGTGAGAATACTGAAGTACAGGTTGAAGTTGAAGAGAGGCCAAGATTTGATCCAGAATGTGATGAACTAGAGACTTCAAAAAGTGCAGAAGTTAGGAGGTCATCTAGGCACAAATGGCAACCTACAAGGTATAGCTATGACACCTCATTCTTGACTACTAAAGATCATGCTTATTTGGTAAAAGCAGATGAAGATCCATCTACATATGATGAAGCCAAAGGCAAGAGAAATTGGGAAGAAGACATGCAAGAGGAGTATGATGCATTGATAGAGAATCAAACTTGGGATCTGGTTCCTAAACCTAATAGTCAGAAAATTATTGGATGTAAGTGGGTTTACAAAACAAAAAGATTTGCAGATGGAAGTGTGTCTAGGTACAAAGCTAGACTTGTTGTGAAAGGGTATGCACAGACATATGGAGTGGACTATGATGAGACTTATAGTCCTGTGGCAAAGATGACAACCATCAGAACTCTCATAGCAATTGCTGCTTGTAAAGGTTGGAAGCTAAATCATTGCAGGTAAAAAGGAAGGAAGGTTGTTTACTCTCAAAGTCCAAGGTAATGTGAGACATGCTTTATTTACTTATGGAAGTCAAAAGATGTCTGACTTAGACCTATGGCATAAAAGGCTAGGTCATTTCAATGAGACAGCCATAAAGGAAATGTCAAAGAATGATGTGGTGCTTAGTTTTCCAAATGTTGAAGGTCAACACATGGTGTACAAGTGTGAAGCTTGTGAATTAGGTAAAGCACACAAAAGTTCATACAATAAATCAGGGTACAAGAATTCAAATATGCTTGAATTGGTTCATATAGTTGTGTGGGGTCCTTCAAGGGACTATAGCATAAATGGATCCAGATATTATGTCTTGTTTGTTGATGATGCAACCAGATGTATTACTTTATATGTAATCATTCAAGCATTATCACTAAGATGTCTACAATTAGATCATTGATTGCTATTGCTGCTTGTAAAGGATGGAAGTTATCACAATTAGATGTGAAGAATGCATTTCTAAATGGATACATTGCAGATGAAGTGTACATGGAGCAACTAGAAGGCTTCATGGACTCAGTTGGATCAAATTGTGTGTAAGCTCAAGAGAGCTTTGTATGGGTTGAAGCAGGCCCCAAGAGCATGGAATTATAGGCTTGTTAAGTTCTTGAATGAATATGGATATCAAGCATCAAAGGCAGATAGTAGCTTGCTAGTGAAGGCAAGTGAAAATGTGTGTATATATATATATATATATATATATATATATATATATATATATATATATATATATATATATATATATATATATATATATATATATATATATATATATATATATATGTATATGTGTGTGTGTGTGTTTGTGTATTTATGTTGATGACATTATTGTCATAGGGACAGATGCTCAAGGAAACAATGAGCTTAAGAAACAAATAGAGAAGGAGTTTAAGATAAGTGATTTAGGAAACTTATCTTATCTCTTAGGAATGCAGATTGTGTATACTCAACATGGAGTATATGTTACACAAGAGAGATACTTGAAGAATCTTGTGCTCAAGTTCAACATGGAGGATTGCAAGCCTTCAACCACACCCTTGGAAGTAAATCATAAGTTGAGTAGATATGGAGGTGAAGAATTCAATGATATGAAAAAATATTAGAGTTTGGTAGGTAGTCTAATCTATGCTACCTTGACATGGCCAGACCTATCATATGCAGTAGGTGTGTTATCACAATTTATGCATTGTACAAAGAAGACTAATTGTATTGTAGCTCAAAGGGTACTCAGATATATCAAAGAAACTCTAAATGAAGGTTTGTTTTATGGATTTACTTCTGATACAAGAATCAAAGTGTTTGGTGATGCACATTGGGCATGTGATTCAGATGATAGAAGGTCTACTCATGGGTATCTTTGTTATATTGGAGATAAATTAGTTTCTTGGTGCTCAAAGAAGCAACATAGAGTTGCTTTCTCATCCACAAAAGTTGAGTATAAAGGAATGGTAGAGGCTCCAAAAGAAGTGATATGGTTAAAGACCTTGTTAAAGAGTTTTGGAACTGATCAGAGTACTCCAATTATTTTTGGAGACTATATGAGTTCATTGTATTTGGCAGCTAACCCTGTTTTTCATGCCAGGACTAAGCACATAGAGATTCAATATCATTTCTTGAGGGAAAAGGTACTTGATAAAGAGATTGAATTATTGTATACTCCAACAAAAGAACAAGTTGCATATATGATAACAAAAAGCTTGGATGGACCTAACCTACAGAGATTCAAAGAGATGGAAGGAGTAAAGAATATGGAATAATCACAATTAGTGATTGAGGGGGAGCTGTTGGAAGAAAACAATCACAAATTGATGATTACAAAGAGTTTAAAGCAATTCAATGACCAGATTGAAGTGAAAGAAGTCATTTGAGAAAGAGAAGAGATCTCAGAAGTAAATCTTGTATACATATGTACATTACACTTGCAAATTCTTGTACTATGAGTTTAGGTAATCCTTAGGATGATAAGGAGTAATGTAATAGACACGGGAGAAGTCTAAAAACATATGTATATAAGTCAATGATGTAAAGAAATAGGAGAGAGATTCATTAGAAGACAAGTGTCATAGTGATAGATGTGAAGAGAGTCATCTCCAGAAAATAGCGACGAGGTTTTCTCGAATTTCTCAGATTTCTCTCAGTCTGATCATGTGGATCACGAATCCTTTTGTACACATCTAATCTCGAAGCTAATGAAGCTATATTCAAAGTTTCATGGTCTAATTTCTTTCATAGTGTGAGAATGATAAATAGGAACATGTGTATGTAAAGTCTACAAGTAGATCTCTCAGAATCACACACTTCTTTGTGTCAATTTTGCTTAGATCTCAGTGCTCAGCGTAAAGTTTTTGATGAGTGAGCATTAAAAATCTAAGTTAGAAGTTAAGGAAGCTATGGCTAAAAGCATTTAGCGAAACGGGATCTGTGCTGTGAGAAATCAACCTTAGAAGTTAGCTATGTCAAAGTCGCTTGTTCAGGAAGACAATTTCTAACATACTTTTGATCTTAAGGATCAAGTTAAAGTTTTAATGATTCTTTTGAAGGACTACTTGTTGATATGGTTGCACAAAGGTAGTGTGGAGATATGTACATCATTAGTTTGAAGAAATCTGAAGATATGTGCATGTAATGCAGTCAATCTTTGAAGTAGACTTCTTGAAGAAGGAAGATTTTCACTTAGAGAAGTGATAGTTGAAAGTTTTGGTAAATAAAGATAACATTTGTGTAAAGTTTGGTCCATAACTGATATAGAGGTGATCTTAAATCAGTATAGATCAAACCTTTGGAGACTTAGAGGTCTCCAACAGTATAAAATCTGGTGTCCCATACCACCCTATTTTATATTCACATTAATGTGTGGGTGATTCTTATCCAAGATTCTAAACATCTCTTGATAGAGTACCTTCTCACTTTAACTCTTTAAAAAGAATTTAAAAGTTTCAGGCATTACCTCTAACTAGAATTTCTAGTTTTTGATCCCTTCACATGATTGTTTCACGATCTTGTGCTTTTGTTTGGGAGCTTGAAAACCTCTTGATGGAATATCCATCCTTCTTTGCTAGGGTGTTCAATTGAAAACCAATAAGAATTCCAAGTACTTGAATTTTCACAAATTCAAGTTCAATTGGTTTATCCTTGACCAATTTGTAGTGATAAGAGCTTTTGACTTCTTGTCTTTAGATTCCTTCCTTACTGATGCTTTAGGTACCTATCCTAGCCAAGATTTTACAGGAATCTCTCTACTGCTTAAGTCTAAGCATCTGCTCATGCTTTTTGGATTTGTAACAAAATCCCTTTAAGGATAGGCAAATATTATGTTTTACCTTCCACATACTTAAGTATCATCTTCACGGTTGCAAGCTACATTCTTGGAATCCCTTCACTCTGTTCAGTACTTCGAACAGCTTACTTTTTCACACTTATCGATTGGATAAATGGATCTTGAGTGAATAACTCCCAAAAGGAATTTTATTGCCAATACTTGGGCAATCTACAAATTAGTTCCAATCGCACGTTTTGGGACAATCATGGCCAAGCTTGATCAAGTTTAGTTGATCTTGCGACTAAAATAAAGGCTTAGCCTTTATTTTTAAGATCTATGGAACTATCAAAAAGCTTCTTTGCTTACCCACGGGATTTTTTTTTAGAGATCTTTCTCTCAACTCTTAAGTCCAGGCAAACACTGATGCCTTTCAGATTCCAAAGCTAAGAATTTTTTATATACCTTTAGGTTATATCACTATTTGGACTTAAATACCCATACCAATGGTTTGGAAACTATTGGGAACTACTTGCTATTAAGCTGACTTGAAAGATTCTGGTCTCACATCTAGGGAGATATATTTCTTTCAAGAGCTTTAGATTCCTACCAAGGAATTAAGTAATACTAAGCCAATGATTCATCTTGGAATCTTTTTCTTTGCTAGAATAATCTCTCTAAAAGAAATCTTGACTACTAAACAAGAACATGACTTCAGGCTTTATTGCTTGTCTAAAAGATATTCCTTTTTAACTAAGGTAATAGTTAACTAGGCTATTTCCTTTATTGGCTTAACTTTTAGGAAGTAGCTTAATTCCCAAAGATTACTTTGACGGGTTTCTATTTTAAGCTCTAATTAGCTTAAACAAAACCAAGCATACTTTTCTCATCCTCAGAAAAGTGTTTAATATAAGTATTTAACTACTTAACCAACAATCATGCAAATGCATGTTCTTGCATGCAAATGCATGTGATTGCATGCATGTGTTGGCATTCTCCTTTCATGCATCAAATCTAAATCAAGCAATTCCTGAGCTTGAAAATGCATGTTTCCAGTCATCCATGCACAAACAATCTATCTCCTACCTTACAAAAGATTATAAATATACATGTGCACAGACTTGAGTGCATCCTAATCCTTTTGCAAGAAAGAAGAAAATGTGTATGGTGCATGAAAACATTCTTTTGAAAGGAGAGATGCACCAACAATCTTTCTTAGATGCATGCCTATGTTTGTGTTTAATGAGTGTTTCAATATCTTTAAGCTCTTTCATGTAAATTTCAATAATTTGCATCAAGATTATAAAGAATAAAATTTTACTATCAAACTTCAATGATAAATATGCATCTTATATGAAAGGTGAGAGCAAAAAAAAATATTGAAACCAATATTGAACTTGGAAAATACTTATCTCCCAATTAAGCTACGTCCACCCATTGATCCTCAGGGAGAACCGTTCTCCATTCTTTTGGTCCATGAGAAAAAACTACATACTACTCCTTTGTATCTCAAAAAGGTTCGAAGGCTTACCACCAAAGCCTTTGGCTCCGGTTTAAGGATGACTTCACTTTGTCTTTCTTTTAGATGATCAAAAAGTACCTCAATCATGCACTCAATCAATTCCAAAGTTTGTGTGCAAAAGAGGCTTCAGATCCATTCAGATATTGCTCACGAACTCGGTTTCAGATATATCAGAGGATAAGAGAGCTAATAGAATGCATGTTAATCATGGCGATAGGCTATTACAATGTAGCTTATAAAATATATCGAATTATAGATACAAATAGCCTTCCGTTGCACCGTGGGTAGAACATATGTCAGAAGTATAGATGGTCCAAAGTTCGATTCTTCAGGCTTGTAGATATTCTCTAGCTTTATTAATTCTAGATGGGATGCAGAAGGAAGAGTCTGTACTTTTCCTCCATATTTATATTCATAGATCAATCAGTCTCGAAATGCGCCCGATTCCAAGGTTAGAGCAAAATCCTCGTGATTATTTGTCATGGAATCATCAATCGATATCTGCCCCCGATGTCATGGTTAGATCATAGAGATTAATCAATGTCGAAATGCGTCCAATACATCAAAATTCTCATCCTTGTTCTCAGCAAATTATTAATCTATATCTGCGCCCGATGCCATGGTTGGATCACACTTATCGTTACTAATTGGTCACGGGATCAAGACCTGATATCTACTCCTTTGGACATGACACCAGTCTGACAAAATCCTTTTGTTTCTCTGTGCCCAAATGGGTAGCGCCCATGCCGTTGTCGCGGATACATTGGAGCCTTCTACACTACGGGGTCACTTGTTCAACCCCTGGATTTCACATTGCAGAACACTCAAGAATTCCTTCTCTTTTTTACTTTGTCTATGATCCTCAAAGCTCTGCAGCTTGACAGAACTAGATGTGATTCATATGCTATTGCTCTGCTCTCATGGATAGAACAAGAGCTGTTTTACCGATGTTGTGATTTCAAACCCATGAACCCATCGTTGGTAAATGATTTATCCTTTTACTTCTGCTGTAAGCTATAAAACCAATCATATAGTAATGAGTCAATGCAAAATGCATGCAATCCGGGCTTGCTTGGAGGTGAGCGATCGGAAGATGCACAATTAGAATCTCGAACACGCAGGAGTTGCACAAGCTATCGATCTATCTATCTATCTATCTATCTATCTATCTATCCACTACAAGAAAAAGGGGGGCGTAGCGACGCCCCCGAATCGGGAAAAAAACGGGAACCGTCGCTTATGCGACGAGGTCGTCGCATAAGCGACGGTAGGAATTTCGGATTTCTTTTTTGCCCGACCCTCGTCGCATAAGCGACGCTACTTAAAAAGCGTCGCTATCACCATCGCTGATTAGCGACGAATTTAACGACGTTGGCAAACTGCAGAGCGTCGCATATGCGACGCTCTGGAATGTAAAAAAAAAATTTGATTTCTCCCGGCACATTTGTGCCGGGACTTGGACGCGAGCAAGAACAGAGAGACCGAGAGAGAGAGAGAGAGAGAGAGAGAGAGAGAGAAAGAGCGCGTGCGAGAGGGAGAGAGAGAGAGAGCAAGACCATTGGCAGGTATGCGCACACACACACACTTACACACACATACATATGTACACATATATAAACGCATAGACACACACACACATACGCATAGACACATACACACATACACACACATATACACACATACACAATGCATAATGCATACAGATACACACATGCACACATAATGCATACACATGCACACACATGTATATGCACACACATAATGATGCATTCACACACATACACATGCATACACACATAGACACACATATACACTTACACATCCAAACATACACACTCATAGACACACATTCATACACACACACATCCAAACATACACACTCATAGACACACACACATACACATAGACGCGCACACACATACACACACATAGACGTGCACACACATACACACACATATACACACACAGACACATACACACATAATGATGCATCCACACACATACACATGCATACACACATAGACACACATATACACACACACATACACACACATACATGCATACACACACAACATATGCATACATAATGCATATGCATACATACACATACATAATGCATACACACACATATGCATACATAATGCATACACACACATACACAAACCTATGCATATACATACATGCATACACACACATAGACACATACACACATAGACACATACACACACATAGACACATACACACACATAAACACATACACACTCATAGACGCGTAGCGACACATACACATAGACACACACACACATACACACACATATACACAAACACATACACACATAGAATATACACACATAGACACATACACACATAGACACATACACACATAATGATGCATACACACATATACACATGCATACACATACATATGCATACATACATGCATACACATACACACATAAACACATACACACACATAGACACATACACACATAAACACATACACACTCATAGGTACACACACATACACATAGACACACACACATATAGTATATACACACACATGCACACATAGACACATACACACATACACATGCATACACACACATACACATGCATACACACATACAAACACATATACACACACATACACACACATATATGCATACACACATAGAGAGACATGCACACATAAACACATACATGCATACATTTGCATACATAATGCATATGCATATGCATACAATGTACATACATACTTACATGCATACATAATGCACATGCATAGATACATACACACACACAGATACATACACACATAGACACATACACACACATGAACACATACATACTCATAGATACACACACATACACATAGACACACACACATACACACACATACACACATAATGGTGCATACACACACATACACATGCATACACACATACAGACACATGTACACACACATTCACACACACATTCACACACACATTCACACACACATTCACACACATATATGCATACACACACATACACATACATGCATACATATTGCATATGCATATGCATACATACATACTTACATGCATATGCATACACACACACATATGCATACATACATACTTACATGCATATGCATACACACACACACACATATGCATACATAATGCATATGCATATGCATACATAATGCATATGCATATACATACATACATACTTATATGCATACATAATGCACATGCTTACATACACTGTCATAATGTATACACACACACATACACACATAGACACATACACACATAATGATGCATACACACACATACATATGCATACACACACATATGCATACATACATGCATACACATACATACACATAGATACATACATACACATAAATACATACACACTCATAGACACACACACATACACATAGACACACACACATACACACACACATACACACACATACACACATAGACACATACACGTATTGATGCATACACACATACACATGCATACATAGACACACATAATGATGCATACACACACATACATATGCATACACACACATATGCATACATACATGCATACACATACACACATAGACACATACACACACATAGATACATACATACACATAAACACATACACACTCATAAACACACACACATACACATAGACACACACACATATACACACACATACACACATAGACACATGCACACGTAATGATGCATACACACATACACATGCATACATAGACACACATAATGATGCATACACACACATACATATGCATACACACACATATGCATACATACATGCATACACATACACACATAGATACATACACACACATAGATACATACATATACATAAACACACACACACTCATAGACACACACACATACACATAGACAACACACACATATACCTACACACATACACACATAGACACATACACACATAATGATGCATACACACACATACACATGCATACACACACATATGCATACATACATGCATACACATACACACATAGACACATACACACACATAGATACATACACACACATACACATGCATACACACATACAAACACATATACACACACACATACACACATAGACACATACACATGCATACATAGACACACATAATGATGCATACACACACATACATATGCATACACACACATATGCATACATACATGCATACACATACACACATAGACACATACACACACATAGATACATAGATATACATAAACACATACACACTCATATACACACACACATACACATAGACAACACAAACATATACATAGACACATACACACATAATGATGCATACACACACATACACATGCATACACACATATATGCATACATACATGCATACACATACACACATAGACACATAGACACACATAGATACATACATACACATAAACACATACACACTCATAGACACACACACATACACATAGACACACACACACACACACACATACACACACACAAACACACATAGACACTTACACACATAATGATGCATACACACACATACACATGCATACACACATACAAACACATATACACACACACATAGACACATACACACGTAATGATGCATACACACATACACATGCATACATAGACACACATACATATGCATACACACACATACATATGCATACACACACATACATATGCATACACACACATATGCATACATACATGCATACACATACACACATAGACACATACACACACATAGATACATACATATACATAAACACATACACACTCATAGACACACACACATACACATAGACAACACACACATATACATACACACATACACACATAATGATGCATACACACACATACACATGCATACACACATATATGCATACATACATGCATACACATACACACATAGACACATACACACACATAGATACATACATACACATAAACACATACACACTCATAGACACACACACATACACATAGACATACACACACACATATACACACACACAAACACACATAGACACTTACACACATAATGATGCATACACACACATACACATGCATACACACACATACACATATATATATATATATTGATTTCTAACCATTTTGTTTTATATGTTAGGTATTATGGATCCCAGTAGAGAGAGAAAGGCGAGACTCACTCTCATAAAAAGTCTTATGAGAGCAAGAGTTCCGTCAGATACTCTAGGGGCCATAATGCGGGACTACGCAGAGATGTCTGATGAGGAGCTGGATTATACGATCCAGATGCTTACGCGATCAGACGAGGGCTCTTCTGCGGCTCCACACGCAGGAAGAGAGCTATCTGCTCATAGGTATGTTTTTTTTCATAAACTTTTTTAATGATATTATAACACTTATTTTTATTTATTTCTATCTATCTATTTTCAGGACACCTATACCACCTCCAGCACGTGATAGCATAGCAGAGATGTTGCCTATGAGGACATGCATAGGCACATTAGGACTAGAGTGCGACATAGAGCTAGAGGGGAATATTGTATACATAGGAAATGGATTGGAGTTCAAGAGGAGAATGCGCGCACTATGCGACTCTTACCTGCGCTTTATCCACTTACCGTGGAAGTAAGTAAAAGTTTTACATATAAATTGAAATATATATCTTATGTTTTATTTATATTATGTTTTTTATTTTTGTAGTGAGCATGATGAGAGGGATAAAAAGTACGTGCTCAGTTCACTTGAGACGGAGTTTGGGACAGGGTGGTCTCTTAAATGGTGTTTAAAAGAGATGCGGACACTCATAAGCTCATCGTCGTGACAATGCACGGTATGTATGTATATGAGAGAGAGAGAGAACACTAATCTCGATATTAGGGTTTTGAAATCTCTAATTTAAAAACTCTAATTCAACCTTTTAGCCATATGTTTGAAGTATATGTACACCTCCGACGTCCTACTAGAGAGATGTCTCTCCTCCCAACCTTATGCCTCTATATATAGCTACTCGAATCAACAAGGATCATAATATATGTAAAGATATATACACATCATGTAGATAGGATACATAAATATAAAATGGAGTAGATATATTATGCATCACACATACATGCCTAAATGCACACATAAATATATATACATACTAACATATTTACATGTACATATTTACACATACATGTACATGCCTACATGCACACA
This sequence comes from Ceratopteris richardii, assembly GCA_020310875.1. Classification (NCBI taxonomy): domain Eukaryota; kingdom Viridiplantae; phylum Streptophyta; class Polypodiopsida; order Polypodiales; family Pteridaceae; genus Ceratopteris; species Ceratopteris richardii. Next base: position 64,685,281 of record CM035437.1, on the reverse strand, counting down.
TAAACATATATATACATGCATACATATTTACATGTACATATTTACATGTACATATTTACACATAGACACATATACATATATACATGTACACAATTATAAACACTTGCATATATTACGTACATGAATACATGAATATTTTACATAAATGCATATGCATATATACACATATGCATATTTAACACATGTATACATATATCACACACATGCAAACACATACATATACATGAAATACATATATATGCATACTAACATATGTATACATATAATACACATGAATACACACACATATGCATACATACATGATAAAAATTTACTCCTCGAAGATAAAGCTATATATAAAATAATTAGGCATACCCCCGAGCTTCATGTTCTAACTTAGAAGAACATGATTTCATCTCTCTAGTAGGATTCATCGTTATTCAAGTTAATTAAAAAGACCTATTATCTGATATCCATTCAGAAGCTTCAAGTTACTATCTAATCTGCTCATATGTTTTCATTATTGCCATCATTTTGGTAAGACATCAATATAGTCTCATCTTCATTATCCTTATTGATTTCATTTATTTCTTCTATTGTTAAATCTATGTTCTCATGAATCACATCATCTATTGGTGGATTAATATCTATTTCTGGTAATTCCTCTTCCTCATCAGTAGAATTAGCATGTAGAGAATTATCCTCTTCATCAAAAAGATTAGTATCATTATCACGTATAATGAGTCTAGTTTCTATTCCAAATGTTGATGTATCAGTATTTGATGCTGAATCATCAAGAGGACTTTCTTCAATCTCTCTAACAATAAACTGTTCAAACAATGACCTACCTCTAGGTTGCACATGAATGACTTGCCACCAAGGATGAGCATCTGGGTTTTTATAAAAAAATGCTTGTTCAATATGCCCAGGAAGAATATATGGTTCTTTAGTAGATCGCATTACCTTGGAAGAATCAATTGCCCAAAACCTAGATAATTCCTTTCTTATTGTAGAATTACTACCTTTATACTCCGCTCGATACCAGTCAACCTTCAAAATGACCTATCAAAATATATAACAACAAAAACGTCCCATTATTAGGTGCTTAAAAAAATAACTAACTCTAAAAAAAATATATAAACATTTTCTACCTGTTTGAATGTACGAAATGAAATTTCGTAGATACCAACAATAGTTCCTACGTAACCAAGTTCACTATCTATAAGGTTCATGTCTTTTGAGCTAGCACGTGATAGTTGCTTGAAACAAGCAACAATACTAGAATCCTCTGTTTTACGTAAAGAATCAATGGCTTTGATTCTAATATGCTGTCCAAAAGCCCACATATTAGTGAACATTCGAGCCTGCAAAATAAATTCAATTAGTAAATAGAAACTAACATACATATATGAAAAAAATAAAATATATATTTTAATAAAATTACCTTTTGTTCACAACCTATCATTAACTCTCTTTGCTCATCTGAGATTTCTTCATTATTTGCGTTGGCGCGTTGCAAACGACTATATAGCCAATCCGTGAAAGAAGGTATATCTGTAATCTCATTATTATCGAGATTACGTCTAGATCTTTTGTTTTTTCGCCTTTTACTTCGGAGACTTTGAAGTTCCTCGTACTCGCTAAGGAATGCTTGCATGCATTCACTATTATATGCTACAAAAGTAGAAACATCATTTTTTTCTTGAAATGTAAATAAGAATGGAACCGCCTTACCTGATAATACCTCATCTGTTATTTTTGAAGAAGACTCGTTGGTCCATGCACGTGGAGCTTCTTCATGAACTCTTTCAAGGTACTCACTAACGTAATACATGCACTCTTCAAGCATCCAACCCTTTGCCATGGATCCTTCTGGTTTTGCTCTTTGTCGCACGTAACCTTTTAGTATTCCCATAAATCGCTCGACCCAAAACATCCATCGAGTGTCGACAACACTAGAAATCTCTATCTCATCTACAAGATGGACTAGTAAATGAACCTGAATATCAAAAAATGAAGTAGGAAGTTCTTTTTCCATCAAACATAGTAGCTCTTTGCATTCACGTTTTTTTTTTGGGATCGAATTTTTATTGATCTCTTTGGATGTAATCCACCTATACAAATCATAAAAACAATTGTAAAGAAGTTAATTAAAAAATAAAAGATATCCAATATTCATACATATTAAATATAAAAGTATCATAATTACCTTATAAGTGATCCAAGACGATAGATCACATCTCGTACTCCTTTCGTTGTACATCCATCGATAACCAAAGGTAAAATATGTTTCAAAAAGTTATGCCAGTCATGGGTCTTTAACCCAGATAAGCTCTTATCATCCATAGTAAACATGTTTTGAAACGATGCTCCATATCCTGTAGGAGTCTTGATCAATTGAATTCTATTGTTGATAGTCTGTATCTCTTTTGTTGTAAGTACCCAAGGAGCAGATGCATAAGTCGTTTCTTGTCGATGTCTATCAAAAACTGGCCATAACTTTGGTTTGGATTTTTGATCTTTCAAATCATTCCTTGATGCTGTGGTATCTTTTAGTCCAAGAAGATGCTGCCATAGTGAATAACCAATATTTTTGAATATATGCATATGATCAAGAAGATGACATACTTTTAACTCTTTCCAATACTCCAAAGAATACCATATTGATATGTTCTTTGCGAGAGCCAATTTCCCTTTACCTCTGTTCACATACTCATTGTCTGAATCATCACTGAAGATTTCTGCTTTTGGATCTATCAGAGGTCCATCTGTCCATTTTTTATACCAATCCATAGGCGTCATAGGTTTTGGATACTGGCACGTTTCAAGCTTTCCATTAAAATGTATCGCTTCTCTTTTAGATCTTAATGGATGATCATCAGGCAAGAATCGTCGATGTCGAAGATAAATATTTTTGTTGAGATTCTTACTATAGATTGATCTCAACCAATCACCACAATATGGACAAGCTTTATAACCCTTAGTAGATATTCTTGCATCATGGAAAATGATAAAAATATAATTAGATTAAATCATATTTATTTACATGCATATTGAATAAAAAAATTACATCAATACCTGAACAAACGCCATATCCAGGAAAATCCTGAATAGTCCAAGCCACAATACCACGAATCGTAATATGTCTTTCATTGATGCTTTTCGATACATCAATGACATTAATACCTCTCCATAACTCTTGAAGATCATCAATGAAAGGAGCAAGATATACATTCATATCTTTAACTTGTCTTTTGCCTGGGATTAAAAGTGAAACCATTAAATGTTCCTTTTTAATGCTAAGATATTGCGGAAGATTGTAGTTTATGACTACCACTAGCCATGTTGACCATTTATTGGATCTCATGGAGAATGGATTAACCCCATCTAATGCAACTCCTAACTTTAGATTCTGTGGATTTTGTGCAAATCCAGGCCATGTAGAATCAATATGCTGAAAAGCAACACTATCATGAGGAATTCTGATTATTCCATCAGTACTTTTGTGATCATGTCCCCAAGTCAAAAGCTTTGATAATTCGGGGCTTTGAAACATATGTCTAATCCATGGAGCCAATGGAAAATGTCTCAATACCTTTTTCGGGATTTTACCTTCTTCACCCTTATATCGAGGAGATTGACATTTGGGACATGTCAAAGAGTCTACATATTCACCTCTATATAAAATACAATCGTTAGGACATGCATGTATACATTGATAATCTATACCAAGATTGTTAATTATCTTCTTCATTTCATCATGTGAGGTAGGAAGAATATTCTGACTTGGTAAAAACTTTTTAGATAATAACCTGTAAGTTTATCAAAAAAAGATCTATTGAAAAAGGTAAATAAATATATATACATATATACATGCAGGTTTTTATTCTTACTTTAGATAAGGTAAGAACAAGAACTTGAATTGAATAGATACTTTTTGTCCGCGCATCTTTTAAAACTATTAATGCATCTTTCAAAATATTTACGCAAAATTTGGATGGCATGATACGATTGTTTGTTTTGGATCATATGAAGTATGTACCTTCATTGAATGATTTGTCGATTCACACTTTCAAACTGAACATATGTGTGAATCAACAAATCATTCATATCCTCCAAAACAACCAATCGTATCCCGCCATCCAAACAATCGTATCCTGCCATCCAAACAATCGTATCCTGTCAATTCACACATATGTTCATATAATGGTGACCTGGATGAATCGCATGCACAGAGGTTACTCAAGATAGAGCAGGATTTCTCGGGTATGCAGTAAACTTCTTTCATGTCAATGATGAGCATCTGAACTTTAGGATACAAAGTGGACTACTCCATTACAATCAGATTGCTGTCTCTTGAGTAACCTCTGTGCATGCGACTCATCCAGGTCACCATTGCGAATATTTGGAAAGATGCATTAATAGTTTTAAAAGATGCACGGACAAAAAGTTTCCATTCAATTCAAGTTCTTGTTCTTACCTTATCTAAAGTAAGAATAAAAACCTGCATGTATTTATATATATATATATATATATATATATATTTATGCATATATATATATAAATAGATAGAAAATTGAAATTTATACCTTAATAGTGTCGAAACAGATACATTACTCCATCCAAAACGATTTTGAAGGTTGAGAATAAGTAAGCTCGCATTTAGTCGTGTCAAACGACTTCCTTCATATACATGCTTTAGACATTCCTCTCGAAGATATTTCTCATTTTTAGAAATATCCATGCTCTCACTGTCATTTTGATACCAATCCTCAATAAAATCTGCCATGCCATCATCTTCATCATTGTCACACAAATCTTGTACTTTATCATCTTTTGAATATAGATCTTTCAACTTTGCATATTGCACAGGATTAGTTTTGCGTAGCCTCCTCATGGAAGCTTCTGATAAATGAGGTCTTATTGGTAATTGTGAATGTTGTGGATGAATATCATCAACATCATACGTTGGAATCTACACATATAAATAAAACTCATTAGTATTCCATAAATGAATAAAAATTAAACTTCAAATATAAAATTAAGTATATAACTTATTAAATATGGATAGAAAATTTTTATTCTCTCTAGCTAAAAGGTGCTCTTGGAGGTCTATGCCATCCATAATTCACTAATAGTTCATCACCAGCATGTAAAGTAGTAATAGCATTGACAACTATGTATCTTGATACATCTCTACTCATGTATGGTGATTCATGACTATTTTCACGCTCCTCAAATGTGCAATTAGTCCTTGAACTATTATGTAACCCTCAACTACTATTTATTAAACCTGCTATATTTCCATGTGTGTAAGGTCTTCCATCAATATATAATCTTTCATTTTCTGCATGTAAAACCCTTCTACTAGTAAGGGATCCTGCATTCAAGCATATTCCATAAGTACTCATGCTTTGAACATAATGTGAAAGTCGATGCCAATCTCCCCATCCATATATAGGACCACAAAATGACATAAGAGTGACTTCAGAGTTCGGAGGCACATACAAATCCTCTACAATAAAGAGACCATGACCAGCATTAGTAATAGTGGATGGAGTAATCATATAGCGATTACCCCAAAAGTTGAAAACCTCTCCATCTAAAGGAAGTGGTCCTCTATTCCATCCTCCATATCTTCTTCTATCATATGTTTGTACTAAAGAACGATCACGAGCTGGCAATGGATAATCTCCAGCCGTTTCATTCTCTAAACCAGGAGGTAGAGGATTTCTAGAAACCTCTGCTTGTAATTGATGAACAGCAAGTCCATGACGTGTACGAGGTATATTAACATTATGAGAAAAATCATCATCATCATCATCATCGAGCAAGTATTCCTGTATATCAATAATAATTTAATTTTATACATGGTTTTTAAATAAAATAATGACATTAATATATATAGAAAATACATACCCAAGCATTATCACGTTGACTAGCTGATGGTGCACGCTCAAAAGTACCATACTCTGCCTCATGTTGAATACATTCCAATTGTGGTCTTCGATACGTGCCATAACAAGAGTTACACCAACATATAATATGCTCTTGATAGTAAAATTCATCATAATTCCTATCGGAGGACACATGTAAAGTTGTTGCATGAGTAGGAGGTGGTGGAGTACCCTCTGATTGATCAGAATCTGCACATCATAAGAAACATAAAAAAAAATATAAGTTATGTATCCATCAAATATAGTTAAAATTAAATATTTCATATACTTACAGTATAAAGTCGTTGCACGATGAGGAGACGGTGGTGGAGTTCCATCTGATTGATCAGAATCTACAAATAATGGTATTTGATATTAATAATTTGATTATCTACATAAATAAAAAATTCACATATACATATTTACACATACACACATATTCACATATACACATTTACACATACACACATATTCACATATACACAACTACATATTATTGTGGGATAAATGCATGTATTTTGTATGAATGAGTGTATATGCATGCATGTGTGTGTACGTATATATGTGGATATGTATATGTGTGTTTATGTTATATGTATGTATATGTGTATATGTATACATATATGCATGCGTATATGTTTGCATGTA
>CM035437.1:64648718-64673718 GCA_020310875.1 Ceratopteris richardii | reverse complement strand
ACTTAATTTCCAAACTATCACTCCCATAACATACAACATTATCCAAATGAAAGATGATGTATCCTCTATGGAGTAATAGCATGAGAAGCAAGTGTAAAGTGCCAAACTTATAAGCTTGACCATACCATAATGGAGATAATAAACCATATAATCCTCTAAAATATAGAACAAAGTCCCATAACAAATGACTCCAAACCCATCTAAGACTAAATGATAGATTGCCCTCATACCACTCTAGTTCTTCCTAACCTTGAGTGTAATCAGAAGTAATAGTTTAACTTAACTATCTTGTGAACTATGCAAATCCATCATCTAGCTCATGGTAGTAAAATGCAATCTCTACATTCACCAGCCAAGAATTCTATGGTTTTTCATCCATTACATGTGGACTGAATTCTATTGGAAGAGCATCTATCGGCACTTGTGCAAACTCTAATATTTCTCTTCCCTATAGTTTGCCATATGAAGTAGAAAGCATTCCCTTTGAGATTTAGATAATCCCTAAGTACCCATCCTCCTAATTGATGTTTACACATCATGCTCATGATGTACACCAACTAAGAGTTTGGTACCTCAATAGGTTAGATATCTCCCTATCTGCTAGAAACCCTAAAGAGAAAATTCATAACTCTACTCCTAGTACAACTAATGCCAATAACTAGATCATCTCATCTAGTCAAAGACCATCACTGGAATAACATGATTACTCCTCTCTAGAGTCTCCATGTGAGACTCAATCTAACCATCATGATTATCTTATCTCCCTCTTGTCTTTGATAGAAGAGTGCCACTTCTATCTAGAAAACCTAAAAGTGAGAAAGTGAAACTCTCTCTCTCTCTCTCGCTCTCTCTCTCTTTATTCAATCTCTTCTAAGGAAAAGAGCTCTAGCAATGGAACCTATTCCACTTTCCCTTTCCCTCTGAAAGAGATTCTTTTGAATCCAATTGCTCTACTCATCCATAACTGAGAACATGCATATTCTTACTAAGGGATCTATGCTCTAAGTCATAGAGCTAGTGCCATACCTATGGCCTTCCTAACCATCACTCAAATCATATAAGCACCCGTCAATGTTGTTTCATGAAACCCATCTCTGTGATCCCATCTAGTTGGTTTCCTTAGTAGTGTAGCAGAAATGCTTCACTATTTGGTCGAGTGATGTGCACGAGTGAAACTAGTCACTCTTTGGGTATTCCTAATAATACCCCATAGTCTCCTAATCATATTGTGAGACTCTTGTGAAGATAAATAAATCTTTGCTAGCTTGGAGATTATCAAACTATATCTCCTGTACCTCTATGCAACTTCCTATAACCTATAGGGTTGCTTGTGCACATTCCTAATGGTGAAGGTACATGTCCTTCCCCTTAGCAATCCTATGGTCTAAATCCATAAGGATTATGTGTAGGGATCTTATTTACTACTGAAGTTCCTTATCTATAATACTATGATGGTACTAAGTCCATCAAATACATGCTTAAAAGCATGCTTACACCTTATTGATGTTTCCAGAAAAGGCATGTTATCATGCCATAACATTCTTACCTTAAGGCAAGTGCGTATATAACACCATGCGGTAGGAAAAATTTCGACAACATTTCCCTAGGAAATGGAATCCCAAAACAAAAAATTTAACCATAAGCTCAGTGGCACACAGGCCACCCAACAACATAGGGCTGGACAAGCCCATGGCATGCACGCCATAAACTCATATATGGACTCCATAACCTACAAAACATAAAACAAATGCTGACAACAATTCTCTATGTTTGCATAACCATGTACTTTCTGCAATCCTCTTTCCTGCAAACAATCAAAAAGTCTACTTCTCGCCTATTGATCCATATGTTTAGAATTTAAACAGTGATCAATATTTGATGTATGCAATCCAATCTATGCATTTACATACAAAACATGCTGAAACATAAAGTAAAATGCCTGAAGCATAAAGCATACGTCCCTGAATAGTTTTGGTTTTGGAATTGCATGCATCCAATCCTTCTCAATGAGATTCGAGACCTTTGCACCTTCCTCCTTAGATCCGAATATAAGCTTTGAAGTTTCCAAAAACATCGGATCACTTCCCAAAACATAAAGCAAGGTCAGGTGATTACCAAAATAATGCAAATTTAGTCAAAAAATGCATTAGTAATCCTTCTTTAGACCTACGAAAACCACTTTAGGACTTGCAAATTTTCATAAACTGAAATATATAGAATGTGCAAAGAGCTCGAAGGAAAATTACTAAAATCCCCTTCCCGGTTTGAAAGATATGGCTCTCGAAAGGTAGTTGCCAAAAATTGTTTAGACTTTGCGGAGCTATACATACCTAGAAAAATCCAAAATTGCTTTAATAAACTGAAATTAAACCTTTTTCTCTTCGAAACGAGCCATAGCACGTCCAATTTGGAGTTTTTAGCCCAAGATATGGCCATTCAAAGTGGGACATGCCAAACTAGTGGACTGTTGGAGGGGCTGGAAAAAGTGTCAAAATGTGATTTTTGGGGTGCCCAAAAGCATTCTTCCATCAAACAAATCCTAAAATTCTCTCCAGAACCTCAGAGAGTGGTATATGAAGATGTTTGGGCCTATTTTCACCTTTCCAAATCCTCCCTTCGTGCATGCTAATTTTCTCCCCAAAAGAGGCATAAATCAAGTTTTTTTACTTTTCGCAAAAACTTAAATGGGAGATTTTAGCAAGCTCCTAATCCACTCCAAATGTGGAGTTTTCTTGGATTTTCTTGTTTTTGATGGTAATACATACACCATACTTCATTTATGTATGCAATAGTCCATGGGGAACCTCTTAAATAGTCTCTTTTCTTACTCCCAAAAGTGGAGTTTGGCAAAAATTAACATCTGAAATTTTTCCAAAAAACACGGAAAGGGGGTTTTTGAGGAAGTAAAATTCCTCCTTAACTTATCATTTTAATGAATTCTATGATTCCATTGTGAAGTCCATATAAGATACTCTCAGTATATATACTTTTTCCCATCCATCCATAGCCAGTGCACCTCTTTTTCCCTCTTTTAAAATGGGAATTTCTTAGATTCAGGTGCTGAAATTTTTTCTCAAACTATGATGGAAGGGGGTTTTTTGGAGCTTCAAACTCCCATCATATTGAGCTATGTTTTGTATTTCTTGATGGTATATGAAATTCCATATACCAGACTACAGGTATCCATGGTTTTTACTACCAATCTATGAAAAATACCTCTCCTTTTTCCCTTCCCAAAATGGCTATTTATCAAGAATAGCCTCTGAAATTTATGTGTAAAATCATGTGAGTAGAGTATTTTGGAGATACCCTAAACATGGCCTTCTCATATTATTGAGGGAATCCTTGAATCTAGATGAGATTATACATGCCATACTCTCAATATCAATGATTTTCCTCCAAGAACTTGGCCCCCAAATGCTTCATTGTCTTTCCCTTGAATTCAAATCCTTTCAAAAATAAAATAGTAATAGCTGTGATTAAGAGGAAGTGCCATCTTCTTTCACTTTGGAAGCAGAGTACCAAAAAGCTCATGGAAAGGATGCTCTTCATTCATGGATTCTTTCAGTGCAACAGGTGCATCCCATCTCTCTCTCTCTCTCTCTCTCTCTCTCTCTCTCTCTCTCTCTCTCTCTCTCTCTCTCTCTCTCTCTCTCTCTCTCTCTCTCTCTCTCTTTCGTTTGTTCTCGATCCTCATTTGAAGTTACTCTTTAACTCATATCCTTTCAAGTTTATGTGACTCCAAAATCAAAACGGAAAGAAGAGAAGTATGCAATCTCTTGATAGATGAAGGGGGAGAGTCAAAATTGTCTTCCTCTCACTACTTTTACCAATCATGCTTGTCAGACATGTAACGAGGACATGAGTAACAGATTAATATGTAGTATCCTTTTCATCAAGCTAAATGGGCAGCGTGGATATATCACATGCCTCTCAAAAAGATAGCGTGGGCTCAAATCCCAGGCCCCGCAGCGCTTTGTGTAGCTTGGATTGAGGGCTTTCATAACAATCTGAGATCATGAGTCATCTCTTTTGCTTCAACTACTCTCGCATTTTCTCATACTTGATCTTCCACCTAAAACACACAGAGATCCACTTCTTGGTTCGCCGCCCAGCCATGTCCGAGTTCTCTCTTTTTCATAAGAGATAGATGTCTCACTTAGATACTATATCATATATGAGATCTCCTCATGTCTTTTCTACCAAATGGTATATAATACCCATGTCTTGCCATGTGCCATCCTCGTCCAAAAGGTAATCCTAACTTTTTGAATATCATATGACAGAGTCTCCCATTGAAAACATTTTCATCCTCGAAAATGTAAATGAAATGTTCGTAATGGTAGAAGAAAGTGCTCGGACTCCCCTGAACCCCATGTACTCTATGGACATGGTCATCTCTATGTGTTGTTTCCCCATATATGGTTGAACCATGCCTTAAGATAGAGGATTAGCAAGTAATCCTCAACCATGGCTTTTGGGGCAAGTGGTTAGCCCATCGCATTCCTAACCGAGAGGTTGTGGGTTCAATTCTCGACATTGATATCAGAGCCTAGTTGAGAGATTGGGCTTGGTAGCCGGCGGCATGACGTGGTGCATCTCAGGGTACATCCTGTCAGGGTACACTTCTCAGGGTACATCCAGACAGGGTACATCCGTGGGCACTTGGAAAAAGCACTTATCTATGGTGAGTGTGAAACTAGCCTTAGATGAAGGCACATGGGCAATTGGGCACCCATAGAAGGGGGTGGGATAGGCGCAAAATTGATCCATGGGTTGGAGTTTGAGGTTGGTGGAAGCACTCATGCATGGAAAGTGGGTCCAAGAGATTCAGGAAGGTCCACAAGTGAGCATTGAGGACAATGCTCAATCTAAGGGAGAAGGAATGTCACATAATCCTAGTAGGAGATGGTTGAACCATGCCTTAAGAGAGAGGATTAGAAAGTAATCCTCAACCATGGCTTTTGGGGCAAGTGGTTAGCCCATCGCATTCCTAACCGGGAGGTTGTGGGTTTGATTCCTGACAATTATCTACATGGGAGTCAATGACTACTTGCTACCTCAAATTAGAGGTCTTGAAAGTGGAAGTGATATATGGAATGCTTTGGAGGAGCATTTCCAAAACACTAGTCAAGGAAGGCATCTTTGTGGGCAGAGTTTACCACATTCAAGAAGAAGGCCTCTCAATCCATTTCTGATTATGTAATAAGGATGAAGTACAATGCAGATGCATTAGGAGCACTTGATGAAGATATTGAGGAGGATAAATTTGTAAGGCGAATTCTCACAGGTTTGAGAGGAGATGAGAAATGGAAGCCATTCATTTTGTCTACTGAATTGTCACTAGTTCATTTTACTCCTGATTTGAATCAGTTGCTAGGACACATGCTAACTTATGAGCACAATGTCAAAGGTGATGGTGATAAGAGTGCAGGTCAAGCAATGTATTCAAAGGATAAGAAGAAGAATAGCAAAGGCAAGCAACAAGTAAATGAAGAAGAAGTACAACTAGCCAAGCCAACTTCCTAAGAGGAAGAGGAGGTGGAAAAGGTAGAGAAAGAGGCAGAAGCAATAAAGATGGAGCTAAAACTTGCTCGATTTGTGGTATGACAAATCATTTAACTCATGATTGTTGGCATAATAATCAGAATAATGGAGGATATAATCGGAATTTTAATTCAAGAGGAAGAGGTGGTAGAAACCAAAGAGGTAATTTCAGAGGTAGAGGTAGTAGAGGTTACGTTGGAAGAAATGCAGGTAGAGCATTCCTAAGTCAATCCTACAACAATACCACCTACAATTATGCTTCAGATCAGAAAGAGGATTCAACCTTGATTATGAATGCAACTTGTGAAAGACAAAATGAAGATCAAAGAGTCTTCTACATTGACTCAAGGTGTAGCAATCACCTGAGTGGTAACATAGCTTTGATGACTGATTTGGAGAATAAGTTAACTAATCATGTAGTTCAAACACGTAATACAAAGCACAATGTGAAGTCAATTGGGTTACTAAAGCCCAAGGATGGAAATACTCTTCTGAGTAAGGTCTTGTATGTTCCTACAATTCCAAAGAATCTGATACGTGTAGGGAAAATTGTTGAAAAAGGTTATGAAGTAAGGTTCACTAATAATGGAGTTTTTGTGGAAGACCCTAGCAATGGGTATAAACAAATTGTTTTAGGAAAGAAAGAAGGAAGACTCTTCACATTAAAGATTCAAGGTAATGTTGCTCATGCTTTGTTCACTTATGGAGGACATAAGATATCTGAGTTAGATCTTTGGCACAAAAGGCTTGGACATTTCAATGAAAGAGGTATTAAGGATATGGTTAACAATGGTTCAGTACCTGGATTGCCTAATGTTGCAGGTCAACATATGACATACAGATGTGAGGCATGTGAATTAGGTAAGGCTTATAAGCAATCATAATCTAAGCATGGTCTCATGTATTCTGAGAAGCTTGAATCGGTACACAGAGATGTCTAGGGACCATCAAAGGATTTTAGTATAAATGGTTCAAGATATTATGTGATTTATGTTGATGATGTTACCAGGTGGATCACTATATATGTGATCAAAGATAAATCAGAGGTATTCAATACATTCAAACATTATCATGTGTATGCAAAAAGAATTACAGGTCAGAAGTTGAAGAGTCTAAGGTCAGATGGAGGGGGAGAGTATTTCTCTAATGAGTTCACTGATTACTTATGGAATGCAAGTATAAAAAGGGAAGTTACTTGCAGGTACTCTCCTCAACAAAATGGTGTGGCAAAAAGAAGAAATAGAACTCTTGTTGAGTTTGCAAGATCAATTATGAAGGAGAAAAATTGTCCAAATTATTTGTGGCTTGAGGTTGTAAATACAGCTACATATTTGGTTAATAGGTTACCATGTAAAGCTTTGCAGGGTATGACACCATATGAGGCATGGTGGGGTAAGAGACCTACCTTAGATCATTCCAAAGTATTTGGATGTTTGGCTTATGCATATGTGCCATCTCAATTGAGGCATAAATTGGAACCTAAAGCTGAAAAGTATGTGTTCATTGGATATGATGATAAGCAGATGGGATATAGGTTGTGGAGTCCATTTGCAAAGCAATTTCTTGTATCAAAGGATGTTACATTTGATGAGCAAGGTACTTGGTATGCAGATAAAATCAATAATCATGGAGGTGATGAAGAAGTTTTGAATTAGAAGAAAGGTAAATCAAAGGTTCAGATATTTCATGAAGAAGAGAACAATGAAGTACACGTTGAAGTTGAAGAAGTGCCAAGGTTTGATCCAAAATGTGATGAACCAGAAACTTCAAGAAGTGGAGAACTTAGAAGGTCATCAAGACACAATGGCAAACTACAAGGTATATCTATGACACTTCTTTTTTTACTACTAAAGATTATGCTTACATGGTGAAAGTAGATGAAGACCCTTCTACATATGAAGAGGCAAAAGGTAAGGAAAATTGGGAGAAAGATATTGTTAGACTGGTACTGGGTTTAGTCGTTACTTTACTTCCTATTCAAGCCAAACGCTTCAAGTTCAACCGGTTCCAAATCTTCTAACCACAATCGTTCTCTTAGCCACGTGGGTCCTTGGGAGTGGTAGGGGTCTGTTAAACAGAGGCCCTGTACTATTTTCCCAATTTAACACACAGTCTAAATGTCATCCCGTCCTTAGCTCAGTGTCCATCCCTGAACAACGGGAGACTGTTCAGTGTATGGGAACTCAAACTTCAGGACTGAGGTTAGCCGTCCGGTTACGTATTCTACGCGCAAAAGATACTCAATAACAAAATCACCTAATCCGTACTTCTTCAAGGCAGATAGGTGTGCCAACTAGACCTTATGCCTTAAAGTCACGCGGATTCCAACAGTCAATACACAAGACGCACTCTGGGTAACTTCACACGCATACACCATGCAGTTCTTCTTGTCACTCTACAGATTATCGTGTGCCGACTGCAAGCCGAAATGCCTACTGACAGTAACTTGTCGCAAACCTTCTTATTACTCTACTCGCATTCAGAACATAACCGGTACTAATCTTAACACAGATTATAATACCGACTCAGTCAATTATAGAGACTCGTAACACACAGTCGAATCATGTTGATTCGTTACACTTCCAAGCTCCACAGATGAACTATCAAACAACGCGTTCTAGCTTGAGCGATGTTCAGGAACACTTCAATCAGTACCGGACGGACTCTCTACAACACAGAATCGATTCGTAACACTGCATTATAACACGCCTATGCACACAAACAGATACGCAGCAGGGACATGGGAACAGACGGAACAGAATACAGACACATACAAGACTACACTTGCAATTCCCAAAAACCGGGCTCTCTACCGCTTTCCTTTCATTGCTTTAAATAGAAATCTGTTACAAGGTTTGCGTGAATCTTTCTTTACCGTGCATTTCCCGAAGGGTTCTTTCTTCATTAAAGCCCTCTATCTAAGTACAATTGTCCTTGTCCGGCGGCCGTCTAACACTGGCACGCACGGTGGACTCGAACCCGCAGGTTCCTATGGTTCGGATACTAGACCTTCTAAGTACATACTTTGGGCGAGCCTAAATGTTCGGGTAATTTTCTTTTTGAGGGTTTCTAACATCTGTACTAAGGTGGTGGGTTCTAGTAATTGGGCGTCGGTTCTTACTGCACTAATGGCTATGGCTTGATTTAACAAAATTTCGGTTTGGGTTTGAAGGAAAGCCTCTTGTAAGTAAAATTCGTTGGCTAATGCCGCATCTTGGGCTGTCTGCATTTCGGTCAGTTTGGTCTTCATCTCTGTAATATACTCCTTCTGGTTGCGCACTTGGTTGTCTAGGCGTTCAAACTGCTGGGTGTGGAAATCGAGAGTTTTCTTGAATGCATCTCGTTCTCTGCGCGTCTTGTCGATATCCTTGAGGTATTGGCCTTCCCTTATCAATTGGCGTTTTAGGATACTGTTAACCTCATCTGCGCATTCTTGGGCTCTTCGTAACTGTTCTTGGACTTGTTCGGCTTCTTTCTGTTGGTCCTGATTCTTCTTGATGGTCTCCTGCAATTGAATCTTTGTCTCTGCGACCAAATCTTTGAGAGAGGCGTTGATATCTTCGTGTTCGTGGAGGGTGGTCTTCAGGGCTCGGATTTCTTCATGTGCGGTGTGTAGGAGTCGTTCTTTGGCTGCAACTTGCTCGAGGGCTACATCTCTTTGCTCTACTAGAGTCTGTTCTGCCGAAAATTTTGCTTGGAGTTCTGCTAACTGTGTCTGTAGCTGATGATTCTCAGTCTTTATGGCTTCAATTTCTTCCTGGAGGGGGGTGATGTCGGCTTCCAGGACGTCGATCTTATATTGGTATTCTGCCTTCAGATTGTCCGTGGCTTCCTTAAACTGTGCGGGCAGCTGGTGTGATAAATGCATGAGGAACTGCCCCATGGAGGCTAGTTCCGAAAATACGTTGTGTGGTGGTGGTGGTTGACGAGGCTGAGAGGACGTATTAGTGAGTAGGTTCTGGGAGTTTGGCGGAGAGTAGTTAGGGGAGGAAGAGGAGGATGGTGTAGGTTCAGAACTGGGTTGGCGGGGTGGTTCCGGTGGGAGGTCGGGGTTGACAGGTGGGGTGGGAAGAACAGTGTCAGTCGTGGTTACCTTGGCAACGGTTTGTTGTTCGGTTTCTGTATGATTGATGGTTGCGATGAGTTCATCCAGTGCTTTTGTGGCGGATTCCGGTTCGTCGTGTTGATGCTCGGATTCCTTTTCGGTGGACACTATTTCTGTCTCTGCTTGGTTTTGCTGGTCTTGTTGCTCCGTCGAAGTGTCGTTGTGTATTGAAGTGGCGGTGTCGTGGTATGTGTCTTCTTGTTTGTCCTCTTCGGTGTCTTGTTTCTTTCCGGTGGATCCTTGGACTTCGCTTTCTGAAGAGCTGATCCGGATTCGCTTAGTGCGGAAGAGTTGATTGATCTCTTCGTCGTCTTCTTCGGTTTCCTCGAGCGGTTGTGCTGATTCTTCGTGCCTAAGTGTTGGGCCTGTGGGTGGGGGTTGTGCGGCGAGAATGGTTGGGAAGAGGAATGAAATGATGTGGGGAAGGCGAGAGCGCGGAGAGGTGCCCTTTTGGAGTTGCTTTACTATAGCTACGGATTCCTTATGAATTCGTTGGAAGAAGTAAGAGGCAAAGTTCACGGGTTCGCGGGCGGCTAACTCCAAGGCGGAATAGAAGGGGCGAGAGATGCCGTATGTTCGTTTTTGCAGGTTGAGGATTGCTACGAGGAACTGTAGAGCGGATCGTACGGGTTCCGGGCGGCAGAGAATGGCATATTCGTTTGAGGAGCGGGGGAAGAGTTCGGTCATGCGAGCGATAGGGATGCTAGGGCCATTTTCGCGGCCTTGCGGGGTGAGGCGGTAGGCTGCAGAGAAGGCTTGGAAGGTGATGACGGTTCTATATGGGAGGGAAGGGAAGACCCACTGTCGTTCGGTGATGGGGAATTGGGCGATGGCGTGGATGATCTGCGCGGAGAAGGGATGGGCTTCCACTGAGTGCCAGGGCAACTCAGCGAAGTTAGCCAACCCTCTGCAACGCAGGTATTCGCTTACGTCTGTAGGGATACCATCACGGAAAGCAGCGTAGTTGGCTAGTGCTTCCATGGCGGTTACTGAGGTAGATGATGAGCACGGATGCAGAATATATGAAGGTTCAAAATACTGGAATGCAACACAATAGCTTATTTTGGCGTCGTTGACAGAGTTTAAATAGAAACACTACGGTGGGGAGAGAAAGAAGGGGGTGGAATATCATTGTGCGGTGCGGGACTAGTACTGGTTTTTCATGCAGGTGTGCGTACTCGAGTGACTGTTAAGAGGGCGGCTGGTTATATCAAGATTGTACAAAATGCGGCTATTTATAAAAACAAAAAAAGAAAAATAAGAAAAGTTTAAACAAAACGTGGTCCATCGTCGGAAATTTTAATGCGGGCTAGTGGTGTGATGATATGGCCGTAACTTCGACCCATTAATTACCTTGGGGAGTGGAGTTCCAGTCAACGTAGTCAACCGAAAAGTTGCCGGACCGACTTGTTCTGAAATCTTAAAGGGACCGAACCAGCGTAGTTTGAACTTTCCTGCTGTTCTATCGGATTTTGCGTTATAGAAAAGGACAAGCTGACCTACCGAAAAGATTGGGGTCTTCAAATATCGATCATGTGTCTTGGCTTGCCTTAGTTGTACTTCGCGCATGGTTAAAAAGCTAAGCCATCGGTGATCATCAAGTTCCCTGAGTGCGTCCATTCGTGCTGTCAGTGACTCTTCTGGTAGCATTTTCTGGGTGATTGCTACACGCAGGCTTGGGATAACTATTTCCATGGGTGCTATTGCTTCTAAGCCATAAGCTAGTTTGAAAGGTGTCAAGCCTGTTGTTACCTTATATGTAGTTCGGTATGCCCATAATACGGCGGGTAGTAGTTGATCCCATCTTTCCGGTGCTTCCATGATCAATTTCCGGAGGATATTCAATAGTGATTTGTTTGTGCTTTCGGCCAGGCCATTGGCGCGAGGGTAATATGGAGAGCTGAATTTATGTGTCACCTGGAATGATTGGGTTAGTACCTTCATTATTTGATTTACGAAGTGAGTACCTTGATCTGTCACCAATTCGAGTGGTAAGCCAAATCGTGGGAAGACATCATTTAACAGACATTTCGCTACTACAACTGCTGTAGCAGACCGTAAAGCCCAGGCTTCGGCCCATCTCGTTGCATAGTCTGTACAGGTTAGTATGTATTTGTTGTTACTGAAGACTGCGGGCGGTGTGATTGGACCGATAAAATCTAGTCCCCACTTCTGAAATGGTTCGAGTGGCATAATAGGCTGCAAGGGAAAGAAGTGTCGTTGTAGTGGTTGTCCAGACCTTTGACAGTTATCACAGTTTTTTATGAATTGGGCCACATCTCGGTACATAGTAGGCCACCAGAGACCTCCTTGCAGAATTTTCCGGTGAGTTAGATCTGTGGCAAAATGACCACCAGTAGGGGTTGAATGAGCCATCGTGATGACCGAGTTAATTTCGTGCGGAGGGACACATCGGAGTAAGATTCCGGTGTGATCTACATAATATAGTTCTCCTGCCACTAGTCGGAATCGGCGGCTAAAGACTGCCAATTTCCTTCGAACTGCCTTGGCCGTCTCAGATGGAAAGCATCCTTCGGTGAGAAAAGTTAAAATTTGATCATAATATGTAGGTGTTGCTTGTAATTCGACAGCCTCATCACTCATTGGCTCAAAACTATAAATTGCTGGAGTCGTATCATCTATGCCTATCGGAGCTTCACCAGAATCTAGGCGAGATAAGAAATCTGCTAGGGCATGTGCATTTCCGGGTCGGTGAATGATGTCATAGTCGAATTCTTGTAAAAATAGCACCCATCGTGCTAATCGTCCACCTAAATGCTGCTGTCTTACTAGATAAACAAGGGCAGCATGGTCCACATGAAAGGTAAATTTCCGGCCTAGTAGATAATGTCTGAACTTTTTGATTGAGTAAATCAATCCTAGGCATTCTCTTTCAGTAGTGGAATAGTTCTTTTCTTCCGGTGCAAGCCTTCTACTGGCGTAATAAACAGGGCGGAACCACTTATCTGTTTGCTGCATCAGAATACTGCCAATTGCAATATCTGAAGCGTCGACAAAAACATGGAACGGATTGTCCCAGTCCGGTGGTTGTAAAATTGGGGCTTGCGTCAGGAGATACTTGAGCCGATCAAATGTAGTTTGACATTCTTCAGTCCATTCAAACTGTCGGGGAGTTTTTGTGATTAGCCTGTTTAGTGGTACTGCTAGGTGAGCAAGCCACCGTAAGTGTCTGCCATGCCACCGTATTTGACCCATAAAACGCATTACTTCTTTTGGAGTTGCGGGTACCGGGGCTTCTAAAATTGCCGAAATCTTATCTGGGTCTACTCGGATACCTTGAGCAGATACAATATGCCCAAGTAGTTTGCCACACGAAACCACAAACACGGATTTGTTTGGGTTAAGACAGAGTCTATATTCTCTACACTTCTGAAAACAACATCGTAAATGACTTAAATGTGCTATCATCTTCCCAAAGATTGAGAAGTCGTCAAGATATACTTGCATGAATGAAGTGAGATAAGGAGAAAATATCTCCTACATACATCTTTGAAATGTGCTTGGTGCATTTCTTAATCCGAACCACATTACGGTGCAGGCGAAGACACCCCAATTGGTAATGAAAGCAGTTTTTGGTATATCTTCTTCAGCCATTCTAACCTGATTGTAACCGTTGTATCCGTCTAAGAATGAATACATTTCGTGGCCTGCTACCCTATCAAGCATGGTATCCAAAAAGGGGATCGGGAAAGGATCTGGTACTGTTGCTACGTTCAATTTTCGGTAGTCTACACAGATTCGTAGTTGCTTATTTTTCTTTGGCACAATCACAATTGGTGAAATCCATTCAGCATGTTCTACTGGTACGATGAATCCAACTTTTAATAATCTGTCAAGTTCGGCTTTTACCTGAGATGCATAATTGGGATTCATCCGATAGCTGGGCTACCTATTCGGTTTAGCTTCAGGTTTCAGCATGACTCTATGCTGATATATGCGCGGATCTAATCCTTTCATATCTTTGTAATCCCAGGCAAAGACATCTGAGAATTCGTGAAGTAGTCGAATCAGATCAGCTTTAAATGATTCTGGTAAGTTTTGCCTTATCTTTACAGGTCGTGGATGATCTTTGTCTCCTAGATTGTACGAGGTCAACTGGTCTTCAGAGACATAAAACTGTTGTGGTTTCTCTGTGTCATCTGTCGTCCGAAATAGTGAATGTAGTTCATTGTCATGTGTCGGCACTCTTTCTTCCCGCTTGGTCTCTTGGGTGATTGGTGTAACTGTACATACTGAAGTACTCCAGTTATCTATTACGGACTGTAAATCAACAGTCCCTAAGGTCATTAAGTCAGCGTTACTCTTCAGAAATTCCTCTTCTTCATCATCTGATAGTCCATCTAACATGTGGACAGGTTCTGCAAAATATGGTCTGGCGTGTAGTTCGCAAGGTTGGATAGCATCTAATTTTACTACATATCTACGGCTGGCATCTTTGAACGTAAGTTCTTGTGCAGACCAGTCTTGTATTACCTTCACATGCTTCAGCCAAGGTCGGCCAAAAAGAAGGTTGTAATCCAAAGTGGATTCCGGCAAATCTAGTATGACAAAATTCATTTTGAAGGTCGTACCTTGTAAAGTAATGGGTATATTTCGCACAAGTCCTACAGGGTGGACTCTAGATTGGTCCGCCATTCTGACAAAAAATTGAACTGGTTCAATGTCGGTCCATCCTAGCCTATTGCATAAGGCTGTAGTTGCAATGTTGACACCAGAGCCTCCATCAATCAATACCTGCGTAATCTTATGATTCTTATACCATACTGTGATCAAGGGGACTGAATGATCAACCGTAGAATCAGGTTCTGGTTGAACTGCTGCTGTCACCGGAATACAAGAAGATATCGGACTGAACTGTTGCTGGAATTGTTGTCGAACGCCAGGTACTAACGCCAGTAGTTGGCCGAGAGGTAGAGTGATAGATGCCTTGGATAAAATTTCCCAGGCCTGCTGAGATTGGTTATCCTGCTCCTTTGAACTTGAGGTCTCTGCTGTTGCCGAAGTATCTGCTGTTATGTCTACTACTGATGGTTGTTCTGCTGCTGCTTCCTCTTGTTGTGTTCCTTCTTTTGTCGACGAGGTCTGAGTCACCGGAATGGGTTCTGGGAACACTGGTGGTTCTGTGGCGGTCCAGTGACTAGCCTTGTTATACATCCTATGTTGTTCTCGTATCCCCGGTTCAAATACTTCTGCTGCTGGTTGCAGTTGTTTACCTGATCGGGTCTGGACTGTAGCAGTTTGCGTTTCTACCGGAGTAATTTGTACCATGTTGGCCATTGGGTTTTGCCGCTCCTTCTTCCTTTGATCATACTCAGCTGCGTCTTTGCAATATCTTCTAATGTTTCCGAATTCACCACAAAAATGACAGTGTGGCGGTGGTAAATTGGGATTTTCCGGTGGTAGTCCGTTCTGCCATCGGTTGGCATTATAATTATTGTTCCTCTGTCCTCGGTAGTTTCGATATCCATGTGGTTGATTGTTTCTTAGTTGCGGAGGTACATAGTGATTCGCTGCCTGTCCATGTTCTTGAATAACAGCATTGATTGTTGCTGTTCCCTGTATTCTGGCATTGTAGACACAATTTCCGGTGGAGTGTCCGGCAGTGTTGCAGATAGCGCAGAATGTTTGATTTAGTGCACAGTTAGTACTAGTATGACCTGAATTTTTGCATGTGATACAGTACACTTGTCTAGTTATATCTTCAGTCATAGTTTTGTTCGCTTTTAACCACTCTAGATCTTCTGTAAATCCACCGACTTTGGATTCCAGTTGCAAAGCCATGGCGATGACTGCATCCAATGTCATTGCTCCAACACATCTGATAATCATGATCTGCTTCAATTGCGGGTTTAGGCCATTGATAAACCACTGAGTGATGACGTCATCTGGTAAGTTGGCGTGGGCCTGTGGTATCTGTCGCAAGTGTGTTCTAAAAAGTGTAGCATATTCTTGGACAGTCTGATTCGCCTTCTGTCAGTTGTTCTGTAGATAATCAAAGATTTCGGCGGGGTTCTTCTTTAGCCTAAATCGTTGTAGAAAAGCATCTCGTACTGCATCATAGGTACCGAAATGATTAATGTCGTATTTCGTAAGCCATCTAGCCGCTTCATTGACCAAAGTAGATTGAAAAACAATGGCTTTGTATGCCTGATCCGGTGGATGGTTGAGGACTGCATAACTGATCTCGAAAGTGCGTACGTGAGCATCTGGGTCATCTCCTGGGAATCCACCAAATTTCGTGTATGTTACTCCTGTTGGAGGCGGCCTTGGTTGACCTAACTGTTGTTGTTGTTGTTGTTGTTGTCCGTTCATCGTGGGTGTCTCCGGTCCTTCTTCTGTATCTTGAGGTTGATTAGTTGAACTATCAGAATCTGGATCGCCGGATGGCGTGCCTTCCGGTGTACTGTTTTTGCGTAGTATACTTCGGACCTCAGCTTCGAATAGGTCTCCTTCTTTCTGGATGTCCAATATCCGAAATCTTTCTTCCAGACACGCGGGTCTGGCTGAGGACTCCGCAAAAAATGCTAATCCTTGACCGCCAGTTGGTGTTTCTATCACCGGAATGAACTGACAGTGTACCAGACTGTAGTGTTTTTCTGCTTTTACCGATTTCTTTTCCTAGGGTTTGTCTAATCGTGGATAACTCTAAATCTTTATCCAAGATTGTTAAACTAGTTTCCAACGGCGTCTTGGTAAATTCAGGAATTGCTATATTTTGGTTAGGCTGGGTCGAAGTGAAACCAGCATGTACCAAAGGCGTTGATCGTTCCACCGGAATATGACCGGAATTAATTCTAGCGTCCTTAACTTGCTCGACCACTGAGTCAGGTTGCGTTATACCTTCTTTCCCTGGGGTTGTCTTTAGTACTTTTCGTGTTCCAGTCGTATGGTTCCTAGGATACGTTTCGCCACACCGA
Source organism: Ceratopteris richardii (assembly GCA_020310875.1). Lineage (NCBI taxonomy): Eukaryota > Viridiplantae > Streptophyta > Polypodiopsida > Polypodiales > Pteridaceae > Ceratopteris > Ceratopteris richardii. Next base: position 64,657,128 of record CM035437.1, on the reverse strand, counting down.
GTAACCGGCATGTATCATTGCTTTAGTAGTACTATCTGAGCAGTTGGCAACAATATGGTTCTGTTGCTACCGTCAGTCAATCGAACGATAAACGTAGTGTTGATTCTGAACAAACAGCCAACACGCTACTGCTACTGTTCACAGATAATTGGCAACCTGATGCCACCTTCCCACAGACGGCGCCAAATGTTAGACTGGTACTGGGTTTAGTCGTTACTTTACTTCCTATTCAAGCCAAACGCTTCAAGTTCAACCGGTTCCAAATCTTCTAACCACAATCGTTCTCTTAGCCACGTGGAGGCCCTGTACTATTTTCCCAATTTAACACACAGTCTAAATGTCATCCCGTCCTTAGCTCAGTGTCCATCCCTGAACAACGGGAGACTGTTCAGTGTATGGGAACTCAAACTTCAGGACTGAGGTTAGCCGTCCGGTTACGTATTCTACGCGCAAAAGATACTCAATAACAAAATCACCTAATCCGTACTTCTTCAAGGCAGATAGGTGTGCCAACTAGACCTTATGCCTTAAAGTCACGCGGATTCGAACAGTCAATACACAAGACGCACTTTGGGTAACTTCACACGCATACACCATGCAGTTCTTCTTGTCACTCTACAGATTATCGTGTTCCGACTTCAAGCCGAAATGCCTACTGACAGTAACTTGTCGCAAACCTTCTTATTACTCTACTCGCATTCAGAACATAACCGGTACTAATCTTAACACAGATTATAATACCGACTCAGTCAATTATAGAGACTCGTAACACACAGTCGAACCGTGTTGATTCATTACACTTCCAAGCTCCACAGATGAACTATCAAACAACGCGTTCTAGCTTGAGCGATGTTCAGGAACACTTCAATCAGTACCGGACGGACTCTCTACAACACAGAATCGATTCGTAACACTGCATTATAACACGCCTACGCACACAAACAGATACGCAGCAGGGACATGGGAACAGACGGAACAGAATACAGACACATACAAGACTACACTTGCAATTCCCAAAAACCGGGCTCTTCGCGCATTGCCTGAAGGGTTCTTTCTTCATTAAAGCCCTCTGTCTAAGTACAATTGTCCTTGTCCGGCGGCCGTCTAACAATATGCAGGAAGAGTATGATGCATTGATGGAGAATGAGACATGGGATTTGTTTCCTAAACCAAATAGTTAGAAGATCATTGGATGCAAATGGGTCTACAAGACAAAGAGATATGAAGATGGAAGTGTGTCTAGGTATAAAGCTAGACTTGTTGTGAACGGGTTTGCTCAGACATATGGTATAGATTATGATGAGACTTATAGTCCTGTGGCAAAGATGACAACCATCAGGACACTCATAGCCATTGCAGCATGTAAAGCTTGGAGATTATTGTTGATATATTTAGGTAGTGATGTGTGTGAACACTCTAGGACCGCCGGGGCACTTTTTTCCCTCTTTAGGAGGTTTTTTTCCCCCGGCTTGTATATACGCCTATTTCCCTAATGGGCTACTTGTCTTTGTACATTCTCTAGTAATACATTCAGTCTTGTGTGTTGTGCTCCAAGCTTCTTCTTCTTCCTTGTGCTGTTCGCGTGCTTCCGCAGACGTCTAACTCCAACAATTGGTATCAGAGCAGGTCGTTGCTTCTTCTAGGGCGCCGTCGACACTCCTCCGTTTGCAGTCTCAGATTCGCATGAAATTTGGTGAGCATACTCAGGGTGTTTCCTAGATCAAAACAGCTTTGCTGTGTGGTGCTGAAATCGCGATCTGAGCTCGTTTCGGCCTCCGAACGCACTATCGCAGCGCTTGTGCAGGCTATTTCGTCCTTTTGTGCCAAAGGTATATACCAGTTTCTGTTCACCAGTTTAAGCGTCTCGAAGTCTGCTACAGGTCTAGCAGAACTCGTCTGGGCAGTTCCTTTCAACTTTTTGAGATACAGTCAATTTTCTGCATCAAGGTATTTTAGTCACCGGCCATGGCTGAAAGCAGTGATGTATTCCGTATGTTGGCTGTTGAGGATAAGTTGGATGGTACCAACTACCCATTATGGGCTTATATGATGCGACATGTACTGGTTGCAAAAGGATTGTGGAACATTGTGCAGGGTGTTGAAAGACGTCCTGTTATACCTGTAACGACAGGTACTGCAAATACAGGTGTTGAAGCTGATGAAGATGGTGTCGAAGATGATATTCCGCAGATTCCTGTTCGTGCTGCTGTTTCTGTTGCACCTACTGCAGAGCAGATTCGTTGGGATGGCAGAGATGCCCAGGCACATGCATTGATAGCTTTGTCTGTCAAACGTGCCATTATCCCTCACATTCGCTCTTGCAGAACAGCAAAGGATGCTTGGGATACACTTACCACTTTGTACCAGGCTAGGAATGAGGCTCGTGTTGCTTACCTCCGAAAACAGTTGGAGAGTGAGCACATGAATGAAGGTGATTCTATGGACAGTTTTCTTACAAAGATCAAAGACCTGAAGGAACAATTGATTTCTGCTGATGAGGTTATACCAGATAGCTCACTTGTGCAGACCGTTCTGAATGGCCTTCCTGATTCATATCAGAGTTTTGCCTCTACTCTTCGGTTGATGATGAAAGGCAATCCGAATGCCTTGTCATTTGAGGAATTAGTCTCTGTTCTGTTGCAGGAAGATCAGTCCAGGCAGAACAGGTCCATTATGCGTGTTGCAGATCAAGCTTTCCTGGCTAGTCAGAAGGGCAAAGGAAAATGGAGCTCTTCTACTAGTAAGCAGAAATCTACAAATGCTGCACAATCGAAGAACCAGGATAAAGATGAGAAGAAATCAGAAAAGCAGAAATTGTTCTGCAAGTACTGTAAAGGAAATGATCATATTATAAAGAACTGTCCAAAATTGGCTGCTAAAGAGGCAAAGAAGAAAGAGGCTGGAATGGTTGTTGCAGAGGCCTCTACACCAAAAACAGAGTCTGCAAATCTTGTGCAGGAAGAAGAATGGGCGTTTACTACTGTCTGCAGTTTTGACCCATCTTCTCATGATCAGTGCATGTCTGCAGTAGACTCAGATGTTTGGTACTTTGACAGTGGGGCGACCAAACATATTACCTCGCAGCGCAGTTTCTTCTCTTCACTCGAGCCTGCCCCTACAGGGAATACTGTCACATGCGCCAATAACTCCTCTTATCCTGTTATGGGAGTTGGTAAGATCATTTTGACTACTGCTGATGGTAGTTCTTTCACTTTGTCAGATGCTTTATTTGTGCCAGGGATCAAAAAGAACCTGTTATCAGTTTCTGCATTAGCCAAGATTGGCTTGGTTGTGAAATTCGTTGATGACAGGTGTACAGTCCATGATCTCTCAAATGGCGATGTGATTATTGCTTCTGGCATTTTATGTCGTGGGTTGTATAAGCTCATAGACTATGAAAGATCTGTGAATGATTCGGCATGTGCAGTTCATGATTCTCAAGCTATGTCAGATGCAAAGCTTTGGCATGCACGCTTTGGTCATCTGAATTTTGCTAGTTTGTTACGCCTGCAGAAATCTGAAATGGTGTCTTCTTTGCCCAAACTTGAGGCACCTGGAAAACATGTTTGTGAAGGCTGTATTTTGGGCAAAATGCAGCGTTCTTCCTTTCCAAAAGATGGTTCAGTTCGGGCTATGCAGAAATTGCAGCTTGTACATAGTGATGTCTGTGGTCCTATGCAGACACCCTCTTTTGGAAATTACCTTTACTTCGTGACTTTCATTGATGATTTTTCCAGGCATGCATGGGTATACCCACTCAAAGCAAAGTCCGAAGTGTTCATGTGCTTCAAACAGTTTTTGGTTTTGGCTGAAAATCTGTCAGCATGTAAAATGGGCACCCTCCGTTCTGATCGAGGGGGGGAATATATGTCTTCAGATTTTAATGCATTTCTGGCTGAACGTGGGATAAAACACCAGTGTACAGTGCCGTATACACCTCAACAGAATGGAGTTGCTGAACGAAAGAACAGGTCACTCATGGAGATGGCGAGGTGCATGGTCAAAAGTCAGGCTTTACCACATAGTTTCTGGCTTGAGGCTGTCATGTGTGCAGCATATGTACTGAACAGGTGTCCCACCAAAGCGTTGCAGTCTATCACTCCATATGAGGCTTGGCATGACCGCAAGCCATCTGTTGCTCATCTGCGTGTTTTTGGTTGTTTGGCATATGCATTAGTGCCTGAACAACATCGCAGAAAATTGGATGATAAGGCAGTAAAATGTATTTTTGTTGGGTACAGTTCTGAAAGTAAAGGCTATCGTCTGTATCATCCACAGACTAAACGCATTCTAGTTAGCCGTGATGTTGTCTTTGTGGAAGATGCTATTCAGCCATTGCTTTCATGTACTAAGGAGACATCTGTTAGCTCCAAAGACATGTATGATACTTTGATGCCTCTTTTTACAGGTGGACAGGCTAGTGCTGGTCCTAATGAGGCAACTTCTCAGCCTTTGCAGGTTTCATATGATGATGCAGATCATTCCATTTCTGATGCAGATTTACATGATGCACTTGTTGATGAGAGAGCTGATATTGAACAGGCAAAAACTATGCCAAAATGGCTGGTGCAGACTTTGCGTGACAGCAAATTAGATGCACCTTTGTCATATCGTACTCGTTCAGGCTCTCATAGTACCTCCTTTGCATCAGATTGCTATGCTATGGCTGCATCTAGTCTCTCTGATGAGAATGAGCCTGTTTCTTTTGATGAAGCACAAAATTCAGAAAATTGGATGGCTGCTATGCAATCTGAATATGATGCTATAATGAAGAATGGTACATGGTCTTTATGTGACTTGCCTCCTGGCAAGAAGGCCATTGGCACTAAGTGGGTATACAAGCTGAAGCGTAAACCTGATGGTACAGTTGACAGGTATAAGGCTAGGCTTGTTGCAAAGGGTTATGCGCAGGAAAGAGGCATTGATTTTGATGAGACCTTTGCACCTACATGCCGTATGACTACTGTTCGGAGCATTTGTGCACTTGCAGCCCATCATGGTTGGAATGTACATCAGTTGGACATTAAAACAGCATTTCTGAATGGTGACTTGCATGAAGAAGTGTATGTTTTTCAGCCCCGTGGCTTTGTGCAGAAAGGGCATGAAAACCAGGTGTGCAGGTTAAAGAAGGCGTTATATGGTTTAAAGCAAGCACCACGTGCTTGGTATGAGAAGATACATGCCTATCTGATTGCACATGGTTTTGAGAACAGTCCAACTGAAAGCACCTTATATGTTAAGCGTGCTAATGATGTGCTTCTGATCATTGTTGTCTATGTAGATGACATGCTGCTCACTGGTCCTCTTGAGAAGCATATTGCTGATTTCAAGGCTGATTTGCATGCCTCATTTGAGATGTCTGATTTGGGGCATTTGCATCACTATTTGGGCATTCAGTTTATGCAAGTTGATGGTGGAATGGCTTTGTGTCAAACGAAATATATTGACACATTATTGCAGCGTTTTGGCCTTGAAGACTGTAAGCCTATTGCCACTCCTATGGAGACAGGTTTACGATTGAGTCTTCATGATGCTGGAGATGCATTTGATGCTGTTCTCTATCAGCAGGCTGTTGGATGCTTGATTTACTTATGCATTACTCGGCCAGATATTCAGTTTGCTGTCTCACAGATGAGCAGGTTTATGCATTGCCCAGGAGTCACGCATTGGAAAGCGGTTAAGCGCATCTTTCGCTACTTGAGTGGTACTCGGCTACTTGGGTTGTTTTATCCCAAGGGGGGATCACCACCGCCAGATTTGCATGCTTTTTCTGACTCAGATTGGGCTGGTTGCTATGACACTCGTGTGTCCACCAGTGGTTTTTGCTTCATGCTTGGTAGCTCATGTATATCTTGGTTGAGCAAGAAGCAGCCTACTGTGGCCACTTCCAGTTGTGAGGCTGAGTATAGGGTAGCTTTCACAGCGACTGTTGAGTGTGTGTGGCTCAGACGCCTTATGGCTGATTTGGGTGTTGGCCAGTCTTCTGCCACCACCATCTTCACTGACAGTCAGAGCGCATTGGCAGTTGCGAGGAACCCTGTGTTCCATGCTCGCACTAAGCACATTGAGGTGCATTATCACTATGTCAGGGAGAGGTTCTCTGCTGGGGAGATCAGCTTGGCATATGTGCCCACGCAGGAGAACATTGCAGACCTCTTCACGAAGGCTCTGCCTAGGGAGAAGTTTGAAGCTTTCCGCAAAGCTTTGGGCTTACTTCCTTTTGTGGAGTGATTTCCACATAGCTCGGCACTTCCTTATACATGAGTGCCAGCTCCTTGTTCACCGCATCACTCCCAGGGGGGATTTGTTGATATATTTAGGTAGTGATGTGTGTGAACACTCTAGGACCGCCGGGGCACTTTTTTCCCTCTTTAGGAGGTTTTTTTCCCCCGGCTTGTATATACGCCTATTGCCCTAATGGGCTACTTATCTTTGTACATTCTCTAGTAATACATTCAGTCTTGTGTGTTGTGCTCCAAGCTTCTTCTTCTTCCTTGTGCTGTTCGCGTGCTTCCGCAGACGTCTAACTCCAACAATTATGTCAATTAGATGTAAAAAATGCTTTTCTTAATGGCTATATTTCAGATGATGTTTTCATGGAGAAACCACAAGGGCTCAGAGATAAAGGGTATTCAGAATATGTATGTAAGCTCAAGAGAGCTTTGTATGGTTTGAGGCAGGCCCCAAGGGCATGGAATTATAGACTTGTAAAGTTCTTGAAAGAACTTGGTTTTTAAGTATCTAAAGCTGATAGTAGCTTGCTTGTCAAAGCAAGTGATGATGGGTTCATTTACATGTGCATATATGTTGATGATATAATTCTTATAGGTACAGATGAGAAGGGAATTCAAAGCCTCAAGAAGCAAATGGAGAAAGAGTTCAAGATTAGTGACTTGGGAGACTTGTCATTTTTCTTGGGCATGGAGATCTCATATACTCAACATGGAGTGTATGTAACTCAAGAAAGGTATTTGAAGAACTTGTTAATCAAGTTGAAAATGGAAGATTGCAAGGTAGCACCTACTCCAATGGAGGTGAATCACAAATTGAGTAGATATGGAGGAGAAGACTTCAAGGATATGAAGTTGTATCAAAGTCTGGTTGGTAGTCTAATCTATGCTATATTAACTAGGATTGATTTGTCATATGTAGTTGGAGTATTGTCTCAATTCATGCATTGTCCTAGAAAAGAACATTGGGTTGCAGGACAAAGAGTATTGAGATACATTAAGGGTACACTCAAGGAAGGTTTGTATTATGGCTTTACATTAGATAAAAACATCAAGATATATAGTGATACAGATTGGGTAGGTAATCCAGATGATAGGAGATCAACATATGGATACTTGTGTTATGTGGGAGATAAGTTAATATCTTGGTGTTCTAAGAAGCAACATACGATTGCTTTATCATATACAGAGGTAGAGTATAAAGGTATGGTTGAAGCTACAAAGGAAGCCATATGGTTGAAGACTCTCATGAAGAGTTTTGACATCATTCAAAGTACACCCACTATTCATGGAGATAATATGAGTTCATTGTATCTAGCTGCTAACCCTGTTTTTCATGCCAGGACTAAGCACATTGAGATTCACTATCACTTCTTAAGAGAGAAGGTGATTGATAAGGATATTGAAGGCATACATACTTCAACAAAAGACCACATTGCAGATATGCTAACCAAAAGCTTGGATGGACCAAATCTATAAAGATTCAAAGACATGGCACGTATAAAAAACATAGAGAAAACCTCAATTAATGATTGAGGGGGACTTGCTGGTGCAATTCAACCACCAATTGATGTTCTAGATAAAGAACTAAAGTCAAAAGAAGAAGAAAAGATCAACAAATGAAGATTGAAGATAGAGCATATTTAAGAAATGAAGAATTGTATACATATGTACATTAATTTGTAGTTAGCTCACTTATACTTTTTGTAATGGTCATGAGCTTGTACATATATGCCTATATATACAAGTAGAAATTCGGGGCAAGTATGAGAGAGCATGAGATGTGAGGAATTAGAAATTTTAAGAGTCATAAGACATTTTAGAAATAAGGAAGATCTCTCTCATCATTCAGATGTAAAACGTTTCAGAGAAGAAGAAAGATTCCACCTGATCTTTTGCTAAGTACTACTTCTGTGTTTTCTCTTTTGTGAAATGCTTTTGTACAAGTCTAACTCTATAGTTGATTGACCCGATGCTAATGTTTTGGTCAGTTCTTCTTCCAGAGTGTAAAGTTTTGAGCAAGCTAGCATTCATTCTTTAAGTTGGAAGGTAAGCTACCTATGGCTAAAAGCATTTGAATAAATGGGTTGCACTTTGAGAGAAATATGCATGAAAAGCTACAGGTGTCAAAGTCAACTATAGAAAAGTATAGTTTTAGACATAGGTGGATTGTTTGAATC
>CM035437.1:64566218-64646218 GCA_020310875.1 Ceratopteris richardii | reverse complement strand
GGAACATTTTCTTTTTTCCAACTTTGAGGAGAGTTTTCGTCAAAGAGGGGGAGAATTGTAAGATACCACATTGATTTTCCAAAAAAAAGGATATGGAGGTAATAATGAAATTTTATGTTTAGGCTACTCTGATCATGTTTACAAAATTTTGTAGCAATAATTTTTACATTCTCTCTCTAGAAAGTTACTGCATGGAATGTGTGTGTTAAATTTGAGCATAGAGATGAAAGAATTAGAAAAGGTGTTGTATGAGAGAAAGGTAGAGTAATCTTAGTAGATAAACTTTACATTATTGAAAATTCTATAGTACCTATGTTCTATGTCTCATTTGGTTGCATGAAGATAGGTTAATGAAGATTTGTTTTCTTTTTCATCTCTCTCTAGAATTTCAGATTTTGCAAGGCTCAAAAGTGATACCTAGAAGGAGATTCAGACCTATTGCATCTCTAACACTATTCTACAAATCAAAGAACTGAATATTTCTGTGTCTGCAAAGCTAAAGCTAATTCCTCACCAATTTTTAGTTACAAGGCTTGAAAAAGTGCCATTTTTAGGTCCTAAAAAAAAGAAGCCTTGATTTATCTTATTCATGTTCATGAATTTAAAAAATGCACATGGGTATGTGGCTTATTTCGGGTGATTGACATGTGTGTGAGTGTGTTGTAGGGATTGCCTCTATTTTTGCAAGTATGCTAATTCTAGGAGCATATGTTTAAGAAGGCATGATTGATCATGCACTAGTGGAAGGTGGAGATCCAAAAGATGAAGACTAAGAGCTAGGGAGGGATTATGGTCGTGCATTGATCACGATCATTTTGGGGCTTTTGTGATTGAGATTGGCATTGGGATTTGGATTGAGATTGGGATTGGTATTGAGATTGAGATTAGCTCGAGGGTGGTCAGGTGAATGAGGCTTGACATTGAAGCAATTTTATAGATTTTGTAGCGCAAATCAAAACTCCTTGTAAATCTGCACAAATAATAAAGTTCTCTCTCTCTAATAATGTCTACAAAATTTTGATCCTGTCTAAAAAATTCTATAGCAATATTCTCTCTCTAGAAAGTTGTCGCATGCAATCTGTGTATTAAATTTGAGCGTGAAGATGAAAGAATTAGAAAACCTGTTGTACAAGAGAAAGGTAGAGTTCTCGTAGTAGGGAAATTTTACTTGATTGAAAATTTTGTAGTTCGTGTGTTTTATGTCTCATTTGGTTGCATGAAGATAGGTTAATGAAGATATTTTTCATGCTTTTACATCTCTCTTTCTAGAATTTTAGCTTTTGCAAGGCTCAAAAGTGATATTTGGAAGGATATTTGGTTCTAGGACATCTCTAAAACTATTGTACATATCAAAGAACTAAATATTTTTGTGTGTCACAAGCTTAAGATAATTCCTCACCATTTTGTGAGAGGAAAAGTGCCTTTTGTAGGTACTTAAAAAGAAGCCTTGATTCATCTTATTTATGTTTGTGGATTTAGAAAACTCACATAGTTATGTGGGTTATTTTGGGTGATTGATGTGTGTGTGACTATGTTGTAGGGACACTCCAGTGACCCTATGTATGTCTAGGCTCGTAACATCTAACTAAAGAAGTCTAAGACTCATTAAAATCAGCTCTAACTCACTCACACGCTCCACCGAGGGTGAGTCAAGATAGAGATGTTGGTTTCAAGAGCCTATCCTAGATTGGAGTTCTAACTTAAATTTGAAACTAGGTACTATACTCATACTAGCTCACCTTGGATCCTCACTCGCTCAACCGAGGGTGATCGTCTCAAGGAAACTGTAAGCTAGCATGAGCCCTATGGATGCCTAACAATGATGCTCTAGGAGTTTGGAGGGGGGTTTATATAGTTTTTTGAATGAATTTGGGCCCTTGGATCTAGAGAAATCAACTCTCAACTCTAGGATCACTACTTTCGATTACAACCATTTGATTAATCAAATCAATGGCTTGGAATTGTTCTTTCTATCAAATCTAGTGTAAAGGAGTGAAATCTAGGCGCCCTCATTCTCCACCATTGGATCTAGGGATGATCTGGACCGTCGGATCAGTACTTACATCAATTCGGATAAGATAAGCCACTATTTTTGGAGAAACTTTGCATTATTGATCTTTAACTGTCAAAAAAGTCTTCTTTGATGAAAAAATTCGTGGATCCTCCTTCCTTTATGCTTAAGTGCATCTCCACCCTTGAATATGAGCTCATCTTGACCGTACAACATGGTTCAATCATATTTTGACATGTGGTAGCCCTTCAAGCCTTCAATTTTCTTATTCTAGAAAACTGCGGTGACCTTGAAAACTGGACTTTGTACTCTTTGACCCTCCAAATAGGCTTTGATGAAGATGAAACTTTGTAGGACTATGTTTCCAAAGATCTCCTTCACGAATATGCAGAAAAAACTCCCATCTGAATCTCCCTTGTACAAGTTTGACTACATTTGGAAGCTTGCAAGGTGGCATTAAGGTGTCTAGGAAGCTCTGATAGCCTTGAAAATTTGTACAAATATGTAGCCACATATAATCTTTATACATGCCAAACCATATGGCTAACATAAATTTCTATACAAGAATTTGTAGGGTAAAACTAGAAAAATTACATTTTTACAAAATGAACATAGCATATCAATGTGCTACAAAATCCATTTTCTGCTGAAATTGGGGCTATAGACTGCCTTTGTTAATCTTTAAAAGTATATGAATTTTCATCTAATTTGGTGATAATGAAATATTTGCCCTAATTTCCTAACTTTGACCAGCTTTGACCGCTACCATGGACTTTCTTGATTTCTTTGAAACTTTGTATGTGAGCTTCCTTTGACATCCTTGATGCATCTTGGACTTCTCGGGGAATTCCGGCTACCTTCACCAAATATGTTTTTTGTAGGCCTTCACAAGTGAGAGAGGAGAGAAAATCTCGACGACATTCGCCCCCACTAAACCTGCGATTCCTCCGAAAGCGCCACTCTAGCATCTGTGAAAAACAAAATGTTCCAGGCATCAAATTCTTTTATAGGTAACATAAGAAACATGGAAGGAAAATTGATTATATGCATGAATTAGTAGGTAACGTGACATGAAGCAAAATTTGCATGAAAGAAAGAATTGAACAAGCAACATGAATATGCATGAACAAATAGGCAACATATATGCAAATGAACAAGCAACATTGGCAACAAGAAAGAAAAAAAACAAGCATCAATATGAAGTGGAAGTGGATGTATTGAGTCGTTTTAAGCATCAGTTCCTCTCATCTTGAAGAAAATTTTGTACCTTTTTCATAAAGCGATCTACCTTAAATATGATTATAAACAAAGATTTAGGATTTTCAAGAGACATCTTTCATCTTTAACTTATTTTAGATCAACTCCTTTCCTAAATAAATATGAATATGCTCTTTCTCTAATAACATGCAAGGAAATCTAACTAAACTCCACTAATGCATAAATTTATTTTAGATCAACTCCTTTCCTAAATAAATATGAATATGCTCTTTCTCTAATAACATGCAAGGAAATCTAACTAAACTCCACTAATGCATAAATTTGCCTATATAGCCCGTGATTTATTCTACTATGCCTTTTTATCCTCCTTTGGCTTGCTCTTTTTTTTTTGTTTTTTTTTTTTGATGATGATGATGATGATTCGGCAACTTTATGGTTACGATCACTTTTTTGGGGTGGAAGAAAGTGTAAACTTCTTGGTAACATGTAGCAACTTTTTTTTTTTTTTTATGACGGGGAAAAATTAAACCCCGATACAAGGTACAACCATTTTTGATGACGGAGAACAGTCGTTTAAACTCCGATACAAGTGCTGTGAGATGGACTAAGGATGTAGAAACATGCAGTAGCAGGAGCTAGGATTTCAACAATTATGCTTTCGATACAGGATACATATGCATGTTTATATATGAAAGTCTTGTCACCAAAATAAACCTCCAAATCTACATGCCCTATCTTTCCACAATCCTAGATTATAAACAATTTCTTGGTAGATAAGTTACTACTTAAGATAAAATTTTACACAAGTAGAGAAATCATCATTTGCCTTTTTTGACTCAAGTGATGTGGATATGCAATGTGATGCAAAGACTGAAAAAAACATGCATGAAACAAGCATGGAAAAAAAATAGAATGAACTTGAAAAAAACAAAGCAACATGAACTTGAAAAATTAATGATATTTTTATACTTTTTTTTTTAATTCCTTTTTTTTATTTTTTATTTTTTATTTTTTATTTTTAACATGGATACTCTTGTTTATGAATCGGCCTCATTGTTTTCATCTTCTTCAATGTCCTCATCCAAAATGTACTCGTCATTATCACGTTTCTTGAATAGCTTTATCCTTTTACCTGCAATCAAAGTTTTTAGTGCAACACCATTTAATTCACAAAGAGCATACGTACCATTGTTGTTGACTTTTGATACTATGTATGGCCCAAACCACCGTTGAGTGAGCTTTTTGCGTGCATCATATTGAGAGTCAAATGTACTATCATAAATGAGCACCCAATCTCCTACTTCAATTGGATTAGGACGCAGTCGATGAGTTTTATCAAAATAATGCTTATTCTTCATTCTAGATTCTCTTAATTTTTCAACAGCATCATCAAGTCTTACTTTACCTTGTTCTAACTGTTTAATGCGCAAACTCAAAAAGTCATCAGTAGACATGTTTTCAGACCAAGGCAAATTTGACCATGCAAAAATATGAGATTGAATTGGAAACAATGGTTTTTGACAGTACATAAGTTCAGTAGGCATATACCCAGTAGTACGTGTGCATGTCATTCTATCTGCCCAAAGTGCAAAAGGTAAGAATCTAGGCCATCGTTTGATGTCACCGTTACATGCTTTAGATATGGCTTTCACAATAGGTGGATGCCCTCTCTCTATTTTACCATTGGCCTCTGGATTATATGTAGTAGTGAGAGACAAACGAATACCGTGACACTCAAAGAACTCTTTAGCTTCTCTCACATTTAACTCTCCACGATCGGCAACTACTTTCTCTATGTACCCAAAGCGACTTATGACATCTTCAAGAAATGTAACACATTTTGTCGATACCTTTAGGCATAGTTACAAGATCTACTACCCACTTGTAGTGAATACAAGGTGGATAAGTAGGATGCAACGGATCTCTATGTTTGACTGATGAATGAAGTTGACAAGTAGAACATGTAGAAACATAGCTACTAATGTCAACATACATCCTAGGCCAATGATAGGTACTTCTAATTTTTTCATATGTTCCAAAAAATCCTTTATGACCTGCCCATAATGTCTCATGCATTTCCTTCATTACTTGCAATTGAAGACCTCTCTTTACTAGGACTCGTTGTGGATTCTTAACCTTACCCTTAGCATGTCTCCAAAGATAACCATTACATAGGAAAAAGTTATAAGCTCGTTTCCTAATGTTACGGAATCTATTCGTAGTCCAGCTAGGTAATGGTTGTAGTGTACTGAGATACTTTCCTATGTCTCTCCATTCATCTTCGTACTTAGACTCATGAAATTTCTCATACTCATATATATATGTGGAACATAGTCAACTAAATTCATATTCTTTATTAGATCACTTTCAAGATCATCATCAAATCTAGCTCTCGATAACATATCAGCAACTGAGTTTGACTTACCTGAAATATGAACTAACTCAGGATTTATGAACTTAATATATGAGATCCATCTAAGCATGGCTATATCAGGAGATGAACAATTGGCTATCATTCCAATGAGAGGCAAACAATCAGTCTCAACTTTGACATTTGCACGAATGAAATATTCTTTGTCTGTTTTCAAAGCTGTTACCATACCCCATAGTTCTCGTTTGATCTGTGGATATTTTCGTTGTGTTTCATGTAGAATTTTGGCACCAAACCTAATTGCATATCTATTCCCTTCAGTATCATCTTGACTTATGACCCAACCTATACCAATAGGACTAGTATCAACAGTCAATATAATAGGTTTGTTAGTAGAATAGTCTACACGCTTAAGGATGGGAGCTTCAAGCAATAATTTCTTCAATTTACGCATAGCTTGAGTGTGTTTGTCAGTCCAAATAAATTTTCGTTTCTTCCTCAACAAGTCATAAAGACAATCAACAACATGAGCAAAGTGTGGGATCCAAATAACATAAAAGATGCAAGCACCAAGAAATCTATGTACCTCACTCATGTTGTTACATGTTTCAGAAATCTTGCTAATGGCATCAGCTTTTTGTGGGTATGGCTTTTGACCATAATGGCCACATAAATGTCCAACAATAAGCACCTCGTTGACACAAAAACAGATTTCTCTATGGAAAATGTGAGACCTACCTCTTCAAATCGTTGAAATATTCTTTCACAATCAGAGATATGGTCAAGAACAAATTTACGACATCCAGATGAATCTAAAGTAATGTCCTTTATGCGTTCCTCACTCCCTTTAATTGGAATATCATCAATGAATGGCATAGTTATATGAGGGATAAAATCATGTAAGACCATATTCATAGCACTCATTATATGAGCCACAGAATTGGTCGCTCCTTGAGGTAAAGTACACATTCACACTAAGCCTAAAGGAGTTTTCATTGTGGTTATGTCACGACTATCAATTGCTAATTGGAATTGGTCATATCCCGAATATAAATCACCCATTGAATAGATAGAATGTCGTGAAAATGATTAAGCAAACTCATCTACAATGGGTCCTGTTCCTACATTCCTTATGGTGACTTTATTGACAGGTTGGAGATCTTGAATAAAACGTAGTTTCCCATTCTTTTTAGGCACAGTGAACCATATGTTTGAGTAAGGTGCAAAAGATGGCTCTAAAATTCTCATGTTTATCTTCTCCTTAAGTAGTTTCATTAGCTCAGGTAAGTGAGCCTTTGGAACAGGTATAGGACGAAGATTCCATGGAATATGTGGAATAGTAAAGATTATCATGGGTGCAACTAGCTTAGGATCTACACAACCAATCTCATGAGGATACATAGTAAAGGATTTTCCATGGCTACGTATGACTCTCTCAAATTTATCTCTCTCTGCTGGCAAAAGAAAGTCATCATCTCTACCAATTTTCACCTGTTTGATTGTCTCATCCGTGAATGTATGTCCTATGTTTTTCTTATCCCGAAGAGTTGGATCATTTTTCACATCAATAATTTTTTCATTACTTCCTTGAGGTAATGGTTGAGCTATGGGTTTGATTTTCTTGTCTACAGTTTTGTACTTTGTTTCAACTAAGGCATCATGTGTTTGGTTAAATTTTGAGCACTTGTCAACATTGAGAGCATACTCTTGGATTAGAGCATACTCATCAAGGGAAGAAATAAGAATAATATGGGAATTAGAATTTTGTTGAAGACATAACTCTAACTCCTCAAGAGTAGAGAAACAATGAGATGTCTCAATCACATGCTCAATGTTCTCATCATGTTCCATGATTTTGTTGTTTTTATAATTTTTTTGGGTTTTTTGGATAAAAGACTTGGAGAATTGACTCTTATGAAGAAAATCTAATCTAGAATGTGGAAAACAAAGTGACAAACTATAGTACATGTTGGTTGGATGCGAGATGTCAAACCAATATCCACTGTTGTCCCGCTCAACAATGGATTCTATCCGAAATTTTGATAATATGTAGCTCCAAACATGAATCGAGGTGCACAATCACTACAAGCATGCTCATGACCCTGAGTAACAATAGGTTTCTTTCTAATTGACAATCGATTCCTAGGATGATTCACTCCTACCGTCATGACTTGAAGTGATTGCATTCCATCCTTAGACTTAAATCTAGCATAGGTAGACCCATCATCCATGGCTTTAGTTTCCATACGACTCTCACAAATAAAGGGTTGACCTAAGAGAACTTCATAGGAGCAATTATCTTGAATAAAAAAGTGAAACTCTTATGTGATTCCTCCTATGGATATGGGCACACTAGCACAAGCTCCATAGAGGGTACCTACACCATTATCTGCAGTTCTCATACGCCATCCACAATCTTTATCTATGGGCCATCGAAACTTATCATAGACTTCTCTTGAAATCACATTGATTTCGAAGCCGGAATCTACTAATGCATTTACAGTGATAGTGTTCTTATCATTTCCTATTTTAACATGCATCTCTGATGTACCTCTAGACCAAAATGTTCTTTTAAAGTGACTTTCAGGATTGTTTTCATGATTTTCATGGTCAGGTTGAATAGGTCCTAAGAAATTTTTATTAACATTTACTTCATCATCATCAAAGTCCTCTTCATCAGATTCATCAAAGTTTAAGGCCTCATTCATAGCTTGATCTTGATCTAGAGAATCTTGCATCTTAGTATCTAGATTAAGCGGAAACCTCTTCCTTTTAATTAGGCCGATAAAGTTATCTTTAAAAACAGGCTTTGCAATAGAGAAAACTTGTTCTAAAGACATAGTCACTTGACTCTTAAGCAAAATGTCATCTAAAATCTCCATAGGATCTATTTTTCTCTCAATTTTTGAAATCAAGATGGCTTTAGGTTTTCTCTTTGGTTTCTTTTGTTTTTGCTCAGGGTCTTGTTTTTGTTCATGTTCTCGTGTTTGGTCTTCAGTTTGTTTTGATTGTTCTTGTTTATCTAAAGGCTTTGGTTCTGTTTTTCTTTGCTTTGTCTTCTTCCCTTTTTGTTTCTCCTCTTGTTTTTGTTCATTGGGTTGTGATTCTTGTTGTTTATCTTTGGATTGTGATGTTTCTCCCTGCTCTATGATTGTTTCTATTCCCTCTGAGGTTTGTTTTCGTGTCACTCTTCTTTCACTAGGCTCAGCTTCATCTCTTTTTCGTTTTTCTTCTACATTGGATATGTGAGAAATAAGAGATTGATCTTCTATTGGTGATTCCCAAGCCGTTATTCTCCTAATCTCATCTCGTGCTCTTACTAAAGCCTCTATGGAAAAATCACCTTCCTTTGTGGGTTTACTTGATTCCACTTGTTCATCAAGAGCTTCTAGTTTCACTCCTCTAGTTCCTACATCCGTTATGGTTATATTTTCATAGTGTTTTTTCATTCCTCCCTTACCATAATTTCCTTGCAAAGGTAGCCTAGATCGATAGTCACAGATTTTCTTGTCTATGTCTATTACTAGTCGTTGCTCCTTAGCAGCCTTCAATAGTTCACAATCTCTCAAAAAGTGCTCTAACGAATCACACCAAGGACACCTACGAGGGCCACGCACAAAACCATTTTGATTTTGAGGATTTTGATTAACTTGTGGTGGGAAATTTTGAAATTGAGGATTTTGTTGATAAGGTATTGCTTGAACAGGATAATTAGGATTTTGATAAGGCAATTGATGTATTTGAGGAGCTTGGGGAGCAACATGTGGTACTTGAGGTGCAAGAGGAGTTTCCATATTATATGGTTGATGATTTTGAAAATTTTGATTTTGAGGATTTTGAAAAGCTATTTGTGAAGCTTGAGGATACATGTTTTGATACATTTGAGGATTTTGCACATGAGGATGAGGATTTTGCATTGGAGGAACTTGATATGCTTGAGTAGGAGCTACTTGTGGATTTTGCTTGGTAGCTATAACATGTGGATTAGGCTCTTGAAAAGTCATTGGGTTCATTTGATTTTGGAAAGTTTTGGTGTAATTAGATTGTAAAGCATCTATAGTCTTGGCCAAATTGGATTGTGTAGCAATAAGACTTTCCATTTGCTTAGTGAGAATTTCCACTTGAGATTGTTCAACTACACTTTTATTTGGCTCTACTTTAAAACCTTGAGTAGGCTCCATCATTTGAGGAATAGGAGTAGAGTCAAAATTCATAGCATGGGATTGTTCTCTAAATTGCTCCTTAATTTGTGGAAGGCTAGCTTGAGGAAGACTAGTTTACTCATAAAGCATGGATTGTCTTTGATGTCTATGGGCTACAGCCTCTACTACTTTACGCACTTTTTGCCAATTGTTAGTAAGACCATAGCGCTTATCCGGTTCTTCTAATCGTCGTTCAACTTCCCTACGAGTTTCAGGATGAAGAAGCTTAAGAAAATTGATCACAAGATCAGGTTCCAAGGTTATCTTATCCTCATCAGGAAGTTGTTCATAGCGTCTAATATACTCATTTTGTAAGTGAGTAATAGAGCTACTAGGCTTTGGTGAATTGACCCATCGTAAGAATCCATCCCGATTATGTTAGCTATAATCTTCAAGATAGAATTCTTTGAGCATCTCCTTTCTAAAATCACTCCAAGGAAGAGTATCATATTGAGTGACACGGTTTATGATAGAGCTATCAACAATTTGTTCAAAGAATGATATCAAAAGATCTTCGGGAAGACCAAAAATCATATCTTGCTCTTCAAACAAATCTAAGTAGCTTGTAATGTTGATGCCATTGAATTTTCCCTTCTCTTTCAACATAGAAGAGACTATTCTTTGGCCTTGTTTCTCAACAATAAGGGATTTGAATCCTTCCTCCATCTTATGTGAATAAGCAAGTGATGCACGATGCTCTAGATCTCTCACAAATGCGTTTACTTCATGACGAAGATGTGCACGATATTGTGAGAAATCTAGTGCAACACTCAAGACTGATGATGATGAAATGATGAGGATAAAAAATATGAAACAAAGGATATGGATCACAACCTCCCAACAAGATCAGAAGCAAATGCCACGAAGCGTTTCACGTCGGGTTCAAATGTGGAGGTGATCACAATCCGGGTGGATCGGGTCCGGTCGTGGCACACACAGGGTGTATGAAGCTAATGAATGTTGGATGGTTTAAGGACATGAAAGTGAAATTAATGTTGAGTATGGAGAAGAGAGAGATGTTGAAATGATTATGGGAATGGGAAAGTAGGAGTGCAAGTTAGATTTATGAACATGAATGATAAGAATGAAAGAGAACCATACACACGAATCAAATTTGGAAGGAAGAATGGTCCATTGAAGGAGCTTCTTAAACACTTCCTAATTCTAATCCATATGCATAGTCTTCTTTGGATGATATGTATGCATGACGTGAATAGATGGAATCCTTACACATAAACCAGTTTTGAAAGGAAGAATGGTCCAATAATATTGGAGCTTCTTATACACTTTCAGAAACTAATCAATATGTATGGGTATGTATGGATTATATGCATGCAAGTGAATTATGATGATAGAGATTACTCACAAGCTCAAAGAAACATCCTTACTGGTTCAACGCAATACTGCGGAGCCTTCTCACACATAGAAGAAATAGAAGACATGTAAAAATTCTTAAGAGACTGAGAGAGGAGACAAGAGACAAGTGACAAGTGACATGAATTAAAAGGATTTGAATTAAGATACATGTATAAGATCGTCGTGGTACGTCAAGCTAGGCAGTCTACTGATCAAAGGTGGTTCCGACCCTCAAACCATGACAGTTCAACCGAATGTCACACGTAAGAAGGTGAGTTCCACTCTAGTGACCCTATGTATGTCTAGGCTCGTAACGTCTAACTAAAGAAGTCTAAGACTATTAAAATCAGCTCTAACTCACTCACACGCTCCACCGAGGGTGAGTCAAGATAGAGATGCTGGTTTCAAGAGCCTATCCTATATTGGAGTTCTAACTTAAATTTGAAACTAGGTACTATACTCATACTAGCTCACCTTGGATCCTCACTCGCTCAACCGAGGGTGATCGTCTCAAGGAAACTGTAAGCTAGCATGAGCCCTATGGATGCCTAACAATGATGCTCTAGGAGTTTGGAGGGGGGTTTATATAGTTTTTTGAATGAATTTGGGCCCTTGGATCTAGAGAAATCAACTCTCAACTCTAGGATCACTACTTTCGATTACAACCATTTGATTAATCAAATCAATGGCTTGGAATTGTTCTTTCTATCAAATCTAGTGTAAAGGAGTGAAATTTAGGCGCCCTCATTCTCCACCATTGGATCTAGGGATGATCTGGACCGTCGGATCAGTGCTTACATCAATTCGGATAAGATAAGCCACTATTTTTGGAGAAACTTTGCATTATTGATCTTTAACTGTCAAAAAAGTCTTCTTTGATGAAAAAATTCGTGGATCCTCCTTCCTTTATGCTTAAGTGCATCTCCACCCTTGAATATGAGCTCATCTTGACCGTACAACATGGTTCAATCATATTTTGACATGTGGTAGCCCTTCAAGCCTTCAATTTTCTTATTCTAGAAAACTGCGGTGACCTTGAAAACTGGACTTTGTACTCTTTGACCCTCCAAATAGGCTTTGATGAAGATGAAACTTTGTAAGACTATGTTTCCAAAGATCTCCTTCAGGAATATGCAGAAAAAACTCCCATCTGAATCTCCCTTGTACAAGTTTGACTACATTTGGAAGCTTGCACGGTGGCATTAAGGTGTCTAGGAAGCTCTGATAGCCTTGAAAATTTGTACAAATATGTAGCCACATATGATCTTTATACATGCCATATGGCTAACATAAATTTCTATACAAGAATTTGTAGGGTCAAACTAGAAAAATTACATTTTTACAAAATGAACATAGCATATCAATGTGCTACAAAATCCATTTTCTACTGAAATTCACGCTATAGACTGCCTTTGACAATCTTTAAAAGTATATGAATTTTCATCTAATTTGGTGATAATGAAATATTTGCCCTAATTTCCTAACTTTGACCAGCTTTGACCGCTACCATGGACTTTCTTGATTTCTTTGAAACTTTGTATGTGAGCTTCCTTTGACATCCTTGATGCATCTTGGACTTCTCGGGGAATTCCGGCTACCTTCACCAAATATGTTTTTTGTAGGCCTTCACAAGTGAGAGAGGAGAGAAAATCTCGACAACAACGTAACCTAAAGATGATGATTATCTAGGCAAATTACACTTGAGAAAGTGTTTAAAAGAGCAAAATTAAATGAATTTGATGATGATAAGAGAACTAGAGAGGATATTGAAGCACATCCAAGGGGCTCAAAGATTTCTTTGATCTGCATGTATTTAGGGAGGAATTAAGAGCAAAGGTGGCAATTCTACATCTATGGGCAATCGTCAAACTATGGTGGAAATCATACATGCAGACAAACGCACAGTAAGGGCCAATTCTCTAGAAAGATTTTTGAGGGTGATCAGAGAATCATTATTGTTCTCCACATTATTATATGGAAATGAAAATGGAATTCTACTCCTTCAAGCAATATGAGGATGATAGACATTACTTGTCTGTTGAAGAATATAAGAAGAAATTTCTCTGTTTACATAAGTATGCACTAGACGTTTCTAGAGATGCCCTAAAAACTAAATTTATTGAGGGTTTGTGGGAAGAGCTTTGCTATCAAGTAAAGGGGTCTAGATGTGTAGATTTTCATGTTGCGGTTGCAAAAACTTAAAACTTTGTGAAGATAATGAAGATAAAGAAGTTTAGTATGAAAAGGCATCCAAGTCAAGGTTTATCTCAACAGGACATCAACCCCCAAGGAATATTTATAAAAATCAAAATGGACAAAGATTAACTAACTCTAGTTATGTTCAAGTAGGAGAATCTAAGCTGAAGTAGATTGTTACACCCTAGAAGCGAGAACTTGTGCATTGGCAACATGATTCTGATTTCTTGGAGAAAGCCAAAAGATTGGAACTTTTCTTTCCATGTGGAGAGCAGGGACATTGCACTTTTGAATGTCCAAACAAGGCCATCAACCATTCTATGCAGGTGAAGATAGATCATCTACAATAGGAAAACATAACGATTGAGGAAGTGGATGATCAAGGTAAGTGTTCTAACCCTAGACTTAAATGCATGGCAACTTCTTCTCATTCAAGGGCCTCGATGATTAGGATTATGGGAGACATATCCTCACATAAGGTTAGTTTCTTGATTGATTGAGGTAGTATAAATTGTTTCCTTTTACTTAAGTTGGTAGAGGCTTTACAATTGCATATTGAGATTCAAGCCAAAAGAGCTATACAGATGGCTAATGGTAAGATACACTACAACCAAGGCTATATTGAGAATCTTGATTTTATGCTAGGTGAGCACACGTTTTTGGGTACCTTCCATGTAATTGAAATGAGAGAATGTGATGTTATCATTGGCATGGATTGGTTAATTCATAAGAGTGTTTTGAATGATTCTAAAAGTGTGATCCTTACTTTAAAAATAGAGGGAGAGGAACATCATCTTGAAGGTGAGTGCAATTTAGGTTTTTCTCCTATTTTTGCTACAAAGTGGATTAGGGGTATTTGATAGGGTTGTGAGAAATATTTGGTTTATATTAATGACCTTCATGAGAAGAAGAAATGCCCTAATATGTTAGAAAATGTTTAGATGAGGACATAGATGTATTTCCTAATGATCTACCGGGCATGCCTCCTCCTAGGAACCTTAACCATGCTATAAACCTCAATCTAGGAAGTGAGCCTTATTCTAGAGAACCTTATATGTTCAATATTGATAAATTTACTAAGTTGAAGCTCCAACTAGATTATCTATTGAAGAAGGGTTGTTAAGATATATTGTCTCACCTTTGGGAGCACCTGTTTTGTTAAGAAAAAGAAAGATGGCTCATATAGACTTTGTATTGCATATAGGGGATTGAACAAGAAAACCATTAAGAACAAGTATCCACTCCCACATATAGATGAATTGATGAGTCAATTGAGTGCTGCCACATTATTCACTAAAATTGACTTAAGATTTGGGTATCATCAAATTAGAGTAAATTCTAAGGACATACCCAAAACTGCTTTTAACACACGATATGGTCATTATGCGTTCACAGTTTTATCTTTTGGAATGACAAATGCTCCTGCCACATTTATATGTTTTATGAATAGTGTGTTTCATTAATATTTCAATGAATTTATTTCAATCTTTCTTGATGATAATTTTTTGTATTCTAAGAATGATGATGGACATGCATTGCATCTCAAGAAGAATTTAGAAAAACTTAGAGAGCATAAACTATATGGTAAGATGAGTAAATTCTTTTTTGCAAAGGGGGACATTAATTATTTGGGGAGAGATGTTTCTAAGCTAGATATTCACATAGATCTTAGCAAGTTAAAAGCATAGTTGACTAGCCTACACCCAAATGTGTGAGAGATGTGAGAAGCTTCCTTGGTTTGGCACAATATGAGAGGGCACATACATTAGGGAGTTTTCTTGAATTACAAATCCTCTTACAAAATTGACAAAACAAATAGATTCTTCACATGGAATGATGAGTGTAAAAATGCATTTGAAGAATTATAACAAAAAATGATTGAAAATTGTGTGATAAAAATACCCAAGATAAGGAAGCCATTCATTGTTGCATGTGATGCTAGTGGAAGTTAAATCAGATGTGTACTTTCACAAGAAGGAAGTGTAGTGGCTTATGAGTCAAGGAAACTAAGGAAACATGAACTGAATTATACAACACATGACTTGGAAATGATTGGGGCTGATCATGCACTTAAACATTGGAGACACTTATTGCTTAGAGTAAAGATTGAATTAAGAAGGGATCATTAGAGCCTTAAATATATATTTACTCATCCTTTACTTAACAATAGACAAAAATGATGGATCGAATTGCTAAGTGAATATAATTTTGATATTAAATACTTAGCAAGAAAAGAAAACAAAGTGGCTCATGCTTTGAGTCGTAAATCTTTATGCAATTCAATTTCTATTTTATCCTTTGATTTTGATTTTAAAAAAGAATTAAAAGAAGATTTATATTATTCAACAGTCTTGAAATTATTTTACGA
Source organism: Ceratopteris richardii (assembly GCA_020310875.1). Lineage (NCBI taxonomy): Eukaryota > Viridiplantae > Streptophyta > Polypodiopsida > Polypodiales > Pteridaceae > Ceratopteris > Ceratopteris richardii. Next base: position 64,630,496 of record CM035437.1, on the reverse strand, counting down.
AAATCCAAGTTCTATGTTTCAGGCATTTGAAAAATAATGATTTGTATTGTAATTTTCATTTATGTATTTCAAAATCTATTTTGAAAGAAAAGATTATGCACGATTGTCATGATGCACGTTTCCCTGCACACCCTGGTTTTTCTAGGACTTATGCTAAAGTGAAAGCTTCATATTACTAGCCACATATGAAATTATGACATTAGGAGGTATGTGAAAGAATGTTTGAAATGTTAAAAAGTTAGGGCTGAATTTAAAAGGAGTCCTAGTATGTTATAACCATTAGATGTGCTTGATCGAAAATGGGAATCTCTATGGATTTCTGAAAAAATTTAGCTCTGGCCAGAAGTAGGCATGATACCAGCTTCATCTTAGAAAGATGCCACATTTCTTTCCATGAGGAAAACTGATACAACTATGCATGTTGCTAAACTTTTCATAAAAGAAATTTTTAGGTTACATGGTATACGTAAAAGTATAATATTTGATAGGGATGCAAGGTTTACAGCTTTGTTCTAGAAACAAATATTTCAATCCATAGGAACATAATTATGCATGAGTATTTCGTTTCATCCTGAAACTCATGGTGAGACTAAGAGGGTTAACCTAGTGCTTGAGGATATGTTACATATGTACATAAATGATAAGCAGAACGATTGGACTAAGTATTTGCCTATGGTTTATGCATATAATAGTTCATGGCATTTGTCTATAAAGATGACACCTTTTGAAGTAATGTATGGCTATAAATGTTTACTACCTTATTCAATTTTTAGTTCACAAAATCAGGTTGAGATTTCCAAACAAATGCTTGAAAGCATGGATTTGGAATTGATTAAGGTAAAGAAGAACATGAAAGATGCCGAGAAATGTCAAAATGTATATCATGATCTCAAAAAGACACCCTTGGAGTTTAGAACAAATTATCTGTTTTTTTTTTAGTGAAACCTTCTAAATAGAAACTATTTTATTCAAAGGTTGTCTATTGTCTCCAGGTTATGTTGATCCTTTTCAAATCTTAAAAGAGAGTTGGTTCTATTGCATATCTACTTGATCTACCTAACACTTTGAAATTCATCCAGTCTTCCATGTTGGATTACTTAGAAAGTATATTCCTATTGTTGATCACGTTTTGCAGGACAAATCTAAGTTGAAGGAAGATGCCACTTTTGAGCTTGAATGAGAACTTATAATTGATAGGAGAATAAGACATCATAGGAATCATGAAATAGTGGAAATTTTAATTAAGTGGTTTGCATATCCTATTGAAGATTCAATATGAGTCAGTTTAGATGAGTTTATGGAACATTATCCTTCTTTCCAACTCTAAGAATAGGGTTCTTCAAAGAGGGGGAGAATCGTAAGATACCACATTGATTTTCCTATATATATATATATATATATATATATATATATATATATATATATATATATATATATATATATATATATATATATATATATATATATATATATATATATATATATATATATATGTGTGTGTGTGTGTGTGTGTGTGTGTGTGGGTAGTAATGAAATTTTATGATTAGGATATTTTGATCATGTCTCCAAAATTGTGTAGAAATAAGTTTTACATTCTCTCTCTAGAAAGTTGGGGCATGCAATCTTTGTGTGAAATTTGATCATGAAGGTGAAATAATTCAAAAAAGTGTTGTATGAGAGAAAGGTAGAGTACTCTTAATAGAGAAAATTTACCTCATTGAAAATTTTGTAGTTCCTATGTTTTATGTCTTATTTGGTTGCATGAAGATAGGTTTTATGCTATCTAGAATTCTAGATTTTGTAGGGCTCAAAAGTGATATTTGGAAGTGGATTTGGACATAAGGTGTCTCTAACACTATTCTAGAGATCATAGAATTGAATATTTGTGTTTCACAAGGTTAAGCTAATTCTTCACCATTTTTGAGTTAGAAGGCTTGGAAAAGTGTCATTTTTAGGTACTAAAAAATAGCAAGCCCTGATTCATCTTATTGATGTTTGTAGATTTAGAAAATGCACATGGGTATGTGGGTTATTTTGGGTGATTCAAGTGTGTATGAGTGTCTTCCAAGGATTGCCTCTACTTTTATAGGTATAATTGGTTGGAGTTTGAGGTTTGCAAAAGCACACAGATAGCACAAGGAAGAAGAAGAAGCTTGGAGCACAACACGCAACACTAAATATATCACCACTAGAATGTACAAAGATATGTCACTTGTTAGGGCAATAGGCATATATACAAGTTGGGGGGAAAAGCCCTCATATAGAGGGAAAAAAGTGTCCCGGTGGTCCTAGTATGTTCACACACATGACTATCTAAAATATATCAACAAAACCCCACTAGTACTGATGTGGTGAACAAGGAGTTGGCACTCGTGTATAAGGAAGTGCCAAGCTATATGGAATCAATCCAAAAAAGGAAATAATCCCAAAGCTTTGCGAAAAGCCTCAAACTTCTCCCTAGGCACAACCTTCATGAAAAGGTCTGTAATGTTCTTGCGTGGGCACATATGCCAAGCTGATCTCTCGAGCAGAGAACCTCCCCCTGACATAATGATAATGCATCTCAATGTGCTTAGTGCAAGCATGGAACAGAGAGTTCCTTGCAACTGCCAATCCACTCTAACTGTCAGTGAAGATGGTGGTGGTAGAAGACCGACCAACACTCAAATCTGCCATAAGGCATCTGAGCCACACACACTCAACAGTAGCTATGAAAGCTGCCCTATACTTAGCCTCACAACTAGAAGCGGACACACTAGGCTGCTTCTTGCTCAACCAAGATATACATGAGCTACCAAGCATGAAGAAAAAGCCAGTAGTCGACACACAAGTGTCATATCAGACAACCCAGTAAAAGTCAAAAAAAGCATGTAAATCTGGTGGTATGATCCCCCCTTGGGATCAAACAATCTGAGTATCCAAGTACCACTCAAGTAGTGAAAGATGCGCTGAACTGCCTACGAATTCTTGACACCTTGGCAATGCATAAACTTGCTCATCTGTGAGACACCAAACTGAATATCTGGTCAAGTAATGCATAAGTAAATCCAGCATCCAACAGCCTACTAATAGAGAACAACATCAAATGCATCTCCATCATCATGAAGACTCAATCGTAAACCTGTCTCCATAGGTATGGCAATAGGTTTGCAGTCTTCAAGGCCAAAACTTTGTCGAGGGATATCGTTGAAGGAAGGGACGAGAAGATAGCTAAGAACCTAGCTGGTGGGTGCACAAGAGAATACAAGCAGGCATTCAAGAACAATTACTTTAGCGAAAGCAATGGATGAATTTCACGACATCTAACTTATTTGAAGTTTAGTCGAATTGAGATGTAAAACACATCCTTCTTACTCTTGTATCAAGCATTCGCCTAGGAATTTAGTTCACGATTCAGATAGAAACTAAGCAAACTTCTTAGATCGGAGGAAGGGGTGTTTTATGCAATATTGGATAGATTGCATTCACAAAGAAATAGTACAAGGGACATTCCCTATTCCTTCTAATTTCCTTCTTTGTCCTGAAAGTTTCTTATCATTCTTTTCATTCTCTCTTTTGTTTAAATTATCCTCCTCCCCATTCGCTCACAAGCTTTGAATATTGGTTTGAACATATGAGTTCAAGTTTCCGATCATGTTAGTATTTAAAATTCACGTTAGTATTCTCTGATGAATATTTAGTACTTTAGCTCCAGCTTGAATCGCATACCTTTTTCCTAGTAGCATCATCCTCTTGGCCAATCACCAAGCCTATACCTATCCGACTCGTATCTATGGTAATGTAGATTTGTTTATTGTCACTATAATCGGCTTTTCTAAGCAGCGTGCTTCTGCAAGTGCCTTCCTTAATTTTGTCATAGCTTGTGTATGGATATCCTTCCATTGAAATCTTTGCCCTTTTCTAAGCAATTGATAGAGTGGGTCTGCAACATGGGCAAAATAGGGAATCCACACAACGTAGAAAACACATGCCCCAATGAATCTCCTTACCTCCGTGATTGAGGAGCATATCTCTTTCATGTGTTAAATGGCATCTACTTTCTTTGGAGACAACTTTCTACCTTTAGGGCCACATAGACTCCCTACAATCAGTACCTCTTGCACTCCGAATACTGATTTCTCTGCAGACAATGTCAAATGAACCTCTTCCAGCCGACTGAGAATGGATTCACAGTCGTTCATGTGATTCTTAACAAATTTTTGACATCCATCCTCGTCAAGAGTCTCATCTTTATCTTTTTCCTTGCAGCCTTTAATAGGGACATCGTCAATGAATGGCATGGTCAGATGCGGAATAAAATCCCTAAGCACCTTATGCATACCATTCGTCATATGTGCCACCGAGTTCATGGCACCTTGTGCTAAAGTGCACATGTGCACGAGCCCAAGTGGTGTCCTCATAGTCATCAAGTCACAACTTTTGAGAGCTAGGTGGAATTGGTCATACCTAGAGTGCAAATCCCCCATTGAATAAATACATCTCTCTCGAAAGGCTTTTGCATACTCATCTACGATAGGCCCAGTTCCCATGTTTCTGATTGTCACCTTATTTATTGGTTGTAGATCCTGAATAAATCTCAGTGACCCATTTTTCTTTGCTACTTTGAACCAATGGTTAGAATAGGGAGCAGTTGATGGCTCAAGAATCCCCATTCTAATATTTTCATTCAACAGGTCAATTAGCTTTGAAATGTGAGCTTTTGCTACCCGAATCAGTCAAAGATTCCAAGGTACATGTGGTATCGTGAAAATTATCATAGGTATCACCACTGATGGATCTACACATCCAATTTCTTGGGCATTAAAAGAAAAAGCCTTTCCATGCTTGAATATCATCTAGGAGAATACATTCTTCTCTTTTTCACTCAGGAAACCATCTTTTCCTAACTGAATTTGCTCAAGTGTTTCTTTGGTGAATTTGTGATCTATTTTTCTTTTATCTATGAGAGGTGGCCAGGTTTTTGCTCCATCCATAAGTTTTTTACTATTTTCAAGAAGCGAAACTGCAACTGGTTTAATCTTTTTATCGATCGTTTTGTATTTTGATTCAACGAAAGCTTCTTTCCCTTTTTCATCTTGCTCAAACTTTGCTATTTCCTTGTACATAGAAATAGAGTGCCTTTGAATCACATAATCACTCCTTCTTCCTTCAATCAACTCTTGTAAATCGAACAATGTGTCTGCAAAAAATATCTCATCAAAAACTCTAGAAACCTCCTCATCAAAGTCGAGCACTCTACATCCATAAAAGTTTCTTTGAAGATTTGCTATGTATTGTTTTTCCCACTTTTTTAACTCAGAGAAAACACAAAATTGAAATGAAATTATTGAAGAAAGTGCTATGAAACTTGATATGAACATATTTACATTTCGGATCTTCTCGCTTTCCAAGCTTCCATAGTCCCGATCTATGAAAGTTTCATTTAAAAACTTTGATCTTCAAATTATTCAGGAATACATCTTGTCCAAAGAGATTCTATTCCTCACATGATCTACGCAAACTGTCATAAACTGGACTGCTTTCTTTCATCCTTGCTTTGAATTTGTGCATAGGCTTATTCATCCTTCAACACTCTTCTCTCCATCCTCAAGGCATTGATGTATGGCTGCCCTAAATCAACGAGTAGCAGGAATGATCTTGAATGAAGAAGTTCTGATAATCACTAACATTCCCAATTGTGACTAGTACCTGTGAACATGCACCAAATAGCTCACCATGCCTTGTATTAGCGGCCCGGATTCTCCAACCCAGATGCAATTATCCATTTCCCTTTCATGCAGAGATCTTTGGACATTAAGTTGATTTTAGATCCGTGATCGATAAGATCGACAACTGGTGTACTAATTCTATCTAATTGCACCAATGTCTCAATCGTGGCTCGAGCCCAATGATCTCTAGTATAATGACTCAAAGGAGTTATTTCTAGAGAATTCCACTCCAAGAACATTGTCTCATGTGCACATGGTTGTGCATTAGTTTTAGTTTGTTCAAGTACATTTTGTAGCTCTTGTACTTGCGCTTGCACGGCATGAACAGGTAATGTCTTCATCCATCTTCTCAATCTCTTGCATGTCGGCTATTGGTTACTGTTTTCTTCTTAAGAGGTCGATAATTACCTCTAGAAATTCCCATTTAACCATTCCTAGTAACTCTCCTAGTGTAAATTCCATTACACTATCGGGCACTCTTTTCTCAAGAACCTATTTTAAATCTGTGGCTTGCTCAATATGCGATTTTAGCATTTATGATGGGTTTTTCACTCTTCCTTTGACCTCTCCTTGTGGGTTTCATCTCTTGATCCTAAGGAGCATTAGCAACTTGATTAGGAACTCGCATCTCAGTAAACGTAGGGGTTTGAACTTGAGTCAGAATCTGATTTGGTTGGATTATTATCCGTTGTGATGGTGGAATTACTTATGTGGGTTGATTTGTTTGTGTTGGTTGACTTTGATTTGGTGTTTGAGATTGTTCTTATGAAGCTTCTACTTGATGCCTGGTTCTTCTTTTCTCTTCTTCACCCTCATTGGTTCTCCTCCATTTTTCTTCCACTACCACCTCATGCTCCACTGAAGAGCATAAATAAGTAACAACCGAGAGAGTATCTATAGGATCATTCCATCTGGTTACCACTTGGATCTCATTGCTTGCTTAGTTAAGATTTCATGATGCATCTTTCCCCGATCTAGGGACTTTATCACTTTAGACCATGATTGTGTGTCACTATTTTCATCAATTACTTGACACACATATGTAGATGTATGAGATGGTGAAGCAACATTACCAGAAGTGCCAGGGAAGAACAATCTCATGCCTCCCTGATCAAAGTTAATATTTACTTTATCTCCGGTTTTTGAGTCATAAATCATTTCATTCTTTATGAAAACTAGATTCTTATCCAATGCTTCTTTAAAGCTCTCACATAAGTATGTGTTGTGCTCCAAAGAGTCACACCAGATGCATCTTTTAATTTTAGGAGCTTTTGGAGCTTTATTGTTGGTTGCTTGTGAAGATTGGGATTCCATCATCATCATCATCATCTTCTTAACACTCTAGATCATCAGATCACTAAACCTTTTAAACATCTATTCCCTGGAGTTGGGAGGCACAACCTCTTTTCCAATGGTTGATTAATATGAGCATTCAGGGCAGGTTGATGTGGTGCCTGTATTTGCTCTTCTTGTATGTCCTCTTGCCAATCTTGTATGAATTTTACCATATCTCTTTTCTTTTCTGTGTAGCTCTTCATTGCTGCTTGTACCTCATCCCAATCCTTAGTAAGCCCGAAATTTGTGTCCATGTCTTGCAGTTGTGAGAGAAGTTCCTCCCAGGCTTTTATATCTATCGCTCATAGGAATAATAAAACTCTTTCATGTTCGCTCTCCTATCATGTTCTGTTAGGTCATTATATTGTCGGTCAAATTCCCTTTTAGTATCCAAAATGGTTTGGTCTTTCGGTTTATGAATCCATTTTAGGAACGTTGCTCGAGTCACCTTATCAATGTCATCGAGAGCGAACATTTTTATTAAAGCCAATTTGTACTGTGGCCACCTCATTTGGGCCTCCACTGTTAATGGATCACGTAAGTGCAACTCTAACACATATACGAAATTTTCAATAAGTTCTATATCATTTGAGAGAGTAAGTCCAGTCCCAAGTTATCAAGCTTCCAGCTCATACTCTTTACAAAATTGTGTGATATTTTTCCCATCGAAGTAGCCACTCTGTTTAATAACTCGTTCGTGGAATGCCTGAATGGCACTTCATCTTTTTTCATCCTACTGGAATCACAAGAGATGGGTCATAACATCAATTGTAGTGTCACCCATAAATATTCAAAGACAAAGAGCTCTCTCAATCCGCACTCTCCTAGGCTCGAAGTCTCTACAACCTCCTTCATGTCGGGGTTCACCAGGTATGTCGAGGGGTTCTGTTGAAGGAAGGGAAGAGCAAATAGCTAAGAACCTAGCTAGTGGGTGCACAAGAGAATACAAGCAGGTATTCAAGACCAATTACTTTGGCGAACGCAATGGATGAATTTCATGACACCTAACTTATTTGAAGTTAAGTCAAATTGAGATGTAAAAACCATCCTTCTTACTCTTGTATCAAGCATTCGCCTAGGAATTTAGTTCACGATTCAGATAGAAACTAAGCAAACTTCTTAGATCGGAGGAAGGGGTGTTTTATGCAATACTGGATAGATTGCATTCTCGAAGAAATAGAGTACAAGGGACATTCCCTATTCCTTCTAATTTCCTTCTTTGTCCTGAAAGTCTCTTATCATTCTTTTTCATTCCTTTCATTCTCTCTTTGGTTTAAATTATCCTCCTCCCCATTCATTCAGAGGCTCTGAATATTGGTTTGAATATATGAGTTCAAGTTTCTGATCACGTTAAGGGTGTCAAGTTATCCCTAGCGGTCAAGTCTTCCGTCTCCTCGACATTCCGATGGGATTCGATGTCTCAATGGACCAACGATGGAACTGGGTGCTATCCAAGGTGGATAGCAAATTGATCATTGGAAAGGTATGCAAGTCAACTTGGCAGGGCGTGCTATGTTTGTTAACACATTTATGTTGTCTACAACTATTTACTTTATCTCGTGTTGGAGACCTAAGGAGAAAGACTTGGCCAAAGTGGAAAGAATCTGCAGAAACTTCCTTTGGACTAGGGACCCCAACAGGAGGGGGATTCCCAAAATCAAATGGGAAACTTGCATTAGCCCAAAAGACTCAAGGGGCTTGGGAATTTTGGATATCATTGGGTTGGCTGACAACCTGGCGGCAAAGTGGCTTATCAAGGCTTGGAGCAATAGTGAGTCCTCTTGGGATAAATTGATCTTCAGAAACATGGAAGACCTTACCTTAGTTAGCCATCCTAGTTGGAAGGAAATTGTGAGAAGTGGAGAATGACATGCATGGGACTCACCTCCCAGCCTATTTATAGCCAAGCTGAGTCACCATCTAGAGTTCTCTCTAAGGCCCCTCTACTCATCTAGCCATCATGAGTAGGTCCTCGTATGAACTCTCTAGCTTTTGGCCTTGGTTATCCCCCGAGCAAGGAACTTCTCGTTCCTCCAAGCATGTACATCTCTAGAATATAACACTCTCTCCCCCTTCTAAAGATCATTGTCCTCAATGATATAGAAGGATCTATAAGCTGGGAATCAAAATCTATGATTCTAAATAATAAGAGTAGAGTGTGCTAAGTGTGTGAAATACTAGATGCACAAAAAGCAGACAACTAGTCTCTGTGCTTCCTATCTAGCATTTCCACCAACCAATAGTAGTCCTTGCCTTGGGCATACTATAGGAATCCCTCTGAGGCCCAATGAGTCCAGATGTGCATAGCATAAGTACTCAGAATATCCTCGGACTCCCTATGCCTAGACCTTGACTACTAGCTTGTGACAGCTTGTCACTTGTAGAGACCTCGACTGCTTGCCCTTGTCTCCCTGAAATACCCACTGACAGCTTTTCATATGGTATAATCATGAAAAATCACTTACTCCACTAGAGTAATGAAAAAAATACTATGCTCATTCAAAACAATGTGACTATGTCCCAACTCTCTATGGAAGAAAACCAAAAAGAAATGAAAATCTTTTCCAAGTAGTGTTTTATCTCTAAACTCAAGTAAATCTTCTTGATTTACTCACCGTAATGAAATAAAACTAAAGAAAATCTCATCATGATCCAAACTGTGAATTCAAGATGATAATCTATCAACAATCTTGACTATGGACTAAGATATCAATATGTCAATCTATCAACTGTGGACCAAGATATCAATATGTCAATGATCCAAACTATGGACCAAAATATCAATCTCTCACATCCAAACTATGGAATAAGATCTCAATCAGGCACATCCCAAACACGGACTAAGATCTCAATCAATCACATCCAAACTATGGATCCAAATCTCAATCTATCATATATAATAATCCAAACTATGGATCAAAATATCTCTCATACAAAATAGATCCTAATCCACTCTCTGGAACCAAGTCCATCATGCTAATTGAAGACGTGCTAAGAAAGTCTAGCAACTAGTGGAACTACCACCACCTTCTCAATAATAACATGCAAGATGTTCCAAGTGGATGAAACTTGCTTTATCCATGATCACCATCTGATCATCGCTATGATCAGATCATTTCTAACTAGGAATGAGGTGTCTCAAGTAAAATACTATAATAATTTCGCACTCCCAAATATAATGAGAACCATAATGTGAGTCCACTAAATATATTGAAAAATGGTAAGTAGATGTGTGCACACTCATAACCCACTAGGCTAAGCATCTAGCTCACCTCATACACACTATGTATGAACCATGGACTATTCTCAGGCATATCAAATAAAGTAGTACGTACTCTATAAATTTCTTCTCAATGCAATTGCCTATTCGTAGTTCTTATGTGCAAACCTTACCTTTCTGCTTCTACGCTACTTGCCTGCAGACTTGCCTTGTTTGCGATCCATACAGAGTGGATGTCTCAACTGCCCCTCTGTTGTCTAATAATAAGATGATACCAGGAGATCATATAAAATACAATCTCATAGACTTCTCTCCCATACCATCTGTCCTACACCAAGGTAGAATACAAAGTTTGATGTCCCATACCATCAACTTTATACTCCACATAGATGTGTGTATGAGATTAAAGTCGAACACTTCTCTCGAAAATGATAAGAATAACTCGGTGAGTACTCACAACCATAAATAATGTAATGAAATTATGAAGTTTACTCACAACCATAAATAATGTAATGAAATCATGAAGTGTACTCACAACCATAAATAATGTAATGAAATCATGAAGTGTTCCTGAAGTGTTTCCTGTGAATTCAGTATGAGATTCTATCAACAATCCAGACTATGGACTAAGATATCAATATGTGAATCTATCAACTATGGACCAAGATATCAATATGTCAATGATCCAAACTATGGACCAAAATATCAATCTCTCACATCCAAACTATGGACTAAGATCTCAATCAGTCACATCCCAAACATCCAAACTATGGACCAAAATATCAATCTCTCACATCGAAACTATGGATCCAAATCTCAATCTATCATATATAATAATCCAAACTATGGATCAAAATATCTCTCATACAAAATAAATCCTAATCCACTCTTTGGAACCAAGTCCATCATGCTAAGTGAAGACGTGCTAAGAAAGTCTAGCAACTAGTGGAACTACCACGGCCTTCTCAATAATAACATGCAAGATATTCCAAGTGGATGAAACTTGCTTTATCCATGATCACTATTTGATCATCACTATGATCAAATCATTCCTAACTAGGAATGAGGTGTCTCAAGTAAACTACTGTAAGAATCTGGCACTCCCAGATATAATGAGAACCATAATGTGAGTCCACTAAATATATTGAAAAATGGTAAGTAGATGTATGCACACTCATAACCCAGTAGGCTAAGCATCTAGCTCACCTCATACACACTATGTTTGAACCATGGCCTATTCTAAGGCATATCAAATAAAGTAGTACGTACTCTATAAATTTCTGCTCAATGCAATTTCCTATTCATTGTTCTTATGTGCAAACCTTGCATTTCCGCTTCTAGGCTACTTACCTGCAGACTTACCTTGTTTACGATCACATACAGAGTGACTGTCTCAACTGCCCCTCTGTTGTCTAATAATAAGATGATACCAGAAGATCATATAAATGAACTCCAAATCATATAAAAAAATATAATCTCAAAGACTTCTCTCCCATACCATCTGTCCTACACCTAGGTAGAATACAAAGTTTGATGTCCCATACCACCAAATTTATACTCCACATAGATGTGTGTATGAGATTAAAGTCGAACACTTCTCTCAAAAATGATAAGAATAACTCGGTGAGTACTCACAACCATAAATAATGTAATGAAGTCATGAAGTGTACTCACAACCATAAATAATGTAATGAAAGCATGAAGTGTTCCTGAAGTGTTTCCTTTCGAAATCAGAAGAACTACTAAAGTTCTCCTGTTCTATGCTCTCGTGGCACTATATATTCTTGAAAATTTTGACAGAGTCTCCTCTGTCCTACTGAGAATGGTCACCATAAAACAATGCTCAATAAAAAAGTATCTAGGGCATAACTAGCCCAGGGTGATCACACCATATCAAAAAAATATCATAAAAACCTATGGAAAATCTTTTCTTTTCAACAATGTCTCCTACATAAACAATTTCCAATAACAGCAGATTAAATCTTGATTTTAACTAACTTTTAATCATCCAAAATCTACGAAATTCTCCATACTTTTATAACTTTTCTCAAGCTCTCATTAGGTACAAAAATCACTTGATTTGGATATTTGTTCAAAGTTTTATGACCATTTTACTAGAAGCGTCAAACACTCGATGACCAATTCTGAAAAATGTATAGGGTCATCTTCTTGAAGCCCTTAAAATGATCAAAAAAATTCCAAATTTCAATTTCTTTGTGCCCAAATCTAGATCAACTTATCATGTTTGGTCTCATAAAATTTCAATTCAAAATGAAATCAAATATGTTGATATATTTAGGTAGTGATGTGTGTGAACATACTAGGACTGCCGGGGCACTTTTTTCCCTCTTTAGGAGGTTTTTTTCCCCCGGCTTGTATATATGTCTATTGCCCTAATGGGCTACTCATCTTTGTACATTCTCTAGTAATACATTCAGTATTGTGTGTTGTGCTCCAAGCTTCTTCTTCTTCCTTGTGCTGTTCGCGTGCTTCCATAGACGTCTAACTCTAACAATTCGTATCAGAGCAAGTTGTCGCTGTCGCGATGAAATCCCGCAGGGAGTGTGCATTGTTTTTTTTTCAAAAGTTCATTGTTTTATGACGTTTTGCATGATGTTTTGATTGAAGAGGGTATATTTTGTGCATGATTTGACGGATTTGATTGCCTGCATGATAAGCAACCATGTTAGAGATGTATGTTAGAGCCGTGTGTACAAACAACTGACATTAGACCCATGAAAACCTTAGGTTTGAACCTTGAAACTGAGTGGAAACACAAAGTTTACCCCATGAAAGCCGGACTTGAACCCTTCGAAACCCTTGGAGTTTAGGCCAAATTGTAAATAAACCGTTAAATTGACGAGCTTGAGATAATTGTGAGCAAAACCCTAAATTTCCCCGACCAAAAACCCTAGTTTAGACCCTTGGAATTGGTGTTTATCCTAGTCCAAACTCTCAAAATTAATTAATTTGTGTATATAGTGTGAAACCAAACCTTAGTATAGGAAAAATAAAAAGGATAAAAATAAAAAATAGAAACAAGTGATGGGATTTTCCAAAATTAGCAAATGGACATGCAAGGTGATCTTGAATAGAAAGTTAGATAAGAAGGTTAGAAGATTCTGGAGAAGTCCTAGCTAGGGGGAGGCCTATAAATAGGTGCCTTGGGCTCATTGTTCCTCCCCGTGGACTATCCTTGCTGATCTTCCCTCCAGGTATGCTTCTTGTCTATTTCCATTCATCCATGTTTTCATGTTCTTGCTCATGCTCTTCATTATCATCCCCATGAGAGAGAGACTAAGAGGGAAGAGTTTTCACTTGCCATAACTATAAGAAGGTCCATTTTTTTCTCTTTTGTGCGTGGTAATTCCCTGAGAGTCGTAGTTTCATCTTTTTCATTACATGAAATTAGCTTTGGATCAGTAAGATACAGAGATGTGATGGGCGGTGATTGGTTGCCATCATGGCTGCAGGATGATAATTTTATCACAGAAAGAGAGAACCTCTCTCTACACTCAACAGCTCACATATGACAGTAATATGATATGGAAGGCGATTAAGTTTACAAGGTGACACATAATAGAAAGCCACGAAAGATAGCGCTGTTGTGGCGGCGTCAGAATCTCCGGAGGAGAGAGAGAGGGGATCGCGCGTGGCTCTGGTGGCACTAGATGAGGAGAGGGATGTTGTTGTTACTTGTTAGATAGAAAAATGTTCTGAAAGAGATATGGTAGGCTGGGAAGTCGGATGCTGAGTCTGACGAAGTCAGAAAGAGAGATGGTCGGTGGCGGTGACTGAGGCGGGTCGAGAGAGCAGCGCGTGTTGTATCACGTGTGGCAGCGCTGCACGATGTGGGGAGAGAAAAATACACACAGAGAGAGCGTAGGGATTGGTTGCCGCTGTGTCGTTGATATGAAAAGCAGAAGAGAGAGAGATGAGATGGCCTAGGCACCGATAGAGAGAGAGGGACGTTGTGTAGTCCGACATTGTTGAGCCACCTGGAGAGAGAGAAATACATGTTGATAGAGAGGAGAGGTCGACGATGATGCGCTGCTGCAAATCTGTCCAGAGAGAGAGTGGTACTTGGGCGTGCACGCAGCAGATTGTGGACGAGAGAGAGTCGGTCGCCGCCCAGAGAGTGAAGAGAGAGACCCGAGGATAGATATGCACACACAAAAGAAATGCATTAGAGAGAGAGAGATATGCGGCGTTCTTAGTGCTCCATGTCGTAGACAGAGTCAGAAACAAAGTGATCATTTAGCAGGAGAGAGATTTTCGCACATACAATAAAGGCCGAGGTGGAGAGAGAGATAGAGAGACACTAGCGGCGTGATTCGTGAAGCAAGGGAGAGAGAGAAGGGAAAGGGTTGATGGCCTGACGCACCGGAGACAAAGAGAGAGAGAGGCTTTGGCTCTGTTTCCAGTGCTCATGTATTTTTATGTGCACCTGCATACAAGCACTCGTATAACCTGTACTCGTTCATGTGTGATAAGGAAGTCTATGAAATATTAATTGATAAGCATCAATGTTATGATAGATTGACGGGTTCATCCACGAGCGCTGAAAGAACCAAAATAATAAATTGCGTCCCAAATTTAAAGATAACATTACCACCCTACCATCACGCAACGCACTGACCTCTCCATCTCTGATCACTACCCGATAGTTATCACTTTTCAACCTTCCTACAAGATCCGCAAGGCTCCGTGGTTCCATGCCAACGCTACCACCTTCTCTCTCCCCTCCGTCCATCAAGAGATTGTCGATGTGTGGAAGGAGGCGTTCGCCTCGGGCTTGGCCCCTGCCAAGTGCTGGAGAAGAGCGGTCGACAAGTCTCGTAAGATCATGATCAGAACTAAGAAGATGCTCGAGTCTGTGCGGCGGGCCCGTAGGGAAGCTCTTTACCACAGACTTTGGCGGCTCGAGGAGGAAGTGAACTAAGGAAAACACCAGGCACAGAAAGGTCTCCGAAAAATCAGAGCAGTGTTGAGATATGAGGAAGAAATACAAAGGAAAAACTTGCAAATCTTCTTCAAGGAGTGGTGGGCCGGCAAAGCCGACAAACCCACCAAAGAGATGTGCCGTATACTTAAAAGGAAACACAGCAGAGAGACGATCCCTCTGCTACTAGACTCACATGGCAACGTATGCAACTCGGAAGAAGATAACCTTGGCATCATCGAAGGGCACTTCACGAGACTCCTGGGAACCTCGAACCCCCTCTCCCACCATAGAAGGGACTGCATGGCTGCCATTTCTAGGGTTTCCCCCCGGAGAATACCACCCAACCTTCTCCCCCTGCTTCATGCCCCTATCTTTGAATCAGAAATCATTGAGGTCATCGATGCCCTCCCCCTTGGTAAAAGCCCGGGACCCGACGGACTCACTAACGAATTCTTTAAATCCTTCAAGCTGGTGGTTGCCACCCCTCTTCGGTTGGTTTGGCAAGAAGCGCTAAAGTTTGGTGCTCTTCCGTCTTGTCTAAATAATGGAATGATCAAGCTGATACACAAGAAGGGGGAAAAGAACAGAATCGAGAACTGGCGACCTATCACGATGCTCCAAACAGGATACAAGATCATCGCTAAAGTCATTGCCAACAGACTCTCGTGCCACTTGAGATATTGGCTTAGCGAGGACCAAAAAGGCTTCATCAAAGGCAGGTCTATCCTGGAAACCATTATGGATATTTGGGAAGGTATTCAATTTGCAAATGAGTCTAAACAAGATGTGGTTTTCATTAAGATCGACTTTGACAAAGCCTACGACAGACTGGAATGGGACTATCTTCTGCAGTCGCTTCAAGATCTCGGATGTAGTCAGAAATTCACCAAGATGATCGCGACCCTTCTTGGAAACGCAACGACCCAAATTAACGTGAACGGCAAACTTTCGAAGGCGATCCATCTTAGAAGATCTATTAGACAAGGATGCCCTCTGGCCCCCCTTCTGTTTGCCATAGCCACTGAGGGGCTGAGCAGACTGGTCGCGCATCATGTGGAGACTGGCAATATCAAAGGCCTCCGGCTACCCCACGACCACAGTCAAATCACCATGAGACTATTTGCCGATGATATGAACGCGTTTGTTCACAATGATAATACCAGCCTGGAGACTTTCTGGAGGTGTCTTGCTATCTATTGTGAGGCCTCTGGATCCAAAATCAACCACTCTAAGACCGCCTTTAGGGCCATTGTGGGACATCATCCGGGCCTTCTCACTGAGCATGGCTGCCAAATCATTCCTCAGGGCCAAATCTTTCGTCTTCTGGGAATTCCTTTGGGGTTTGGCGTCTCTATGGAGCAGCGTTGGAGTTGGGTGTTGGCCAAACTCGAAACCAAGCTTAACTATTGGAAAGGTATGCAAATCAATCTTGCTGGGCGGGCGATGGTTATCAACACGTTCCTCCTCTCTTCTACCATTTATTTCCTTTCTTGCTGGAGACCGAACGAGCAAGGCTTGTCCAAATTGAATAGTACCTGTAGAAACTTTCTTTGGACGGGCGATCACAACAGAAGGGGGGTGCCTAAAATCAAATGGGACATCTGCACTAGCCCCAGAGAATGCGGGGGGCTTGGTATCCTGGACATTGGGAGTTTGGCCAACAAACTGGCTGCCAAATGGATGATTAAGGCTTGGTGCAACAGGGAGGCCTCGTGGGCCAAGCTGATCTTCAGAAACAAGAATGAGTTGGCTCTCATGGGGTTCCCAAACTGGAAGAATCTCGACATCATGACCCTGCTATTCTCCCCGATCCCTGTCTTCCCGAAAGGCTCCAATCTCGTGTGCTCCCTTTGGAAGGGCTGGAATAAAGTCAAAAGCTTCACAAGAATTAGTGAGGACTGGAAGTGGGCGGCCGGAATCAGACAAAACGACTCTATCTGGTTCCCGATACATGGCATCCGGAGTGTGGAATCGTGGAACATTCGAAATGCCAAGAGATTATGGCACAAAGGATTCAAAAAATGGAAACACCTCTGGAAACATGACACCAACGGCTGGATCAATTTCGAGGATATTGATCCCTGCAAAAACATCTCCTACGAAGAGTGGAACACTTTGCAAAGCAGATGCCTCGCATGGGATCGGCACAAGATTCGCCTTCTCATGGGACACGATGCACCGAACTCGCTTGGTCTCAAATGGCACAATGGAAATAACCTACTCAAAATCCCGAACATCAAAGAGACGACTGACCACCAGATCAGTCTCAACAAGAAGTGGTGCCTGTCTTGGACGCGGCTTCGATGGGACATGAAATTCATGGGTATCTGGCACCCTCTGATCGAGATTAAGAAGTCTGTCCTCCTTTGGCAAATTCTACATCGTGGAATTTGGACTAACCACAAGGCTAGCAAAATTTGCGGAGTCCCTCCTTGGTGCAAACGCTGTCACCGGGCGATTGAAGATGTCGCACACATCTTCCTTTCCTACCCCAGCTCCTTCAGAATCTGGCAGACGGTTGAAAAGAAAATCAGACTTCAAAAACAACTTAGTTGGAAACAAGTCCTTTTGGGAGAAGCGATCGGCTGCTCCGCGACACTCTGGAACGCCATCAGAGGGGAAGTCTTGTGGAAAATATGGCGGGAGAGGTGTGCTCTCAACTTCGGCGATACCCCCAAGGAATGGTCGATTGAGAAATCACTATTCCTCCTTGGCAAAAGGATTGTTAACTGTAAGAAATCCCCCCCCCTTCAGGCACCATAAAGTCCTCATTTTGATCAACAACAAGCTCAAACCCAAGTGGGCCCCACATGAGGGCGATGAGAGGGTGATCAACCTTCTATGTAATGCAACCTAGAACTCATACAAG
Organism: Ceratopteris richardii; assembly: GCA_020310875.1. Taxonomy (NCBI): domain Eukaryota; kingdom Viridiplantae; phylum Streptophyta; class Polypodiopsida; order Polypodiales; family Pteridaceae; genus Ceratopteris; species Ceratopteris richardii. The sequence continues at coordinate 64,612,419 of CM035437.1, read as the reverse complement.
TTTCCCCTGCTTTGTGGGATTTGGGGGGTCCCGTGGGCGCTAGTCCCCTTCTTTTGTACCTTTGTTTCTTAATTTAATTCAAGTCCGGGAGAGTAGGCTATTGCCGAACTTCCTTTATATTAAAAAAACATTAAACAAATCCTTGAAAATCTATCTTTCCCAAAGACCTTCTTGATATTATTAATTGCTATGAAGAGTTACACTTATGTTTTTTTCTTGAGAATGTATTTTAGAAAGTACTAACATGATTCCCAACCCCTGTGGACTATCCTTGCTGATCTTCCCTCCAGGTTACTGCGCGATTGGAGGCTATTGCGGTTTATGAAGTGAAGACAATTATTTGAAGAGGATTTGAAGATTGATGGAAGACCGAAGATTAGAAGAAAAGCTTGGACCGTAAAGACCGAAGCGCAAGTCCAGTGGGCGATTTCTCGCACTGTAGCAAGGGGTCTAGTTTATATTGGCCGATCCGCACTGTAGCGGCGGCATTTATATTGTACCAGCACGCCGCACTGTAGCGGTTTTATTGTACCAGCGGCCCGCACTGTAGCAGGCATATTTGTATCACTCAATTTTATTGGAAGACTTCAGTTATATTTTCATCGTATCTATGAGCTTCATCTGCATCGCGTGTATTACTACGGTATTTGATTGTCTCTTTCTCGACGCCTATGGTCTCACGCGTACGCACGCACGTTCGTCTCGTCACTTCCGATGGGCAGGGGCCCTACGGGGATCGCACACACTCTAGAGAGTTTAGGCGAGGCGCCCAGCGCGCAGATGCCGCTCGCAGGACAGCGGGAACGGCGCACACCAGAGGGGCCTGATCCAACCCCAGCACCGACTTTCTTCCCGCTCGCTTGACCTCCTTCTTCCCAACACCTGAACCCGATGTGAAGCGAGGCTGTTGCCCGGTGATCCTCGACGTGTCACCCACTCCTTGAGAAGACAGACGGGAACCTCGGCATCGGACAGAGACTCGAGGTACCAGCATGTTAAGTTATTTGAATTATTGCATTGCGCCACACACTTGAATAGAAAGATTGCTTTTGACTGTTTGACTCTGATCATCCACTTCTTCCATCAATTTCGATCATATGAGTGTGCACTTTTCTATTGACGCATAGATTAAGAATCTACTTCTCAGCTTAGATCGTAAGAAGAGGAAAACAAAAATGAAGGAAATGATTGATCAACAGTTTAGAAGATATGAAGAGAGAATCAAAGAAATAGAAATTAACGCAAATGAATCTATAAAATCAAAATTTAGTATTGTTATGACCCTAATGCAAACAATAAATGCAATATCACATACTATTCAACTAATGGGCATAAGTATTAAAGACCTAAAAAATGAAATGGATTATGAGATTTTTGAATTGAGAAATAAGATTGACCTATTGACAAACCAAGTTAATGACCTACAAGTATTGAAATGTGATAATGAGCATGAGGTAAAAGTCCAAGGCATATCTGCACACAAACAGTCTTTAGGTCTTAGAAGACCCACGCCTAGAGTGATACCTAGGAAACCAAGTCGAGTTGAGAAGAGACCTATACGTTGCTTTTGGTGCGATCAGTTTGGACATACATTTTGGGATTGTCTGGCATATGAAAGTGCATGCAAACATAAACTAGTCAGGGAACATGAAGGTAAAATTTGTAAGTTTCAAGATGAATCGCCTTTGCATTTGAATGTAGGAAAAGGTGGGATGCAAGAATATTTTGAAGATACAAAAACTAGATCGAAATCAGTTCAAAGGGTGTGGAAACCAAAAAGACTTGAGAATAGTAAATCTGATGAACAAAAGATCCTACTATCTACTGAGAGTCAAGAGAAATCTAGTGAAGAAACCAAAGGTAGACAAATAAAGGTCGAGAAGCAAAAAATTGAACAGATATTAAAAGAGCAAATAGAAATAGATCATAAAGGAGAGACTGATAGAGAAATGCAAGAGAAATTAAAGAAAGACCATGATGTATATGTTTCATTTGACCCCAAACTTTTGAATAATGAGAATATATTTGATTAAGAGAAAGTTGTGAAATTACAATCTCAATTAAACTTTGACAAACAAATTGAACATGAAAAGAGTGAAGAAGAAATTCAAGAAGATGTAAAATCTGATAAACGAATTAACAAGGTAGAAAAACAATTGCTTGATGATATTATTGCGCAAATCGAGGGGAATGTAAAAGCGACTGCAAAATCTTCTAAGACTTTGAAAAAGAACAAGAAAAGTAGAAATCTAACTTTCCAAGATATATTTGCAAATCTTGAATGATGATTGAAGTAGAATCATAATAAAAACGCATGAGAATGATCACGAGCTATTGAGTGATAAAGATTGATGATAATACATGATGATGATTGATGAAAACGCATGACTGATGGTGATAATCGATGATGAAAATGATGATGATTGATGGTTTATGGTGATTGATGATGATTATGATGATTATGATGATGATGATATTGGAGGATACTGATGATGCTGGAGGATACTGATGACACTGGAGGATACTGATGACACTGGAGGATACTGATGACACTGGAGGATACTGATGACAGTGAAGGATGCGCATGACACTGATACTGATACTGATGAAGGATGATAGATCATGAAGATGAAGAAAAGTTGGATCAAGCAATGATGAAGATGGACTAAAATGACCAGGTGAAATGTTTCTGATTTGGTTTCTGTTTTCTTCTTGATAGAGCATATGCATGACATTGATGTGTGTTATAAAGATATGTATGAATTTAGGAAAATCATGTAGAATGAAGATAGCAAATATCTATTATGGGTTTGCATGAAGCATGAACAACTAAGAATGATATGAATGGAATCAGTTAGTGGACTAGAGACTTTTGGGAGTGAAAGCTTGGGTATGTGATGGCATGCTTAGACTGAGTGCATGTATATGCTATTTGATTTGAACGCTTAGTGAGTGGGATTCTTTGGGTCCTACTATTCATTTCTTATTAGATCTTACCTCCATATATATCATGATTTATGAAGAATCTTCATACTCAAGCTAGCTTATATGTGTGTGCATGTTGTTAGTGCGCTGCGATGGGCTAGTAGGCGGGTGGAACCACCTTGGTCGAGCGATCAAGGCCACGAGCCGTAGCTAGTTTCATCGTAGGCCTGACCTATTTGTTTTCATGCGCCTGCATGGGTTGGTAGGTGGGTGGAGTCACTCTGGCCGGGTGGTCAGAGCCACGAGCTGACGTGGATTTCATGCAGGGCTGACATTGTGTATGTTGTGCGCTATGTCGGGTCGGTAGACAGGTGGGGTAAACTTGGCCGGGCGGACAAGTCCATGAGTCGCACCCGATTTCGACATAGGCCGATTTGTGAAAATGAAAGAGAAGAAATGCTGAGCTGAGATGAAAAGAAAAAGAAAAATAAAATGAAAAAGAAAAAGGGAAAAAGAGAAGAGATCTAATGGAGAGTTGGACAAGTAGGAAATAAATAGTGGGAATTGAGGTATATTCTACAAACTGAGTTAGTAGAAACATATGTATATGGTAGTACTTAGAATGAGCAGTTGGATCTGAACCAGTTGAACAAACAGAAGATCTAGAAAGCAAACGATTTATTTATGTGATTACTTGCCAGATTGCAGACACAGAAACATAGTATGATGTTTGTGAAGCTTTAATCTACCTAATTTTCTGCAATTCATACTAATCTTTATAAAAATTGCATGATTGCATGAGATCATGATTTGAGTTTTGAAAAAGAAAAACATAAAAAGTGTAAAGAGATATCAAAGAAACCCTGATACGCTTCTGTCAGATCTTGCAGGTTGGCCCATCGGGACGATGTGCAGGTTTAGTGGGGGTGAATGTCGGGATGAAATCCCACAAGGAGTGTGCATTGTTTTTTTTTTTTTAAGTTCATTGTTTTATGACGTTTTGCGTGATGTTTTGATTGAAGAGGGTATATTTTGTGCATGATTTGATGGATTTGATTTCCTGCATGATAGGCAACCATGTTAGAGATGTATGTTAGACCCGTGTGTACAAACAACTGACATGAGACCCATGAAAACCTTAGGTTTGACCCTTGAAACTGACTAGAAACATGAAGTTCACCCCATGAAAACCGGACTTGAACCCTTCGAAACCCTTGGAGTTTAGGCCAAATTGTAAATAAACCGTTAAATTGACGAGCTTGAGATAATTGTGAGCAAAACCCTAAATTTCCCCGACCAAAAACCCTAGTTTAGACCCTTGGAATTGGTGTTTATCCTAGTCCAAACCCTTAAAATTAATTAATTTGTGTATACAGTGTGAAACCCAACCTTAGTATAGGAAAAATAAAAAGGATAAAAATAAAAATTAGAAACAAGTGATGGGATTTTCTAAAATTAGCAAATGGACATGCAAAGTGATCTTGAAATAGAAAGTTAGATAAGGAGGTTAGAAGATTCTGGAGAAGTCCTAGCTAGGGGGAGGCCTATAAATAGGTGCCCTGGGCTCATTTGTTCCTCCCCGTGGACTATCCTTGCTGATCTTCCCTCCAGGTATGCTTCTTGTCTATTTCCATTCATCCATGTTTTCATGTTCTTGCTCATGCTCTTCATTATCATCCCCATGAGAGAGAGACTAAGAGGGAAGAGTTTTCACTTGCCATAACTATAAGAAGTTCCATTTTTTTCTCTTTTGTGCGTGGTTATTCCCTAAGAGTCGTAGTTTCATCTTTTTCATTACATGAAATTAGCTTTGGATCAATAAGATACAGAGATGTGATGGGCGGTGATTGGTTGCCATCATGGCAGCGGGATGATAAATTTATCACAGAAAGAGAGAACCTCTCTCTATGCTCAACAGTTCACATATGACAGTAATAGGATATGGAAGGCGATTAAGTTTACAAGGTGACACATAACAGAAAGCCACGAAAGATAGCATTGCTGTGGCAGCGTCAAAATCTCCGGAGGAGAGAGAGAGGGGATCACGCGTGGCTCTGGTGGCACTAGATGAGGAGAGGGATGTTGTTGTAGTGGACTATCCTTACTGATCTTCCCTCCAGGTTACTGCCCGATTGGAGGCTATTGTGGTTTATGAAGTGAAGACAATTATTTGAAGAGGATTTGAAGATTGACGGAAGACCGAAGATTGGAAGAAAAGCTTGGACCGTAAAGACCGAAGCGCAAGTCCAGTGGGCGATTTCTCGCACTGTAGCGAGGGGTCTAGTTTATATTGGCCGATCCGCACTGTAGCGGTGGCATTTATATTGTATCAGCACACCGCATTGTAGCGGTTTTATTGTACCAACGGCCCGCATTGTAGCGGGCATATTTTTATCACTCAATTTTATTGGAGGACTTCAGTTATATTTTTATCGTATCATTGAGCTTCATCTGCATCGCGTGTGTTACTGCGGTATCTGATTGTCTCTTTCCCGACACCTACGGTCTCACGCGTACGCACGCACGTTCGTCTCGTCACTTTCGAGGGGCAGGGGCCCTACGAGGATCGCACACACTCTAGAGAGTTTAGGCAAGGCGCCCAGCGCGCAGATGCCGCTTGCAAGACAGCGGGAACTGCGCACACCAGAGGGGCCTGATCCAACCCTAGTGCCGACTTTCTTCCCGTTCGCTTGACCTCCTTCTTCCCGACATCGCTTCATCTAGGGCGCAATCGACACTCCTCCATTTGCAGTCTCAGAATTGCATGAATTTTGGTGAGCATACTCAATGTGTTTTCGAGATCAAAACAGCGCTGTGTGGTGCCGAAATTGCGATTTGAGCTCATTTCGACCTCCGAATGCACTATCACAATGCTTCTGTAGGCTATTTCATCTTTTTGTGCCAAAGGTATATAACAGTTTTTGTTCGCTAGTATAAGCGTCTCAAAGTCTGCTATAGGTCTAGCGGAATTGGTTTGGGTAGTTTTGTTCAACTTTTTGAGATACAATCAATTTTTTGTATCAAGGTATTTTAGTCACTAGCCATGGCTGAAAGTAGTGATGTATTCCGTATGTTGGCTATTGAGGATAAGTTGGATGGTACCAACTACCTGAATAATTAACCTAAGGGAATAAAACCTTAGTCTTGGGAGAAGCTTCTCCCAAGTGACACCTTGACTCGTACGTGAAAGAAAGACTTCAATTGAAATAGAAGCCATGTGATTCTCTTTGGAAAGTATCCACATGAAGGACACTTGGAAGGACACATGGCTAAAAATTAAAACATGCAACTCTTGTACCTTTGGTATATATATGGGTGGAGTTGGATGGGTGGATACGTACTCACTCACTCTCTGGTGGATGCTATACTCTAGGAAGGAGTTTTCACAACAGATTGCATTAAAGAAGATGGTAGAGCACGAAGACATGCAAGTTGAAGATCAAGTTCAAGAATGTGCAGAGGAATGTCAGCATAGAGATGACAACAGAGAGCTTAGTATTGTGGTCTATGATCAAAGGGATCGTGAATTCGGGTTTGATTTTCGCAAAAAATCCTCCACCATGCAGTGCCAAGTGTTGAAAAGAGAGAAAATGCAGAAACAAGTGCGAAGTAGGATGTTGTAGTTGCTAAGTCGGTGTCGGAAAGTTTTCAACTTTCCAGTTGATGACCAGAGAAAATGAAAATAACTTTATTGGTGAACTCTAACCTTTTATATCACTGTTGATTAGTTGTTCTGGATTGAGTTAACTACTTTTGAAGTGTTTGCAGGTACAAGAAATGATAAAGAATACATGTTCATATTAGGGTTTACTCTAATTTCACATTTAATGAGTTGTTTGATTCATACATTCAAGAATCATGGGTATTTAACCCTAGGATTTCATAATTTGATATGATTTTATGTTAGTTGGGTTAATCTGAAGGGTCTCAAAAGATTCTAATGGGTTAATGCTAGGGTTTATTTAAGTGTTAATGAGTTAATGGTAGTGTTTCAGAAGGATTTTAATGGTCTAACCCAGGGGGTTTTATGGGTTTCAAATAGGTTTTCTAGGGTTTTACTATATTTAAAGGGTTAAAATCAATGTTATTTAAAAACATTAATATATAAAAATTACATATTTATTATTTAAAAAATTAATCTATACTATTATTAATGATTGTAAGCATATAAGTGCATTTAAATACTAAGGTTCTAATTAATTAAATTCTTATCCTAAGCTTAACTTACCTAATTTATTTAATTAAGAAATTTAGGATAATTGAATTAAAATTATAAGTCAAGTGGATAATTAACTAGTGGTCTATATGGATGCTAGAAAAAAGAATGGTATGTGAGTAATGTGGAATTAAAGTGAATTAAGGAGTGGTCTGAAAGGAAGATGCACTTAAAGTGAAAAAGTTGGTTAAGAGAAAGAGTGGAGAGAATTAGTAAAGATGAAAAGAAAGGTGAAAGTGAGTTGTGTAAATAAAGTCAATTTAAAGTGTGGTGAAAGTAAGGAGATTAAAGTGTGGTTGTAGATTAAAAGTTAAAACCAAAAGAGTGGATTAGGAAGGACTTGTGTATGTATTTAAATGTGTGTTGAGCTCAAGTTTCTCCTAATGTTTTTTGCAGGTATTGTCTCCTGCTCTTTACTTTCTTCTGTTCTTCCTTCTTTCTCATTAGACCCTCCTTGTGCTCGGGATATTAAGCCATCATGTACTGCTGTTGATTGTCCAGCTGGAAGCATGCCCATGCCTATTCCATGGCTTGGTCTTGGTCCCTGCAATAGTGTGTGTGTATGTGCGTGTGTGTGTGTTATGTGTGAATGTGTTATATGTATGTGTGTGTATGTGACGTGTGTGTGTATGTGTTATGTGTATGTGTGTGTATGTGTGTATGTGATGTGTGTGTATGTGATATATGTGTGTTTGTGATGTGTGTGTATGTGATATATGTGTGTTTGTGATATATGTGTGTATGTGATATATGTGTGTGCGTGTTATGTGTATGTGTGTGTGCGTGTTATGTGTATATGTGTGTATGTGTTATATGTATGTGTGTGTATGTGACGTGTGTGTGTATGTGTTATGTGAAGTGTGTGTATGTGATGTATGTGTGTGTATGATGTGTGTATGTGTGTGTGAGAGAGAGGTTCTCTCCCTCCACTCCTCTGCTGCAGCGCGACAGCGCGCACAGAGAAGGAGAGAGAGAGAGAGATAGGGAGAGAGAGAAGAGAGAGAGAAAGGAAAGAGGAGAGAGAAGAGAGAGAGAGAGAAAGAAACACTCTCCCTCCCCTCCTCTGTCTGAGCGCGGCAGCGCGTAGACAGAGAAGGAGAGAGAGAGAGAGAGGAAAGATAGGGAGAGAGAGAGATAGAGAGAGATAGGGAGAGAGAGAAGAGAGTGAGAGATAGAGAGAGATAGGGAGAGAGAGAAGAGAGAGAGAAAGGAAAGGGAGAGAGAGAAGAGAGAGAGAAAGGAAAGAGGAGAGAGAAGAGAGAGAGAGAGAAAGAAACACTCTCCCTCCCCTCCTCTGTCTGAGCGCGGCAGCGCGCAGACAGAGAAGGAGAGAGAGAGAGAGGAAAGATAGGGAGAGAGAGAGAAGAGAGTGAGAGATAGAGAGAGATAGGGAGAGAGAAGAGAGAGAGAAAGGAAAGAGGAGAGAGAAGAGAGAGAGAAAGGAAAGAGGAGAGAGAAGAGAGAGAGAGAGAAAGAAACACTCTCCCTCCCCTCCTCTGTCTGAGCGTGGCAGCGCGCAGACAGAGAAGGAGAGAGAGAGAGAGGAAAGATAGGGAGAGAGAGAAGAGAGAGAGAGAGAGAAAGAAACACTCTCCCTCCCCTCCTCTGTCTGAGCGCGGCAGCGCGCAGACAGAGAAGGAGAGAGAGAGAGAGAGAGGAAAGAAAAGGAGAGAGAGAGAAAGGAAAGAGAAGGAGAGAGAGAGAAAGGAAAGAGAAGGAGAGAGAGAGAGAAAGTTGAGAGATAGAGAGAAAGAGAGAGAGCAAAAAGAAATATATGGAAATAATTAGATATATTAGTTAATTAGATATCGTTATGTTATAAGTAGATAAATAATTATGTTAATTATTAGTATATGTAAATGCATGAATGTATACATGTATGTAAACTAATGCATGAGCATGCATAAGTGTGATGTGATATGCATATATACATAATATGAAGTGCATGCGTATATATGTGAGCATATAGATACATATGTTAGTGTGTCTTAATGCATGTGTATACATATGAGTGAGGGATGATAATAGATGTATGTGAGCATGTGAGTGTCTATTAGCATATGCATTCATGTATGCATGGCCATGAAAGTGTATGATTATGCATATTAGAGATATGTTTTTTTTCATGATTGAGGATATGTATTAGAGTATAAGTTAGCATGAATATCAATTTTATGATGCTTATGTTTGGGTTTATCTCCAAATTTGCAAGTGTAGATTTAGATGTATGTTAGTATATGTGAAGAAATGTGTTAGCATAAAGACATGAATAAGTATATGTTGACATGTGAGTTAGCATAGGTAAGAATGTGTGTATATTAAATCATATACATGAGTTATTGAATGTGTGCATGTTAATTAGTTTTTGGTGCACATTACTTACTGTTAATATACTTGTATGGTTATATGTATTTAGAAGTGTGTGTTATATTAGCATGCATGTGTGTTAGTATCTGTGTGTATTAGCATATATTAGCATGATTGAAAGCATGCATGTAAAGTGCATTAGTATACATGAGAAATGTGTTCAAATGAATATATTAGCATGCGTGTGAATGTATGCATTAGATGTGATTGCTTTAGTGTATGCATGAGTATATGCATGTGTATGCAAATGTTATGTGAATTATGTCTTTTATGTTTCTCAATGATTTCTTGTAACTTTACTTACAATCCTAATGTTTTTTGCAGAAACATTGAAGATTAAAAAGCAATTGAAGTGCAGTGAAGTGAAGCAAAGTGAAGATTTCATCAATTCAATTATCCGACAATCTGAATTAAATCCATAGAAATTATCCTTGATTAAAGCTTTGTATAGGATTCACTAGTTGTTAGCAATCTTATAGAGAAATTATATCATTGTTTTATAGCAATGTAATCATCCATTAATGTCATTAGCATTAATTCAATTTTAATTTGCATTATCATTCTTATCAATGTTATCTGAAATCGTTGAAGAAACTTTGATATTACCTATATCTCAAGAAGCTATTGATAGATATAGAGCAGTCCAGCCTTACGGTTCTTAAACGTGTAAAGTGTTACAATTATCTACTCCATATTTCCTAGATTTAAGAGTAATTTAGAATTTCTGATACCTTAGACGAAAGAAAAATATACCTAAAACACCTACGATTGTCTCATACACCCTGCGTGTGCCGAGGGATTTAGTGGCTGACTGATCCACCAGCCTTATGTCCGCAACTTCCCGACATCGGAATGTTATTAACTCAGAATTTTGTTGTGTCCATATTCAGCTTACTCGGAACTTTAATAAACAGTTACAAATTAGTTAATTGTTCAGGTCGCATGATTTTTGGTTGTTTTTTCTTGTTCACGTGAGTATATAAGGGGAAGAAGAAGCACCTTTCAAGAAGATCTAGAGAGGAGAGAAGACGAAGAGCCTAGACAGAGTAAAAAAGTCTTTGTGTATGCATCTTTGCATGCTTAAACACAGTCGAGGTCTTCCAAGATTGTCAATTTCAGAGAAGTATAGTGGATATCTATTTTGTCATTCTATAATTTTGAAGAACTTCAATCAATATATTTCATATTCTCTCTTTAGCACGTGTGTAAATCATATCTGTCTGAGTAAATTTGGCTTTTAACATTATTCTATCGTAGCATAAAAGTGCTAAACTTGAAGTATGTTTGCAAGTATTTTACTCCATGTGTGAAGATCAATGCTGAGGTTGGATTTTTTGAAATTTGTAGACTCTATAAGTAGCTATGTGTTCCTGAACTCAAACACTCACCATCTCCATGAGTGACCTATTCTTCAGTTCAGCAACTCCATTCTTTTGAGTTGTATATGGCACTATACACTAATGTTTTATCCCATGTTCAACTAGTAATGTATTGAAGTTAGAAGACATATATCCTCCCCCCCTCAATCAGAACAAAGGGTGTTCATTTTACATGCTCACAAATTTTCAGCCAAACCAAAAACTACTTGAAGCACATAAACACTTGAGACTTTCTTTCAATGTATATACCCATGCATGACTGGAAAGATCATCAATGAAATTCATGAAGTAAAGATAGTTTCCAAAAGAGGGTGTCTACGTAGGACCACAAACATCACTGTGAACAATCTGCAATTTCTTAGTAGCTCAAATGAAAGCATCTTTTGGAAATGAGGAATTCTGCATTTTGGAGGTAAGCAAGATGAGCCTCATTCCTTGCCTGGTACAAAGTGGTAAGTGTATCCGAAGCATCCTTTGTAATATATCCATCATAGGGATATACATAAGCTATGGTTTAAGAGCATGCCAACTATCGAAGTAATCTGATGAACATTAGTAACTCATAGTATGTTTGGTAATGTTTCTCTGAGTTAACATTGCGGACTTCCTTTCTTCGAGGGCTTTATATTAGCGCTAGACTAAGACAATATATTATCTTGTAGTGGTGATAGCTTAATCTTAGAAAAAGAGTGTGCATGTGAACCTAAGGTGTAAAAGTTTCATAGTGTGAAACCTTTCAAAAGAAAAGGAAAAAAAAATACAACAATGTAAAACAATATGAAACGGAAATCCTCTTAAGAGTTCAAGCGTCATGGCTTTGGAGGGTGAGTAGATTAAAATAAAGATGCACTAGCTTTTCCATAAATACACCGTTGATTTGGACGAGCCACACAATCTAATTTATGTATCTCTAAATTTTATACATGTGAACCTATCAAATAAAGGTGTGAAATCACTTAATTCAAGCAAAAAGTAAGCAAAAGGAATGAACGCGAAACCACTGAAACTATTGTTCGTGATCTTTTTCCCTTTATATGTGCAACATCATCCAGGCATCGAGCGGGGGACATTGAAGGGTCATTGTGATTGGAATCTGACGAAGAAAGCGGCGCGGAGGCAGATCTTATATATGATGGCATCTCTAGAGGCCTCGAAGGAAAGAACGTTATGTAGCTTTGCCCCAGGTGGAGAAGGATCACTCGAGCTTTCAGGGTATATAAGATGCATATCTTCAAGGTGTTTCTACCGAGTTCAAGTATGCTTCTACTCCGTGTCATCGGGAAGAAGACCAATGTATGCCTTTCGCGTATCGGCAACCTCTAACATCTCTTTCCTTTAGCACGTATGGCACTGTGAACTACCATCTACCTCTCCATTTGTTCGTGGACCATCAGGTGCAGAGTGTTCCATTTCGCATATTGATGATCCGAATGATCCACACATAGATATGATGGACAATTTTGTCCCTGAACTACAATCCTTACCTTACATAAACAAGGGAAGCATGTGAACTCCGATTTACATGGGGAACTATGCAAGGATTTTACCGAACAGATGAAAGGAAAAGGCATGCAGGCAGATTTGATGATCTAAAGGTGTAAATGCCAAGGTCAAGATTGAGAAGAAGATACTTTGCAAGATACATTTACTTTCTGTCATTTGGCAACATCAAGAAGACTAGCCAGAAGATTGAGAGTGAGATTGTGATTGAGATTGGGATTGAGATTGTGATTGTGATTGAGATTGGGATTGAGATTGAGATTGTGATTGTGATTGAGATTGGGATTGAGATCAGCTCGGGGGTGGTCGGGTGGTGGAAGCTTCGTCAAGAAGCTGTTTTTCAAAGTTAATGTATCGAGAAGGAAGAAGCTTCATCAAGAAGCTATTCATATATGTAGAATCTGACATCTCAAGATTCGCAAGATAAGATCTCTTTATTAATATATATATTCTTTTGAATTAAACACTTGATCTGATTTATTCTTTTGTTAATGACATTATTGTTTGCTTATGTCTTTTGTATGTCCGAATGTTCATCTTTATTTGACGAGGAATGTTACATCCTTCACTGTTTTGCAATGGTGAATGTGAGAAATAATGGAAAATTTGATAGAGAAGGCTATCAATGCATGTGCTTGAGCATCTCTGCCATCCCAACAAATTTGTTGTGCAATAGGTGCAGCAAAAGCTGCAACACGAACATGAATCTATAGAGTATCACCATCTTCGACGCCATCTACATAAGCTTTAGTACCTATATTTGTAGGTGTAATAGGACATTTTTCAATACCCTACACAATCCATTTGAGACCAATACATGATGCATCATATAAGCCCATAATGGGTAATTTGTACCATCCAATTTATCCTCAATAGCCAACATATAGAATACATCACTACTTTCTGCCATGGCCTCTGACTAAAATATCATGATGCAGAAAATTGAATGTATCTCAAAAAGCTGGACAAAATTGCCCTATCGAGTTCAACTAAACCTGTAGCATACTTTGAGATGTTTATATTGGAAAATTGAAAGGTGTATATATCTTTGGCACAAAAAGATAAAATATCCTACACAAGTGTTGTGATAGTGCATTTAGAGGTCGAAACGAGCTAAGATTGCGATTTTGACACCACATAGCAAAACTATTTTGATCTCCTAATCACCTTGAGTATGCACACCAAATTTTGTGCAACTCTGAGACTATGACTAGAGAGGTGTTGACGATGCCCTAGATGAATTGGCGACCTACTCTGATACCAATTGTTGGAGTTTGAGGTCTACAAAAGCATGTGAATAGCACAAGGAAGAAGAAGAAGCTTGGAGCACAACACACAATACTGAATGTATTACCACTAGAATGTACAAAGATAAGTCACCCATTAGGGCAATAGGCATATATACAAGACGGGGGGAAAAACCTCTTAAAGAGGGCAAAAAGTGCCCTGGCAATCCTAGTGTGTTCACACACATCACTACCTAAATATATCAATAGAATTCCTGAGATGGACATGAAAATTAGACGCATGGGTAGTCTCAAAGTCTTATTGATACATGCAAATGTAGGTATTACGAATTGTTTTCTTTCACTTAAGTTGGTAGAGGCTTTAGGATTGCATATTGAGATGCAAACCAAAAGACCTGTACAGATGGCTAATGGTAGGATATGCTATACTCGAGGTTGTATTGAGAATCTTGATGTTATCTTAGGTGAGCATAAGTTGTTGTGTATCTTCCATGTAATTGACATGAGAGAATGTGATGTAATCATTGGCATGGATTGGTTAATTCATAAGAGTGTCGTGATTGACTAGGAAAGTGAGATCCTTACTTTGAAAATAGAGGGGGAGGAACATCATCTTGTAGGTGAGTGTAATTCACCATTTTCTCCTATTTTTTCTATAAAGTTGATTAGGGGTATTTGATAGGGTTGTGAGACATATTTGGTTTATGTTAATGACCTTCATGAGAAGAAGAAAGAAGAAGAAATACCTGAATATGTCAAGGAACTTTTAGATGAGTACATAGATGTATTTCCTAATGATCTACTAGGCATGCCTCATCCTAGGAAACCTAACCATGCTATAGGCCTATATCCAAGAAGTGAGCCTTATTCCAGAGCAGCTTATAGGTTCAATATTGATGAATTGAAAGAGTTAAAGCTCCAACTAGATGATCTATTGAAGAAGGGGTTGATAAGACCTAGTGTTTCAACTTGGGAATCAAGCACCTGTTTTGTTTCAGAAAAAGAAAGATGGCTCATATAGACTTTGTATCGACTTTAGGGTATTGAAAAAGAAAACCATTAAGAACAAGTATCCACTTCCACACATAGATGAATTGTTGATTCAATTGAGTGATGCAACAGTATTCTGAATTAAGATTGGGTATCATCAAATTAGAGTAAAGTCTGAGGACATACCCAAAACCCCTTTTAGAACAAGATACGGTCATTATGAGTTCATAGTTTTGCCTTTTGGAATGACAAATAATCCTGCCACATTTATTTATTTGATGGACAATATGTTTCATGAATATCTTGATGAATTTATTTTAGTTTTTCTTGATAATATTTTTGTGTATTTTAAGGATGATGATGAACATGCATTGCATCTCATGAAGACTTTACAAAAACTCAAAGAGCATAAACTATATTCTAAGATGAGTAAATGTTTTTTTGCAAAGGGGGAAGTAACTTATTTGAGGAGAGTTGTTTCTAAGGAAAGGATTCACATAGATTCTGAGAAAGTTAAAAGCATAGTTGTCTTGCCTACAGCCAAATGTGTGAGAGATGTGAGAAGCTTCCTTCATTTGGCACAATATGAGAGGGCACACATTGGGGACTTCTCTCGAATTGCAAACCCTCTCACAGAATTGACAAAGAAAAACAAAGACTTAACATGGAATGATGAGTGTGAAAATGCATTTGAGGAATTAAAATAGAAAATTATTGAAAATTGTGTGCTAAAATACTTTACTTAGGGAAGCCATTTATTGTTCCATGTGATGCTACTCGAAGTCAAATGGCATGTGTACTTTCATAAGAAGGAAGGGTACCGGCTTATGAGTCAAGGAAACTAAGGAAACATAAATTGAAATATACAACACATGACTTGGAAATGCTTGTAGTTGATCATGCACTTAAAAATTGGAGACACTTATTGCTAGGAGTAAAGTTTGAATTAAGAATGGATCATCAGAGCCTTAAATATTTCTTTGCTCAGTCTTTACTTAGCACTAGACAAAAACGATGGATCGAGTTGCCAAGTGAATATGATTTTGATATTAAGTACTTAGCAAGAAAAGAAAACGAAGTGGTTAATGCTTTGAGTCATAAACCTTTATACAATTCAATTTCTAATTTATCATCTAATTTTGATATTAAAAAGAATTAAAAAAAGATTTACATTATGTAGCAATCTTGAAATTTTTATATGAAAATCTAGGTTGTATGCTTTAGCCAAAATTTCATTTGAAAAATAATTATTTTGTATTGTATTTCTCGCTTATGTATTTATCCATAATCTATTTTGAAAGAAAAGATTATGCATGACTATCATAATGCACCCTTCTCTACACATACCTTCCCTAAAGGGAAAGCTTCATATTATTGGCCACATGAAATCTAACATTAGGAGGTATGTGAAAGAATATTTCAAATGTCCATAGGTTAAGGTTTAATTTAAAAGGAGTCCTCGTATGTTATAATCATTAGATGTGCATGATCGAAAATGGGAATCCATCTCTATGGATTTCATAACAAAGTTGCATGTGACTAGAAGTGGGCACGATACCATCTTTGTTGTTGTAGACCATCTTACAAAGATGGCACATTTTCTTCCCATGAGGAAAACTAATACAATTATGCATGTTGCTAAACTTTTCATAAAAGAAATTTTCAGGTTACATGGTATACCTAAAAGTATAAGATCTGATAGGGATGCAAGGTTTACATCTAATTTTTGGAAAGCAACATTTCAATCCAAGGGAATAGAATTACACATGAGTACTAGATTTCATCCTCAAGCTAATGATTGTTGAACGAGATGGTGGATAATCACAAGAGATGAGTTGGTGTAGCTAAAGCCTGCTTCACACCTGCTATAAGTGATGGTTGGAGAGTGTTGTGGGCCTCTTTAGCTAGCTAATAAGCATAAATGATCACATATATTGCTTGGAAGATGGTGCAAAAATGATAAGATCAAAAGAGATAGGTAGGCATATGATCCAATGTACCAAACTTGCTATTTTTGTTGAGACTCATACTAAGAGTTTTGTAGAATTCTCTAAGTATAACAACAATTAATAAAATTCCTTTTGGGGAACTTCAATTAACGTAACAAGCTACCAATCATGAGTGAAATCATCTAAAATGACAAACTATATGCAGAGAAATATGTTTAGTAAATCCAGCTTGCATCTCGACTTTTATGAGCCTTGAGAGTCAGAGACCAGTGAGCAATGTTTGATTAATATCTGATGATCGAGTGAATCATTATCAATGAGACTTTGTAGGATTAAAATAGACACTATACGGAAGATTTCATGTTTTAAATCACACACAATGATGCACTATAGAGTGAGAACAAGGTCATACAAGTACACTATTCTAATGAAGTATGACAGAGATATAAGAGTAGGAAGTAATGATCATGTCTGAATTAAAACATGTAACAGTACAATGTCATTGGCAATAACACATTGCTGAATGAGTGAGGAATGAGTGAGCTATGAGATGATCTCCTCTTCTCAATGAAACTACATGGAAATGATGTCTGAACTATGAGTGAGTGAGAATACACTCTAATGCGGAAACGTGAATTGAGACATATAGTGTGAATTAACTCCAAAGAGTTGCATATACATGGAGGAGTGATTCGGTTCGACTTGGATCATAAGGATGATGATGGATTTCCATAAGAAGTGCTCAAGGATACAGAAACATTGGGAACCTCATAAGTACTTATGATAAAAAAGAAGCATACATGTGAATCCTTCTTAAGTGTGTGTGATGTTCTCCTTCATGAAGCGAATATGAACCAGACCCTAAATACCTTGCTTGCATAAGATCATCGTTGAAATTTCAATGTACTCTGAGTCTTTCATCACAGAGACTTATTGACATACATACAAATCGGATATTGTGTGCATAAACATAAGAAACTGCTCAGTTTATGAATAAAACACGATCAGCTTCGTGGCAGCAGATTCTTGTAGCTTCGAGGTATAGGCGCGATCTTCATTTATATCTGCAAGTGTAGACTCCCGCTATGCACATTATCTGATGTTGACTGATTCACTGTAGTGTGCATGTAAAAGGCCTTGTCTGCAACCTGAAAAATTAGAGAACCATGATACCGAATGATCATATATGTATTCCAATCATATCATATTTCGCATGTATACAGAATGAACTTTATCTTCAATCTATAATAGTCTTCAATACATATGAAGATCATTATGCTCTGACAGTATGCGTATGACATAGTATACACATGGTAGAATCCAAACATACATCAGTATGTCGAGCGCATACATATATATATTCCTTGGAATCAAGTGACAAGTATGTATATGTCATATTATCAATGATTAACTAGAGATGTAGCGGATGTTAAATCACATGGGGATGTGTGCAGACTAGGCGTTGCAAGTATTCTTCATACACTAATTATGTTTCTCATGGTTTATGCACTTCACTGTGATATACGCATAACTATGCTTCCTTACACAAGACTGATCGTGCAGCATGTTTTCACATTGCATTACACATGAATGATGACTGAGTCATCGCTGCAATACTGTGCATATACAAGAACACTATGAGAAGTGAGGTGTATATAGAAAGGTTGACCGGATGCACAAGTGGTGTATTGACACACAGAATACGTTATCGAAGAGCGAAGATGATGATGTACTGAACATACGTCAATGCATTAAGAATTGTGAAAACTATCTTTGCATCAAATCAGCACGATACTACTCATTCTCTTATAACAGAGAGGGAGTGAATCAGATAGAGAGAGACGTAATGGGGCAAACGACTGAATAGAATATGGCATGAGTAGAACACATTGCCCGACCTTTCTATTAAGTATGACTGTTTATATACGAGAGGGATGAAGCGGCACGAGGTTGTTGCATGCATAATTCTTTCTAAAACAACTATGGTTTTGATTTCCTTGATTCAAGGAAGATCTTCATCTATCATGCGAAGTCATTCCGATAAGTGTTCTCCTTGATTCAAGGAGTGATTATGCAAATTGCTTAGTTCGTGGAATGAGGTACGTGGCTCCTTTTTTTTTTGTTTTTCTTTTTCTAAACTATGGTTTATATTTAAAATGATTTTAAGACTAGGGTCATATGCAAAATAGGAAAACTCTAAGAGTCGAGTCTCATGCAAAGTATCTACGAGCTTTTTCGATAAAAAGATAAGAAGTGCTTATGAGTGGATTTGGAGATTGCTTGCTCCAACAGCTCCCCTTCAATCTTCAAATTCACTTGATCATATTGATGTTGTATTCTCTCTCTCTTGATTTGCTTTCCCTTCTACTATCTTGTCATTGATTTGATTCTTCTCTTCTATGTTTGGCTTTGCTTCCTTCTTCTCTTCTTTGTTCCATTTGTCTTCATGTGTGATTATTCTTCATTCTATTCTTGGATGTGTAGTCTCTTTGATATTGATGTAGTCGTTGATTGTTGAAGTAGTAGCTTTTCCATTTGATTGATTATCTTCCATCTAAGTAGTTTCTTTTCTCCCCTTCTTGTTGATGCTCTTTGATTTGATGTCATCCATCGATGTATTCCTTCATGTTATTGAACTTTTCTTTAGAAGCCTAGTCCTTTATTTGGTTGAATTTATCTTCATATGAGTGATTGATCTTTTGTTCAAATGTGTAATCTTTGCTTGATGTGGTTGATCTTCAAGAATGTGGTTCTTTCTTCATATGGTTGATCTCCAAGAGTAATCTTTGCTCCAAGTAATTGATGTGGTTGATCTCCAAGAGTAATCTTTGCTCCAAGTAATTGATGTGGTTGATCTCCAAGAGTAATCTTTGCTCTAAGTAATTGATGTGGTTGATCTCCAAGAGTAACTCCCCTTTGATCCCATAATTCCTTTTGTATAGCTTAGTACTTCAAATAAAAAGTACACGAGCTGAGTTGATGAAATCCTTTTTTCTTATGGTAGATGGTTGTTCCTTTTTTCTTTGATATAGATAGCTCCTTTGAAGTGACTTTGATATTTGAATCTTTTGATCTCCATGTGATAGCCATTTTTCTCTTCTTGTTGTCGTTGTCTTTGATGGTGTCCATTGTCGATGTAGTCCATTGCTCCATGTAGTCGATCTTTGCTTCAAGCAGTACTTTCTTTCTTTCCTTTGTGGTTGAAGCTTCTTCCAAGAATGTAGTCTTTGTTGTATGTTGATGAAGAATTCTTTTTTCTCCCCTTCAATTCGAAAAAACCTTTTGGATGGCTTCTAATGAAATGTGTAAGCTTTACATAAAACTTCATGAGCTTGATATATGAGCTCTTTATTTCATAATGATGACCATTTTATCATAATACATAATGGAAGATTCAAATAGGTTACAAAGCTACAAGGTGCTTTATCTATGGCTTTTGCCATTTGTGTATAACAACTTAACTTTGTCCAATGCAAAGTTTAGAGGGGAGTTAATCAAGATCCCAGCTTCTTGATTATTCTCCATTTTTTATTTCACCTTCTATGTGTAGGGACAAGTGCTCACACCACTTGTAGTGTGCTCATCTATTTTGTTTTACAGTTGTTGACATGAGGGGATTTGAATGCTTTCTCTAACTTTTACAAAAGATATAATGATATGATGATATGGAGCCTTTGAGTGACTCTTTAAGTGAGTCCATACAACTTTGAATTTGGTATATGAATACAAGTCTAATTGACTTGTGATAGCACTTCTAAGGTGCCTATATCTCTTCAAGTGGAGTGGAGTAGCATTTTACCTTTGTTTGAATGTGTTGAATACACTTTCTTTTTCTTCCTTTTGAGGAAGTCTTCTTCTTCTTCTTTAAGTGCGTTGAATGCACGTTCTTTATCTCTGTATGGTAAGAAAATCTTCAAGATTTCGTTGGATGCACTTTGCTTCTTTACTTCTTCCAATGGATATGGAGAAGCGAGTTAACTCTTTGAGTAGTGACGTCCACGGTCCTTGCCTCAGTCACTTAAATCTTCGTCTTTTCAATCTTCTTCAATGCTGGAGCAGTGCTTAGATAGCACTTGGCTGCAAATGCAATGCGCTTGAATAGCACTTGACCATAGATAAAAGTTCCTTATGTTTTGTACATGTCTCAATATAGAGAACAATGGAGCTTGAGGGGTACATACTAATGGACATGAGATCTATGTGATCTTCTTTTTGATACAAAAGTATACAATAGAGATTCATTCTAAGAGTGGGTACCTTTTGATGTGATAAGAGATGGCTTAGAAATAGATTTGTTGGAACAAGCAATCTCCAAATTCACCAATCTTAGCACTCCTCAGTTTTTTAGTAGAAAACTCAAAAGAAAAGCTTATCAATATTTTTTTCATATGACCCTAGTCACACGAGTATTTGTTTTTATATGATTATACCCTTAAGACTTCTATAGAACATCCATATGATCCGTAGCACATGAAAAATTGTTCCACGCAATATGCAAATTTTGAAACATCTCCATAAGTCAAGGAAGATACATTTCTATAAAGAAATGGTTACTCCGTGATATGTGAAAATCTTCCTTAAATCAAGGAGATATGACTAGAGTTTGTTTCTAGAAAGAAATGTGCACGCGGTGATTTTTTGCCGCTTGAGAATACTTGTATATAAGCATGAGTGGTTAATGAAAAAGTCGGGTGACATTATGCATGACTTGAGTTTCTGATCATCGACCCCATGCGTGTCATTCTTCTCTCTCTATGCTTGCAGCAGAATCGCTCATCTCTGTGTATTATGTAGAGCAGCTCATCCTATTCAATGGAGAGCATGCGTCCTCATTATAATGTCGATATACACATGATTATGTATTTAATATATGATGCGTTCATCTATCATAATGTGCATAGCTGCGAATCTATAGAATGCAAACCTTACGGTAGCCATATGCGATAATCAACTGTATCAGTTGCTTCATCACTCTCCATGAAGGATGGAGCATGATCAGTCCATTGTCCGATTACGGGCATTCGTAAGACATTATTCATATATGAGGAAGAGGTCACAGATATCTCCTATTCCACGAGCATGAATATCTGCTGGGTTAAATCAGCATAGACCATGGTCATATATTGTCTGCTATATCAGGCAGAATGATTTGTAGTTCCGATTAACTGAGCGCTCCTCCATCTGCGTCTTTCTCCTTATAACATCCGCTGCAGCTCTATGTTCACATTACACTGTCAATAATATTGTATAGGTACACATGAGAGTGCCATGATTATTCACACATTGTAACTCATTACTTATGAGTAACACACGATCATGCAATCAAAGGTTACACATACGATCAATGGTCTTGAATCCAGAGAATATTATTTCTGCATGCACAACTCAAAGTCTGGAAGGATTTGTCATGAAGAAAGCACAGAACTAGGAGCATGAAACTGTAAAGCAATGCAGTTGTGAAAGATGAAAAGAGGATCATTATTGCAGACGCGGAGAGTACGCTTACAAGGACAAAGAGTTCGTGACATCATGTCACAACGATCATGTTGCTGGCTAGAAGTTCATTTGTATATAAATATTATCATTGGTGTATATGCTTTATATACTGAAGCTACCCATTATGATTCAAAGAGGTTCTTTCTGTCAACACCTGTTAAGTATGCATCACAGGTTGAATACGGATGCTATAGATGAAGTGACTCAATACGTATCAAGTGTTATGATATATATATCTGGAACGTTCCTTATGTGAGTTGCAGATATTTTTACATCTTCTGACATCTGATGACAGAATACGAACTCCATATACTATGCGCAAGTTGCGCATTCGGTCACACCTCTTTATTAGTCAAACATTGATAATATGGTATCACTTCAATACATCAGTAGCACATCATGTCTCTCCCGTCAAAAGTCTACTTGCGTTCGGCTACAGTTCTTTGCAGAGATTAATTACATCATAAAGTGTGTTCACATATAGTGATTATATTGGAAGCATTTCTCTCTTGATGACCCGATTCAGTTGGAACCATGATTGACTTATGTGCAAATCTTTGATTTATTTTATCTCATACGCTTCCGCACATTTGATTATTCCCACTCACTCACAGTGGTATCAGAGCCTTCCATAACTCTTCTTGGTTTTTTGTCAACTCTTGCTATTATTAAAACTCTTTGAAGATATATTGTATATTCATTGTAATTATTCACTTGTTCAACTCACCTCTATATTTATTCAATGCTACTTCAAGTTCATTGAAGATTTGATTGGAAGATCTAGCACCAGAGAAAGCTATCATCATCAAGCTATGAAGGAGCATCAACGTTCAAAGGTCATCAAGCTCGGAAATCATCATCAAATGAAGACATGACATTAGAGGCTCACTTCAAGATTCATCAATAAGGAGATCTTTTGGAAGACTACAAATGGTTGAAGACAAAGATCTTGAAGGATTATGCAACCAACAAGGCCAAGGATCGGATTTGAAGTTCAAAGGCTATTATTGACACCAAGGCTCCTACATATTGAAGACCATTAGTTTCAAGATTCCATATCTACAATGAGAAGGTGTTCACCATATTGGAAGCATCCATTCGGTAATATACATCAATTTGGTTTCTCACTTGATAGAATTCTCTCTATGATCCTTGTGCACTTAAAACCATGGTTAGGATCAATGCCTCACATAGGTCTATCTCGGAGATACCCATTTTTTTGCATCAACCTCTTTGAAACCTTCTCATAGGAATCCACATTATGAAAATAATCATCCCCTTTGTATTTTTCTTACATACCACATACAACTGTATCAAAAGCATATCGTGAAAAGATTTCTCTCTTAGCCCTAGTCCATCTTACATTAGCTTGGTATAGCTATGTCTCTCTTATTTGAGACTTGTACACGAATAGAAATTGTATTTACAACGAAGTGCTACTCAAGCACTCCTTTCATTATCAAGAAGTTTGAAAGAGAAATATTCAAAGTGTTGAAGGCAAATACCATAGATCTCACCCTTCAGAGCCTCATCTATTCATTGGAAAGATTTACCGAAACTTATTAAAGCCCATTTCTCCACATCGATTGGAAGAGGTAAAAAGAAAGCCATTGGCTAAAAGAGGACTTCCACATAGAAGAAGGACGTGCATGCAATGCACTCAATCAAAGAAGAGGACTTCCACATAGAAGAAGGACGTGCATCCAATGCACTCAATCAAAGAAGAGGACTTCCACATAGAAGGACGTGCATCCAATGCACTCAATCAAAGAAGAGGACTTCCACATAGAAGAAGGACGTGCATTCAATCAAAGAAGAAGAAGAAGGACATTCATCCAATATAAGAAGTAGAATTCCTCATAGTAGGAAGATGAAGAAAGTGCATTCAATGCACTCTTACAAAGGTAAAAAGAAGGTTATTTCACTTGAAGTCTTATACGCACTTTATATGTGCTTTCATAAAGTCACTATGACTTACATTCATCTACAAAAGCAAAACTTTGGATACACTCTCATGGATTAAGAGTCATACTAAAAGACTTGACAAAGTGTCGCATATTATCAACACAGATCACATTTCTTTGTAAAGCATAGATGGTAGATTAAACTTCCTTATCATCAACCAATGTAAAGGACCAACGTGTATAGTCACATACAATACAAGTGGTGTGAGCACTTGATAAATAGTTATGGTAGAATTGTTCTACAAACATAGAAGGCGAAATCACAAATGGAGAATAATCAAGAAGCTGGGATCTTGATTAGCTTCATTTATCTATGAAAGTTGTCAAACAAGTGAAGGAATAGAATCACTCTAGAGCTAGAGCCTTGCTCGCTCCAAGATGAGTGTGGAAAACCACAACCTCTGAACTTTGCATTAGGACAAAGTTAAGTTGTTATACATAGATGGCAAAAGCCATAGATAAAGCCCTTTGTTGCTTTGTAACTTGTTTCTGAAACTTTACTATGTACATATTATCATCATTATGAGCTTATCTATCAAGCTCGTGTACTTTGTCATTTGAAGTCTTTTATGTATCAAAATACCATACAAAAATAAATTATCCAATCAAAGGGAAGTTACTCTTGGAGATCAACCACATGAAGCAAAGATACTCTTGGAGGTCAACCACATGAAGCAAAGATACTCTTGGAGGTCAACCACATGAAGCAATGTTACTCTTGGAGGTCAACCACATGAAGCAAAGATACTCTTGGAGGTCAACCACATGAAGCAAAGATACTCATGGAGATCAACCACATGAAGCAAAGATACTCTTGGAGATCAGCCACATGAAGCAAAGATTACTCTTGGAAATCAACACATGAAGAAAAGACTACATTCTCGAAGGTCACTCATATCAAGAAAGGAATACACATTGGAGGAGAAGATCAACCACATCAAGAACTACCAACTTGAAGAAAAGATCAACCATACCAAGCAAGGACTAGACTTCTAAAGGAACGGTTAAAGAAATACATCGATGGACGACATCAAATTAAAAGGGCATCAACAACAAGGGGAGAAAAGAAGCTATTACCTGAAGCTGAAAAGACAATGATAAACCAAAGGAGTCAACCAACAAGGACTAAATCGAAAGGAATTCTCTACATCAATGTTCAAGAAGGAAAAACAATCAAGGTCAAGAAGAAAGTCATCATTTTCATGGTAAGTCTTGAAGGTCATCACTTCAGTCAAAAACTACATCAACATCAAGGAGTCTATATATCCAAGAAGAGCATGGAGCAAAGAATGGAGAAGAAGGAAGGAGAACCAAATATAGAAGAGAAGATTCAACGACATATCAAATGGGAGATAGCAGGTCTAAAAGAATAGCAATGCAAAGAGAGAAAGAAGACATCATCAAATAAGATCGGTAGAATTTGAAGATTGAAGGGGAGCTGCTGGAACAAGCAATCTCCAAATTCACCAATCTTAGCACACCTCAGTTTTTTAGTAGAAAACTCAAAAGAAAAGCTTATCAATATTTTTTTCATATGACCCTAGTCACACGAGTATTTGTTTTTATATGATTATACCCTTAAGACTTCTATAGAACATCCATATGATCCGTAGCACATGAAAAATTGTTCCACGCAATATGCAAATTTCGCAACATCTCCATAAGTCAAGGAAGATACATTTCTATAAAGAAATGGTTACGCCGTGATATGTGAAAATCCTCCTTAAATCAAGGAGATATGACTAGAGTTTGTTTCTAGAAAGAAATGTGCACGCGGTGATTTTTTGCCGCTTGAGAATACTTGTATATAAGCATGAGTGCTTAATGAAAAAGTCGGGTGACATTATGCATGACTTGAGTTTCTGATCATCGACCCCATGCGTGTCATTCTTCTCTCTCTATGCTTGCAGCAGAATCGCTCATCTCTGTGTATTATGTAGAGCAGCTCATCCTATTCAATGGAGAGCATGCGTCCTCATTATAATGTCGATATACACATGATTATGTATTTAATATATGATGCGTTCATCTATCATAATGTGCATAGCTGCAAATCTATAGAATGCAAACCTTACGGTAGCCATATGCGATAATCAACTGTATCAGTTGCTTCATCACTCTCCATGAAGGATGGAGCATGATCAGTCCATTGTCCGATTACGGGCATTCGTAAGACATTATTCATATATGAGGAAGAGGTCACAGATATCTCCTATTCCACGAGCATGAATATCTGCTGGGTTAAATCAGGATAGACCATGGTCATATATTGTCTGCTATATCAGGCAGAATGATTTGTAGTTCCGATTAACTGAGCGCTCCTCCATCTGCGTCTTTCTCCTTATAACATCCGCTGCAGCTCTATGTTCACATTACACTGTCAATAATATTGTATAGGTACACATGAGAGTGCCATGATTATTCACACATTGTAACTCATTACTTATGAGTAACACACGATCATGCAATCAAAGGTTACACATACGATCAATGGTCTTGAATCCAGAGAATATTATTTCTGCATGCACAACTCAAAGTCTGGAAGGATTCGTCATGAAGAAAGCACAGAACTAGGAGCATGAAACTGTAAAGCAATGCAGTTGTGAAAGATGAAAAGAGGATCATTATTGCAGACGCAGAGAGTACGCTTACAAGGACAAAGAGTTCGTGACATCATGTCACAACGATCATGTTGCTGGCTAGAAGTTCATTTGTATATAAATATTATCATTGGTGTATATGCTTTATATACTGAAGCTACCCATTATGATTCAAAGAGGTTCTTTCTGTCAACACCCGTTTAGTATGCATCACAGGTTGAATACTGATGCTATAGATGAAGTGACTCAATACGTATCAAGTGTTATGATATATATATCTGGAACGTTCCTTATGTGAGTTGCAGATATTTTTACATCTTCTGACATCTGATGACAGAATACGAACTCCATATACTATGCGCAAGTTGCGCATTCGGTCACACCTCTTTATTAGTCAAACATTGATAATATGGTATCACTTCAATACATCAGTAGCACATCATGTCTCTCCCGTCAAAAGTCTACTTGCGTTCGGCTACAGTTCTTTGCAGAGATTAATTACATCATAAAGTGTGTTCACATATAGTGATTATATTGGAACTCATTTCTCTCTTGATGACCCGATTCAGTTGGAACCATGATTGACTTATGTGCAAATCTTTGATTTATTTTATCTCATACGCTTCCGCACATTTGATTATTCCCACTCACTCACAAGATTGATGCTAAAGAATGGGTATTTCTCAAGATAGAACTATAAGAGCATTGATCCTAACCGGTTTTAAGTGCACAAGGATCTTGAAGAATGAACACTATCAAGAGAAAAACCATATTACCGAATGAATGTTCCCATTGAAGAATGCCTTCTTGTTGTTGAAATGGAGTCTTTTGGAAATGATAGCTTCTGATCCTTAAGAGCTTTGCCAATAGTAGCCTTTGAACTTCGATTCTTGATCCTTGGGCTTTGTGAGTTGTGTAGATCTTCTTGATATCTTCATTTGAAATTATTTGTAGTTGATGATGAGCCTTGCCTTGAGCCTTGATTTCCAACCCTTCTTTGTTTTCTTTGAAAATGCTCTTCTAGTGTTGAGTCCTTTGAGCGTTCATCTTCATTCTATGCTTTCTTCATAACTTGATGATCCTAACAAAATTACACAAATGATGCATAAGTGTGAATAAATCAAGAGGCTTGACTTTAGAAGATGATCATGAGCATGATCATATCATCATATAATCTCTCGCATAAATATCTTACCACAAAATTGTGTCCACTTGTATGTCCATTTGAGTTGAATCCATGAAAGGTATGTGTAGCATGTAGCACACATAACATAGACCGTTGATGTATTTGAAACCGTTTCTTCAAAATCTTCTCTTCATAAACTGATTTGAATACCTTCCTTCAATGAGTATGGATCCACTTGCTCCATAGAAAAATACCAAAAACTAAAGTGTTGATGAGGGTTTTCAAAGACTTGGAGTAGCTCTCGGTGGCTCTGGATGGCTCTGATACCACTGTGAGTGAGTGAGAATACACTCTAATGAGGAAACGTGAATTGAGACATATAGTGTGAATTAACTCCAAAGAGTTGCATATACATGGAGGAGTGATTCAGTTCGACTTGGATCATAAGGACAATGATGGATTTCCATAAGAAGTATTCAAGGATACCGAAACATTGGGAACCTCATAAATACTTATGATAAAAAAGAATCATACATGTGAATCCTTCTTAAGTGTGTGTGATGTTCTCCTTCATGAAAGGAATATGAACCAGACCCTAAATACGTTGCTTGCATAAGATCGTCGTTGAAATTTCAATGTACTGTGAGTCTTTCATCAGAGAGACTTACTAACATACATACAAATCGGATATTGTGTGCATAAACATAAGAAACTGCTTAGTTTATGAATAAAACACGATCAGCTTCATGGCAGCAGATTCTTGTAGCTTCGAGGTATAGGTGCGATCTTCATTTATATCTGCAGGTGTAGACTCAACAGCGAGTCGTAACAAACGAGAACTATGTCGTAAAAAGAGAACACTCTCGTCAAAAATCAAGCAAATGGCTTATGTTTGGGATTCCTTTATACCATTATACATATATTACAAAAATGAGGTGAAAACATGTGATTTTTTGACATTTTTTGTCATTTTCTCATAAAAAAAGAGCTCAAAATGTAGTCAAAATTTCACTATATAAGGCATGGACATGTCCAAAATCTATATGATAAGACATTGACATGTCCAAAATCTATATGATAAGACATTGACATGTCTAAAATCTATATAAAGAATGTAGAACTGAATAACTCTTATACAAAAATAACATTTTAGACATATTTTTAATGGGTGGATATCTCATTGTTATTCAAAATTGCTACAAAACATGGTTTCATTAACCAAACTACTTCGAGGCATTTACATAAGCACTAAAAATGTTAGAGAGCTTCAATGCAACTCACAACTATGTCGATCTATGTCTACACCCTCATCATTTGATGCACTTGATTCAGTCTCATACTGTTGAGAGCTCTTATTCTTCTTCTATATCCACAAGAGCTCTATCTTCATCCACGTACATACCAAATTCTGCAGGATCATGCACAACTCTTCTTGTTTGCCTATGATTTCCTGTACCACATACATCTGGAAGCTTTCGTTTTATCATGTTGATGGTTGCTTTCCTCAAGTGACCTGTTTTTGTCAAGGAAAAATCATAAACAAGAATATCTACATCATCCATTTTAAGAGTGGATGTGCTTCGAATATTCTTTTTCTTTTTTGAACCTGTTCGTTTAGTATCACACACCATTTCTAAGTTATATTTACCTGTGAATGCATTACTACTTTTAGTGTAATACCAATGCACCATCAAAGCCTCTATTCTTCTCTGATCAATATCTTTAGTTATCTCTAAAACCTTTGCAATCCAAAATGGTCTGGTAGCCTCATCACCATCAACAAGTACTGCAATAAGTGTTCCAACATTTATCTCTATTAAATTTCCTTGCCATCTTGCTTCTGCCTGTTTTGTCATCCTTGGGCCTACATAAATATTTCTTTCTGGTGGATGTATAAAACTTTGAAGTGCATCTGCATTACATGCTTGGGCCACATTCACGGATCTTTGTGTACAAAAATCCCATGTGAATGGAACATCAACTGGTCAGTGACCTGCAATTGTATACTCTATAATCTCTTCTTGATGATTGAAAAAGTCCTCCCACCAAGATACATCTTGATCTCCAGCATATTTTTTTGCACGCTCAATATGTCTCTTCTTTTCAATGAGTGCATGCATCCAGCTTTTACTTTGATCAACCACATTTCCACATCTTTCTGTATTGTTTTTATCTTCATATGGTGATTGTTCTGCACCATACACTGTAGACAAATTAGGCACCTGCAATAAGAATCTGCATCCCTCTTTAGGCTCCCACCCAAGAGAAGATGAATACTGCTTTGCAAATAAAAGGGTTATTTCATCAACCCTCCTCATCAAGAATACATGGTTGAAACTAATATTGTGCAATGGAGCCAAAACCTTAGCACTGTTATCAAGGCCCATTGAGCAAAAGTGCTTAAAGTCATAAATCTGTGTGAGGTGTTGAAATTCTGGTTTTGGAGTATATGCTTCTGAAATCAGCTCAGATAAAATCGAAAGAGTAAAAGCATTGTTACGTGCCAACTTCTTAGAGAAAGTACTGAACATTTGATCAATGTGATCATGAGTGTGGCCAACCAGAAGGAAATTTACCTTAACCTTCTGAAATACCTGT
The DNA here is from genome assembly GCA_020310875.1 of Ceratopteris richardii. Taxonomy (NCBI): domain Eukaryota; kingdom Viridiplantae; phylum Streptophyta; class Polypodiopsida; order Polypodiales; family Pteridaceae; genus Ceratopteris; species Ceratopteris richardii. The sequence goes on along the minus strand of CM035437.1, from coordinate 64,582,062 downwards.
TTTTCAACAAGCATGCTTAAATATCCAAAGACTGTAGAATTTTTATTCTCTCTTGCAGCATTATCAAGTTGCAAATATAGAGTTGGTGGCAAAAGACCCTTCCATGATTGCAAAACACGATGAATGACAGTTACTGTAAGGTTTGGATCATTATGCACATTCGGATATGTGAAGAAAACCTTGGACATTACAGTTCCATTGTATACCAAAGCACCAACCAAATGCATTTGCACAAGGACTTCATCTCCAATGTCCTTAGGGATGCGATAAAAATGTGGCAAACAAGTTTTTTTTTTATCCATACCATCGATCAACAAACACATATAACGCTCCGGATTTCTGAGTGCTTTACTTCGATGATGAATTGCTTTCTTTCTCTCTAAAGCTTGACTCTCACTATGGTTGTTAAGAAGGTTTTTAAAATTATTCTTTTCCTGTGGTGTTGTAGCCCCTTTTGCCATGTTTTTCAAAGTGGCGCAAACTGAACATTCACCCATTCTAACTTTACGAGGAATAGACACATTGTTAAACTCTTCCTTCCATAATCGAGTAAAGTGACGATACAACACATACTTCTCATTTCTAGTTTCCATGTCTTCTCTATATATTTGAAATACCTCTCGACGAGTAAAGTTATATGACAAGTGCAACCTTCTAGTTGTAGGCATAACCTCACAATGCAAGCTAAAATAGTTCATCATCCAATTCATTGCATGACGTCCAACAGATCCTTTGGTCCCAACATGGAACGTATCCAAAATGAGATCCCCATTCAAAAGCCCTTGTTGAACCCTATGTATTCTAAAATTTCCCACACCCATTGCAATTTTAAATGCAGCCCTACAACATCACATCCCTTGACTAAAGAAATATTCAAAAGCAACACGTGTTACTGACATGTTATCCTCAATCATTTGCATGCGAGAAACAAGGTATATATCCTGCCTTTCACTATCTAAATGGAGGAATTTTCCTCTTAGGTGCTTTAGTTTCTTCATTCCTAAATTGTACAAACATTTCAAACCACAATAATGCTGCACAATATCCAATGCAATCTGTCTATCTGAAGTAAGAAATTTAAATATTTTTTGACTTACTTCACGAGGCCTTCTTTTAAATCGTAGATTGAGCTTGCTTTGCTTTTCCGTTGCTCCACATGCACTTGAGTCAAAAGGGAGATAAATGGTTGGATCAGATGGGAGATCAAGAGATGCATTTGGTTGAGCAGCATTGCACTGTGAATTGGATAACTTAAATGTCTCAACAGAAAACATAGAATCATCAGCATGTTCTAAACCATAGGGATCATCACTTCTGTGGAAAGGGTCAACTGAGAACAATGAATCCGAAACTGTATCAATATGAGTAGAGGAAGCTGATGCCCAAGCATCCACTGAAAAGATTGAGCTCATCTTCACTAAGTTCACAGAAGACTGAAGATGAATGACCTTTTTAAATAAGTAGAAATCCGAGATCAAGTGAAGATGTCACATCAAATGTCACATCAAGAAGATATGAAATCAAAAGTTCATTAAAGTACAGTAAATAACATTAGACATCAAATTACATCAAATCACTTAATTACTCAAATATACACTAATAAGGGAACCAAAGATTTGATTCACTTTTGAAAGATGAGATACACAGTTGATTTCTAACTAGATATAAGTCATTGAGTCTTAGCATTGTGAGTGAATCAAAATATATCCAAGTTGATTTCCAACTGGATTAGATATTAAAATTGTTTGAAGTAGTGCCATTGAAGACTATACAAGAAGAAATTTTACCTTTGGTTAAGATTTCAAGGATTAGGTTTTATTGTGGTCTTGTCTAGATCTCAAAGAGGTAGATGAAAGTATATTAAAAAAGAATTATGTGTAAAAGAGGTACACGGAAATGTATATGTAAGAAGTATATGGAAAAGTATATGTAAGAATTATATGTAAGAATTAAGTATATGCTTGTTACAAAAGATTTTCAAATGAATTTTGAATCTACGATTTTTTCTGAACGTTGGATGCAAAGATAATGAGTGACGTTTGAAATTACCAAGCTATTTTGTTGAAATTACCAACATATTTTGTCGAAATCACCCCAGAGCTCTTTACTTGAACGTTTATTCATACATTGGTTTTCCATTTCAACAATGTGTTACAAGATAAATGTGAATATGAACTGAAGTGAGAAGGATAACACTATAAAGATGTCATTAATCTCCCATATTCAACACAACTTAGACTTTATTTTCTCCCAAGCAAGAGATTCTAAGAAACAATTTATACATGAGATTAGACATCCTCATGTACATACCATACTCTTGCCATTGAAGTGTAATTTCCATGCAAATGTATATAAATAGTTGCAAGGTTCTATGAATATTTCATTAAAGTGGAGGTGAAACAGCCTATTTGTGTGAGTGGTATTTCCTGGTTAGATAAGTTGATAGATATAGTTAGCAACTGAACTCATTCAGTTAGATCGAGTTAGTCTCTGATTCAAGTTACCCAATTGCCTATAAATAGTAGAGGAGGAGATCATTCTCATTTTCAAAATCCACGAGCAAGAGAGAGCAACAGAGCACAGACAGCCATGGAGCACAGAGCTCAGCATACCAGCAAGGCAACTCTGATGGAGAAGAAGAATGTTGGCAAGAGATGTCAATTTTCTGCATCAAGGTATTTTAGTCACCGGCCATGGCTGAAAGCAGTGATGTATTCCGTATGTTGGCTGTTGAGGATAAGTTGGATGGTACCAACTAGCCATTATGGGCTTATATGATGCGACATGTACTGGTTGCAAAAGGATTGTGGAACATTGTGCAGGGTGTTGAAAGACGTCCTGTTACACCTGTAACGACAGGTACTGCAAATACAGGTGTTGGAGCTGATGATGGTGTCGAAGATGATATTCCGCAGATTCCTGTTCGTGCTGCTGTTTCTGTTGCACATACTGCAGAGCAGATTCGTTGGGATGGCAGAGATGCCCAGGCACATGCATTGATAGCTTTGTCTGTCAAACGTGCCATTATTCCTCACATTCGCTCTTGCAGAACAGCAAACGATGCTTGGGATACACTTACCACTTTGTACCAGGCTAGGAATGAGGCTCGTGTTGCTTACCTCCGAAAACAGTTGGAGAGTGAGCACATGAATGAAGGTGATTCGATGGACAGTTTTCTTACAAAGATCAAAGACCTGAAGGAACAATTGATTTCTGCTGATGAGGTTATACCAGATAGCTCACTTGTGCAGACCATTCTGAATGGCCTTCCTGATTCATATCAGAGTTTTGCCTCTACTCTTCGATTGATGATGAAAGGCAATCCGAATGCCTTGTCATTTGAGGAATTAGTCTCTGTTCTGTTGCAGGAAGATCAGTCCAGGCAGAACAGGTCCATTATGCGTGTTGCAGATCAAGCTTTCCTGGCTAGTCAGAAGGGCAAAGGAAAATGGAGCTCTTCTACTAGTAAGCAGAAATCTACAAATGCTGCACAATCGAAGAACCAGGATAAAGATGAGAAGAAATCAGAAAAGCAGAAATTGTTCTGCAAGTACTGTAAAGGAAATGATCATATTATAAAGAACTGTCCAAAACTGGCTGCTAAAGAGGCAAAGAAGAAAGAGGCTGGAATGGTTGTTGCAGAGGCCTCTACACCAAAAACAGAGTCTGCAAATCTTGTGCAGGAAGAAGAATGGGCGTTTACTACTGTTTGCAGTTTTGACCCATCTTCTCATGATCAGTGCATGTCTGTAGTAGACTCAGATGTTTGGTACTTTGACAGTGGGGCAACCAAACATATTACCTCGCAGCGCAGTTTCTTCTCTTCACTCGAGCCTGCCCCTATAGGGAATACTGTCACATGCGCCAATAACTCCTCTTATCCTGTTATGGGAGTTGGTAAGATCATTCTGACTACTGCTGATGGTAGTTCTTTCACTTTGTCAGATGCTTTATTTGTGCCAGGGATCAAAAAGAACCTGTTATCAGTTTCTGCATTAGCCAAGATTGTCTTGGTTGTGAAATTCGTTGATGACAGCTGTACAGTCCATGATCTCTCAAATGGCGATGTGATTATTGCTTCTGGCATTTTATGTCGTGGGCTGTATAAGCTCATAGACTATGAAAAATCTGTGAATGATTCGGCATGTGCAGTTCATGATTCTCAGGCTATGTCAGATGCAAAGCTTTGGCATGCACGCTTTGGTCATCTGAATTTTGCTAGTTTGTTATGCCTACAGAAATCTGAAATGGTGTCCTCTTTGCCCAAACTTGAGGCACCTGGAAAACATGTTTGTGAAGGCTGTATTTTGGGCAAAATGCAGCGTTCTTCCTTTCCAAAAGATGGTTCAGTTCGGGCTATGCAGAAATTGCAGCTTGTACATAGTGATGTCTGTTGTCCTATGCAGACACCCTCTTTTGGAAATTACCTTTACTTCGTGACTTTCATTGATGATTTTTCTAGGCATGCATGGGTATATCCACTCAAAGCAAAGTCCGAAGTGTTCATGTGCTTCAAACAGTTTTTGGTTTTGGCTGAAAATCTGTCAGCATGTAAAATGGGCACCCTCCGTTCTGATCGAGGGGGGGAATATATGTCTTCAGATTTTAATGCATTTCTGGTTGAATGTGGGATAAAACACCAGTGTACAGTGCCGTATACACCTCAATAGAATGGAGTTGCTGAACGAAAGAACAGGTCACTCATGGAGATGGCGAGGTGCATGGTCAAAAGTCAGGCTTTACCACATAGTTTCTGGCTTGAGGCTGTCATGTGTGCAGCATATGTACTGAACAGGTGTCCCACGAAAGCGTTGCAGTCTATCACTCCATATGAGGCTTGGCATGACCGCAAGCCATCTGTTGCTCATCTGCGTGTTTTTGGTTGTTTGGCATATGCATTAGTGCCTGAACAACATCGCAGAAAATTGGATGATAAGGCAGTAAAATGTATTTTTGTTGGGTACAGTTCTAAAAGTAAAGGCTATCTTCTGTATCATCCACAGACTAAACGCATTCTGGTTAGCCGTGATGTTGTCTTTGTGGAAGATGCTATTCAGCCATTGCTTTCATGTACTAAGGAGACATCTGTTAGCTCCAAAGACATGTATGATACTTTGATGCCTCTTTTTACAGGTGGACAGGCTAGCGCTGGTCCTAATGAGGCAACTTCTCAGCCTTTGCAGGTTTCATATGATGATGCAGATCATGCCATTTCTGATGCAGATTTACATGATGCACTTGTTGATGAGAGAGCTGATATTGAACAGGCAAAAACTATGCCAAAATGGCTGGTGCAGACTTTGCGTGACAGCAAATTAGATGCACCTTTGTCATATCGTACTCGTTCAGGCTCTCATAGTACCTCCTTTGCATCAGATTGCTATGCTATGGCTGCATCTAGTCTCTGTGATGAGAATGAGCCTGTTTCTTTTGATGAAGCACAAAATTCAGAAAATTGGATGGCTGCTATGCAATCTGAATATGATGCTATAATGAAGAATGGTACATGGTCTTTATGTGACTTGCCTCCTGGCAAGAAGGCCATTGGCACTAAGTGGGTATACAAGCTGAAGTGTAAACCTGATGGTACAGTTGACAGGTATAAGGCTAGGCTTGTTGCAAAGGGTTATGCACAGGAAAGAGGCATTGATTTTGATGAGACCTTTGCACCTACATGCCGTATGACTACTGTTCGGAGCATTTGTGCACTTGCAGCCCATCATGGTTGGAATGTACATCAGTTGGACATTAAAACAGCATTTCTGAATGGTGACTTGCATGAAGAAGTGTATGTTTTTCAGCCCCGTGGCTTTGTGCAGAAAGGGCATGAAAACCAGGTGTGCAGGTTAAAGAAGGCGTTATATGGTTTAAAGCAAGCACCACGTGCTTGGTATGAGAAAATACATGCCTATCTGATTGCACATGGTTTTGAGAACAGTCCAACTGAAAGCACCTTATATGTTAAGCGTGCTAATGATGTGCTTTTGATCATTGTTGTCTATGTAGACGACATGCTGCTCACTGGTCCTCTTGAGAAGCATATTGCTGATTTCAAGGCTGATTTGCATGCCTCATTTGAGATGTCTGATTTGGGGCATTTGCATCACTATTTGGGCATTCAGTTTATGCAAGTTGATGGTGGAATGGCTTTGTGTCAAACGAAATATATTGACACATTATTGCAGCGTTTTGGCCTTGAAGACTGTAAGCCTATTGCCACTCCTATGGAGACAGGTTTACGATTGAGTCTTCATGATGCTGGAGATGCATTTGATGCTGTTCTCTATCAGCAGGCTGTTGGATGCTTGATTTACTTATGCATTACTCGGCCAGATATTCAGTTTGCTGTCTCACAGATGAGCAGGTTTATGCATTGCCCAGGAGTCACGCATTGGAAAGCGGTTAAGCGCATCTTTCGCTACTTGAGTGGTACTCGGCTACTTGGGTTGTTTTATCCCAAGGGGGGATCCCTACCGCCAGATTTGCATGCTTTTTCTGACTCAGATTGGGCTGCTTGCTATGACACTCGTGTTGGGGCTTCACTCACTAATTAGGCATGGATATATGAAGATATATGAAGACATATGAAGACATATGATGGAGGAAAGAAGAAGTGAAGAAAAGACTTACAGAAAATCAAGCCTAAGTGAAGGGACAATTTCACTATTGTAAATTAGTGCAAAATTAGAGTCTAGTTTTTTATTTGATCTTCAGAACTTACGAGTTCAAGTCTAGAAGAATGTAAACCATAGGTATATAAGTTAATTTGAGTCAAAAATATGTAAGAGAGAACTCAATTTTGAAATCTGAGTGAGTAGAGAAAAGTCGTGTATTTTCTGAGAGAGATGGTGAGAGAAAACTTCTGAGTCTGAGAGAGTTTTCCATGGCTGTGAGCAAAATTAGGTCAAGCCATTTTGTACACATCTTCTCTGATAATCAACACATGTTTGTGTAGAAGGATTGAGTCTAATTCCTCTTGTACATTGAGTTCTAAGTCATTTCATATGACTGTGTAAGGTAGTTGACAGTTACGACTTTTCTGGCGCACATTTGACTGATCTTCTGAAGGTTAGATCTCGAAGCATGGTGTAAAGGTTTTTGTAAGTGATAGCTCATTTTAAAGCTACTCTCCTCAACTACACTTGGTCAAAAGATCTTTAAGAAATGGGACGCATACTCAGAGAAATCAACTTAAGAGTGGAGGTATGTCAAATCGATGAAGTCAAATTCCAGTTTTCAGACATAGTAGAAAGATTGAAGCAAAATCAGAAGATTTTGAAGTTGTTACTTGAAAGTTTTGGTTGTTATGTGTTGCTTAACACTAGCAAGAACTTCTCTTAGCAAGTGATCAAAAGATTTTTCAAAGATCAAGCTAATAGAGGTCAGATTGAAGGTTTGAAGAAAAGGCGCAGATTTCTGTGAAGTAAAATTTTGATTTTCACTAAGTTCAAAGTTGAAGGTTCAACATTTGAGTATTGCTAAGCTAATGGTGGTTATAGAGGTCTTCTAATACCACATTAGTTTGGTTCTTGTGGTGTTTTACACACCAACAAGTGGTATCAGAGCAGATAAGGTCCTCGAAAGTAAAAGGAGAGCAGATACAAGAAGAATTGAAGAGTTCTTTATCAAAGAAGGAGGAAGCTGAGGTGTTCAACAAACAAAAGTCATCAGAAGATTATTTCGAAGGTACTTCCAAGGGTAAAGGTCTACAAAAGGTATCATTCTTTAACTTTACACTTACAGGTTGAAGCAGAAGCAAGGATACCATGGCAGATCATGTGTCCATTGACAAATTGGACAGAGATAACTATCCTGCTTGGGTAATGAGGATGGAAGCCTTACTTATGAGTAAGCATCTAATGGTACATGTGACAGGTGAAGAAGAGAAGCCTAAATTTGAAGATGAAAGTCATCCAAGAAAAGAAGAGCTAGAAGCTTTGAAGCTATGGCAGAAGAGAGATGCAAGTGCAAGAGCTTATATATATAACACTATTACAGATCATTTGTTGCCACATATCAGAGGTTTAGAAACAGCTGAAGATATTTGGAATGCTTTGGAAGATCACTTCCAAAACACTACTAAAGCTAGGAAAGCTAGCTTATGGTCAGAGTTCACCACATTCAAGAAAAAGCAAAATCAAAGTATTAGTGATTATGTCACTAAGATGAAGGATTTGGCAGATAGCCTTGGATCCATTGATGAGGATATTGAAGATCATAGGTTGATAGCTCAATTACTTGCAGGGTTAAGAGGTGATGAAAGGTGGAAGCCTTTTGTACTTTCAACAGAACTCTCATTAAATCATTATGTACCAGAATTGAATCAATTACTTGGATTGATGCTCACATTTGAGCAAGACTTGAAGTCAGATGGAGACAAAGGTCAAAGTTCTGCAATGTATGTGAAGAACAAAAAGAAAGGAGATAAAGGCAAAGCAAAGGATGAAGAAGAATCAACAACTCAAGCAAATTATGCAAGAGGAAGAGGTTTTAGCAGAGGTAAAGGTCGAGGAAATGGAAGAGGTAGAGGTAATCAGAACAATAACAAGAAGACATGTTGGATTTGTGGATTGAGCAATCATCTAGCATATGATTGTTGGCACAATCAACAAGGAGCAAGTCAAAATCAGAACAACAATGGCAGAGGAAGAGGTGGAAGGTTTCAGAATCAATTTCAAAGAGGAAGACAGAATTCAAGAGGAAGTTATGGAAGAGGTGGTGGAAGAAATTGGAATCAGAACCAATCATACAACACCACATATTACAATTATGCAAATGATACACAGAATGACAACCATACAACATTGATGATGAATTCAATAAGTTCATCAGAGAAGGAGGATCTCAAGGTATTTTATATTGACTCTGGTTGTTCAAATCATTTATCAGGTAATATAGAATTGTTGTCAGAATTGGAAGAAGGCAATTCAAGTCATACAGTACAAATAGGTGACAATACAAAACATAATGTGCATTCAATTGGAAAAGTGAAGTGTAGGAGTGGAGCTGATTTATTAACAAATGTTTTGTATGTTCCAACAATACCAAAGAATCTGATTAGTGTTGGACAAATAGTGGAGAAAGGTTTTCAAGTCAGATTTACAAATGAAGGAGTATTTGTTGAAGATCCAGAGGATGCATACAAACCCATTGTTTGTGGTAAGAAGGAAGGTAGACTTTTTACTCTCAAAGTACAAGGAAATGTTGGTCAAGCCCTAATCACACATGGTGATGAAGTAATTACAGAGTTAGATCTTTGGCATAAGAGGTTGGGACATTTCAATGAAAGAGGAATCAAAACTATGGTGGAGAACCAATCTATATTGGGACTACCAAATGTGAAGAATCAACATATGATATACAAGTGTGAATCTTGTCAGATAGGAAAAGCTCATAGACTACCATTTCAGAAGAAAGGTTTCAAGCATGATGGTTTGCTTGAACTCATACATACAGATGTATGGGGGCCAACAAAAGAAGGTTCAATAAATGGATCTAGGTATTATGTTTTGTTTATTGATGATGCCACAAGGTGGATAACCCTTTATGTTCTAAAAGAAAGATCAGAAGTCTTTGGAGCCTTCAAACATTTTCATGCTTATGCAGAAAGAGTTACAGGTCACAAACTCAAGAGGCTAAGGTCTGATGGAGGGGGAGAATACTTCTCTCAAGAGTTTAATGACTATCTTTGGAATGCAGGTATCAAGAGAGAGATAACTTGCAGGTATACACCTCAACATAATGGGGTGGCAGAAAGGAGAAATAGAACATTGGTTGAATTTGCAAGAGCAATGTTAAAGGAAAAGAATTGCCCTAATTATCTTTGGGCTGAGGCTGTAAATACAGCCACATACCTTGTGAATAGGCTACCATGTGGAGCTTTGAATGGTATGACCCCCTATGAAGCTTGGTGGGGTAAGAAACCAACACTTGATCATTGTAAAGTGTTTGGGTCAATTGCCTATGCTTATGTGCCATCACAACTCAGACATAAGCTTGAACCAAAGGCAGAAAAATATGTGTTTATTGGGTATGATGAAAAGCAAATGGGTTATAGGCTATGGAGTCCTTTAACTAAACATTTTATTGTTTCCAGAGATGTGATTTTTGATGAACAGAAGAGTTGGTATGCAGATAAAGATTGTGACCTTGAAGCATTTGAAGAAGAGAAAAGAAGAAATGCAAAAGGTAAATCACATATGCAGATAGATGGAGATGAAGAACATATGCAAGCAAGCACATCAAGAGTTGGATCATATAGAAGGAATGAAGATGGACCAATATTTGATGAAGAAGTACATCCAGATATACATGAAGAGTGTGAACCAAGAAGGTCAACCAGAATGAGGAAGCAACCTACAAGGTATTCATATGACACTTCTTACTTGACTCAGAAAAATTATGCTTATATGGTTAAGGAAGATGAAGAACCTCAAAGCTATGATGAAGCAAAGGGTAAGAGACAATGGGAAGTAGCAATGAAGGAAGAGTTTGATGCACTTGAAGAAAATAAAACTTGGGAACTTGTTCCAAAGCCTAATGGTAAGAAAGTGATTGGAAATAAATGGGTTTACAAAATTAAGAAGCATGCAGATGGAACTATAGCCAGATACAAAGCCAGATTGGTAGTTAAAGGCTATGCTCAAACTTTTGGCATAGATTATGATGAGACATTCAGTCCTGTGGCAAAGATGTCAACCATAAGGACAATCATTGCCATTGCAGCATCAAAAGGATGGACATTGAGTCAATTGGACATTAAGAATGCATTTTTGAATGGATATATATCAGATGAGGTTTACATGGAGCAACCTAAAGGGTTTGTAGATCACAAGTTTCCAAATTATGTGTGCAGGTTGAGAAGAGCTCTTTATGGTTTGAAGAAAGCTCCAAGAGCTTGGAATTATAGACTTGTAATGTATCTTAATGATCTTGGATATCAAAGTTCAAAGGCAGATGCAAGTTTACTTATCAAAAGAACAGATGAAGGTATGATCTACATTTGTATATATGTAGATGATATTATAATTACAGGTACCTCAAATGAAGGAATCAAGGAGGTGAAGAAGCTACTTGAGAAGGAATTCAAGATAAGTGATCTAGGAAAATTGTCATATTTTCTTGGAATGGAAATCACTTATGCAGAGCATGGTATTTATGTATCACAAGAAAGGTATCTCTTGAATCTTCTAAAGAAGTTTAACATGGAGAATTGCAGAGAGGCATCTACACCACTAGAGGTCAATCACAAACTCAGTAGATATGATGGTGCAGAATTCAAAGACATGAGGAAGTATCAATCTTTAGTGGGGAGTTTGATTTATGCAACTCTAACAAGGCCTGATCTTAGTTATGCAGTTGGTGTCCTTTCTCAATTCATGCATTGTCCAAAGGATCCACATTGGATTGCAGGTCAAAGAGTCCTTAGATATATCAAAGGGACTTTGAAAGAAGGATTGTATTATCCTTTTACATCAGATATAAGGTTGAGAGCCTATAGTGATTCAGATTGGGCAGGAAGTCAAGATGATAGAAGGTCTACCCATGGCTACATGATATACATTGGAGATAAGCTTGTCAGTTGGTGTTCAAAGAAACAACACACAGTGGCCTTATCATCAACAGAAGCTGAATACAAAGGACTTGTGGAAGCAGCAAAAGAAGTAATATGGATGCAGACATTATTCAAAAGCTTGGGAATTGATCAAGGTATACCCATCATTCATGGAGATAACATGAGTTCATTATATCTTGCAGCAAATCCTGTATTTCATGCAAGGACAAAGCACATAGAAATACAGTATCATTTTCTTAGAGAAAAGGTAATGGAGAAAGAGATTGAAGTGGTGTACACTTCTACAAAAGATCAGATTGCAGATATTATGACAAAAAGCTTGGATGGTGTGAAGACAAACAGGTTCAAAGAGATGGCATGAATAAAAGAGAAGAAGACTATGTGAAGAAGTCAAATTATGCTAATTACTGATTGAACAGAAAATCAAGCCTAAGTGAAGGGACAATTTCACTATTGTAAATTAGTGCAAAATTAGAGTCTAGTTTTTTATTTGATCTTCAGAACTTACGAGTTCAAGTCTAGAAGAATGTAAACCATAGGTATATAAGTTAATTTGAGTCAAAAATATGTAAGAGAGAACTCAATTTTGAAATCTGAGTGAGTAGAGAAAAGTCGTGTATTTTCTGAGAGAGATGGTGAGAGAAAACTTCTGAGTCTGAGAGAGTTTTCCATGGCTATGAGCAAAATTAGGCCAAGCCATTTTGTACACATCTTCTCTGATAATCAACACATGTTTGTGTAGAAGGATTGAGTCTAATTCCTCTTGTACATTGAGTTCTAAGTCATTTCATATGACTGTGTAAGGTAGTTGACAGTTACGACTTTTCTGGCGCACATTTGACTGATCTTCTGAAGGTCAGATCTCGAAGCATGGTGTAAAGGTTTTTGTAAGTGATAGCTCATTTTAAAGCTACTCTCCTCAACTACACTTGGTCAAAAGATCTTTAAGAAACGGGATGCATACTCAGAGAAATCAACTTAAGAGTGGAGGTATGTCAAATCGATGAAGTCAAATTCCAGTTTTCAGACATAGAAGAACGATTGAAGCAAAATCAGAAGATTTTGAAGTTGTTACTTGAAAGTTTTGGTTGTTATGTGTTGCTTAACACTAGCAAGAACTTCTCTTAGCAAGTGATCAAAAGATTTTTCAAAGATCAAGTTAATACAGGTCAGATTGAAGGTTTGAAGAAAAGGCGCAGATTTTTGTGAAGTAAAATTTTGATTTTCACTAAGTTCAGAGTTGAAGGTTCAACATTTGAGTATTGCTAAGCTAATGGTGGTTATAGAGGTCTTCTAATACCACATTAGTTTGGTTCTTGTGGTGTTTTACACACCAACAACTCGTGTGTCCACCAGTGGTTTTTGCTTGATGCTTGGTAGCTCATGTATATCTTGGTTGAGCAAGAAGCAGCCTACTGTGGCCACTTCCAGTTGTGAGGCTGAGTATAGGGCAGCTTTCACAGCGACTGTTGAGTGTGTGTGGCTCAGATGCCTTATGGCTGATTTGGGTGTTGGCCAGTCTTCTGCCACCACCATCTTCACTGACAGTCAGAGCGCATTGGCAGTTGCGAGGAACCCTGTGTTCCATGCTCGCACTAAGCACATTGAGGTGCATTATCACTATGTCAGGGAGAGGTTCTCTGCTGGGGAGACCATGGCATATGTGCCCACGCAGGAGAACATTGCAGACCTTTTTACGAAGGCTCTGCCTAGGGAGAAGTTTGAAGCTTTCCGCAAAGCTTTGGGCTTACTTCCTTTTGTGGAGTGATTTCCACATAGCTCGGCACTTCCTTATACATGAGTGCCAGCTCCTTGTTCACCGCATCACTCCCAGGGGGGATTTGTTGATATATTTAGGTAGTGATGTGTGTGAACACTCTAGGACCGCCGGGGCACTTTTTTCCCTCTTTAGGAGGTTTTTTTCCCCCGGCTTGTATATACGCCTATTGCCCTAATGGGCTACTTATCTTTGTACATTCTCTAGTAATACATTCAGTCTTGTGTGTTGTGCTCCAAGCTTCTTCCTCTTCCTTGTGCTGTTTGCGTGCTTCCGCAGACGTCTAACTCCAACAGATTCAACATTGATAATGAATGCAACTTGTGAAAGGCAGAATGAAGATCAAAGAGTCTTCTACATTGATTCAGGGTGTAGCAATCACCTGAGTGGTAATATAGCCTTGATAGAGAAAGCTATGCAGGAAGAATATGATGCATTATTGGAGAATCAAACATGGGATTTGGTTCCAAAACCAAATAGCCAGAAGATCATTGGATGTAAGTGGGTTTATAAGACAAAAAGATTTGCAGATGGAAGTGTGTCTAGGTACAAAGCTAGACTTGTTGTCAAAGGGTTTGCTCAGACATATGGTGTTGACTATGATGAGACTTATAGTCCTGTGGCAAAGATGACAACCATCAGGACACTTATAGCAATTGCTGCATGTAAAGGTTGGAAATTGTGTCAATTAGATGTGAAAAATGCTTTTTTTGAATGGTTATATTTCAGATGATGTATTCATGGAGCAACCTCAAGGGTTTAGAGATAAAAGGTATCCAGATCATGTGTGCAAGCTTAAGAGAGCTTTGTATGGCTTGAAGCAGGCCCCAAAGGCATGGAATTATAGACTTGTAAAGTTCTTGAAAGAACTTGGATTTCAGGTGTCTAAAGCAGATAGTAGCTTGCTTGTCAAAGCAAGTGATAATGGTTTCATATACATGTGCATATATGTTGATGATATAATCCTTACACGTACAGATGAGGAAGGAATACAAAGACTAAAGAAGCAAATGGAAAAGGAGTTCAAAATAAGTGACTTGGGAGACTTGTCATACTTCTTGGGCATGGAGATTACATATACTCAACATGGAGTATTTGTGACCCAAGAAAGGTATTTGAAGAACTTGTTAATCAAGTTTAAAATGGATTATTGCAGGGTAGCACCTACACCAATGGAGGTGAATCACAAATTGAGTAAATTTGGAGGTGAAGAATTCAAGGACATGAGACAATATCAGAGTTTGGTTGGTAGTCTTATCTATGCTACTTTAACTAGACCTAATTTATCATATGCAGTAGGGGTTTTGTCTCAATTCATGCATTGTCCTAGGAAAGAGCATTGGATTGCAGGTCAAAGAGTGTTGAGGTACATTAAGGGTACACTCAAAGAAGGTTTGTATTATGGGTTTACATCAGATACAAACATCAAGATCTATAGTGATGCAGATTGGGCAGGTAATCCAGATGATAGAAGATCAACTTATGGATACATGTGTTATATGGGAGATAAGTTAATCTCCTGGTGCTCAAACAAGCAACATACAGTTGCTTTGTCATCTACAGAAGCAGAGTACAAAGGCATGGTTGAAGCTGCAAAAGAAGTGATATGGCTTAAAACTCTAATGAAGAGTTTTGACAATATACAGAACATACCTATCATTTATGGTGATAACATGAGTTCATTATATCTAGCTGCTAATCCTGTTTTTCATGCCAGGACTAAACACATTCAGATACAGTATCACTTTCTAAGGGAGAAGGTGATGGATAAGGAGATTGAAGTCATACATACTTCAACAAAAGATCAGATAGCTGATATGCTTACAAAGAGCTTGGATGGACCAAAGCTATAGAAATTTAAAGACATGGCAGGTATAAAGAAGATAAGAGAAACCTCAATTGATGATTGAGGGGGAGCTGTTGGTGCAGACCAATCACCAATTGAAGATTTGAAGGACAAAGGATGGAGATGAGATCAAGTTTTGAAGCAAAGAAGATGGATACATTCATAGAGTGAAAGACATGTACACATATGTACATTAGTTAAGACATAGGTTACTTATACTTATGCTTTGATATAAGTCAGTACATAATTGCCTATAAATACTTTTGAAAATGTCGGGGCAAGTAGAGAAGACAAGGAGAGACAATAGGAGATCATGAGATTAGTGTATTGAGTAGTAGAAAATGTCATTAGACATGTGTGAAGTGAGTTGAACTCTCTATCCTCACTTAGTTGTAAATTTCAGAGAAATAGAAGGAAAAATTGCGCCGATGTTTCTGTGTTTTTTCCCTGTGTGATAGATCTTTTGTGAATTTCTTTTGGGGATATCTAAGTCCATAGTTAATCAATCTATGGCTACAGTTTGAGAGTCTAATTGTGATCAGGCTAAGAGAATTGTGTGTAGGAACATTTACATGTGAGAAAGTACTCACTGGTTCCTGAAACAGGCGCAAATTTCGATCTTAATGATTTGATCATTTCTCACTCC
>CM035437.1:64558718-64561218 GCA_020310875.1 Ceratopteris richardii | reverse complement strand
AGTAAAGGTACATACATTGTTTGTAAAGCTTGAAGATTTCAATACACAGGTGGACACAAGATGAGAGAAAGCTTGCAGATTGATAAGCTAGATAGGGAGAACTATCCAGCATGGTCCATGAGGATGGAAGCACACCTCATGAGCAAAGATCTTATATCATTTATTACAGGAGATGAAGAAAAACCTGAGTTTGTAGATCCTAGTATTCCTACTAGGGAAGAGCTTGCAATGTTGAAGACTTGGATGAGAAAGGATGCTCAAGCAAGGAGTATCATCTACATGGCTGTAAATGATTACCTTCTACCTCACATTAGAGGTTTGGAAAGTGCTACAGATGTTTGGAATGCCTTGGAAGAGCATTTCCAAAATACAACTAAGTCAAGGAAGTCCTCACTATGGGCTGAGTTCACAACCTTCAAGAAGAAGAGCTCACAATCAATTTCAGATTATGTGGCAAGAATGAAAGATATTGCAGATAGCTTGGGAGCAGTGGATGAAGACATTGAAGAGGAAAAGTTGGTAAGACAAATACTTACAGGTTTGAGAGGAGATGAGAAGTGGAAGCCTTTTATATTGTCCATAGAATTGTCACTTGATCACTTTACTCCTGATCTTAATCAATTGCTAGGACACATGCTAACCTTTGAGCAGGATCTTAAAGGAGACAATGATAGAAGTACAAGTCAAGCTATGTACTCCAAGGACAAGAAAAAGAATGGCAAGGGAAAGCAATCAAATGATGATGAAGGGAATTCAAATCAAGCTAACTTCACAAAAGGAAAGATGAATTTCAGAGGTAAAGGAAGAGGAGGTAAGAACAAAGATAATACTAAAGCTTGTTGGATTTGTGGCAGAACAAATCATTTGGCAAATGATTGTTGGTATAACAATCAAAATGGTGGAAGCAATAATCAGAATTATAATCAAAGAGGTAGAGGAGGCAGAAACCAAAGAGGCAATTTCAGAGGAAGAGGAGGTAGGACATCATATGGTAGAGGAGGTGGAAGAAACTTCCAATCTCAGTCCTACAACAATAATTATTACAATTATGCATCAGATCAGAAGGATGACATGACTCTTATCTTGAATGCAACTCATGAATCAATGGGAGAAGATCAAAGAGTGTTTTATATTGACTCAGGGTGCAGCAACCATCTGAGTTCAATGAGAGAGCTATAAAGGAGATGTCAAAGAATCAGGTGGTGCTTGGATTGCCAAATATTGAAGGGCAACATATGGTGTACAAGTGTGAAGCTTGTCAATTAGGTAAAGCACATAAGAGTTCTTATAATAAATCAGGGTACAAGTATTCAAATATGCTTGAATTGGTTCATACAGATGTATGGGGTCCTTCAAGGGACTATAGCATAAATGGATCCAGATATTATGTGTTGTTTGTTGATGATGCAACCAGGTGGATTACTTTGTATGTAATCAAGGATAAATCAGAAGTTTTCAAGACATTCAAACATTTTCATGCCTATGCAGAAAGGATCACAGGACAAAAGCTCAAGAGATTAAGATCAGATGGAGGGGGAGAGTATTTCTCTAAAGAGTTTGATGATTATTTGTGGAATGCAGGTATCAAAAGAGAAGTAACTTGCAGGTACTCCCCTCAACAGAATGGAGTAGCAGAAAGGAGGAATAGGACTCTTGTAGAGTTTGCAAGAGCCATGATGAAGGAAAAGAATTGTCCAAATTACTTATGGGCAGAAGCCATTAACACTGCAACATATCTTGTGAATAGGTTGCCTTGCAAAGCTTTGGATCGAGGAACCCCTTATGAAGCATGGTGGGGTAAGAAGCCTACTCTTGATCATTGTAAAGTATTTGGATGTATTGCATATGCTTATGTTCCTTCACAATTAAGACATAAGCTAGAACCAAAAGCAGAGAAGTATGTGTTTATTGGATATGATGATAGACAGATGGGTTACAGGTTGTGGAGTCCATCCACAAAGAAATTTCTTGTTACTAAAGATGTGACATTTGATGAGCAAAATATATGGTATACAGGATCACCAAATGAGTTTGCAGGTGTTGAAGAAATTCAAAGGAAAGGAAAGGCAAAGGTAAAAGTATGTGAAGAAATTGTTGATGAAGTTGACTCTAGAAGTAGAGTGCAGGATCATGTAGAAGAAGGGCCAAGATTTGATCCAGAATCAAATGAGGCTGAAACTTCAAGAAGTGCAGAAATCAGAAGATCTACAAGAGAAAGGAAAGAACCTATAAGGTATAGTTATGATACATCTTTCCTAACAACAAAAGATTATGCCTACATTGTGAAAACAGAAGAAGATCCAACCACTTATGAAGAAGCCAAAGGTAAACAGAATTGGGAGAAGGCAATGCAGGAAGAGTATGATGCTCTACTTGAAAATGAAACTTGGGAACTAGTACCAAGACCAAAGAATCAGAAGGTCATTGGATGTAAGTGGGTATATAAAACAAAGAGGTTTGCAGATGGTAAGGTGTCTAGATATAAGGCTAGACTTGTGGT
>CM035437.1:64541218-64551218 GCA_020310875.1 Ceratopteris richardii | reverse complement strand
TAGGGAAGAATTGTCAGATCTAAAGAATTGGATGAAGAAGGATGCTCAAGCAAGGAGCATAATCTACATGGCAGTCAATGACTATTTGCTTCCTCACATTAGAGGACTTGAAAGTGCAAGTGACATTTGGAATGCTTTGGAAGAGCATTTCCAAAACACAACCAAATCAAGGAAGGCTTCACTATGGGCAGAATTTACTACTTTCAAAAAGAAGGCCTCACAATCAATTTCTGATTATGTGACAAAGATGAAGGACATTGCAGATTCTTTAGGTGCAGTGGATGAAGATATTGAAGAAGATAAATTGGTAAGACAAATTCTCACAGGGCTAAGAGGAGATGAGAAGTGGAAGCCTTTTATTTTGTCTATAGAACTTTCATTAGATCACTTTACTCCTGATTTGAATCAATTGTTAGGTCATATGCTAACTTTTGAGAATGATATCAAAGGAGATGTTGATAAGAGTGCAGGTCATGCAATGTACTCTAAAGACAAGAAGAAAGCTAACAAAGGAAAGCAACAATCAGGTGAAGAAGAAGGTACTTCAAACCAAGCAAATTTCATAAGAGGAAAAGGAAATGGTAGAAGTAGAGGAAGAGGCAGAAACAACAAAGA
This sequence comes from Ceratopteris richardii, assembly GCA_020310875.1. Classification (NCBI taxonomy): domain Eukaryota; kingdom Viridiplantae; phylum Streptophyta; class Polypodiopsida; order Polypodiales; family Pteridaceae; genus Ceratopteris; species Ceratopteris richardii. The sequence goes on along the minus strand of CM035437.1, from coordinate 64,550,603 downwards.
TAATGCAAGAGCTTGTTGGATATGTGGTAAGACCAATCATCTATCTCATGATTGTTGGCACAATAATCAAAATAATGGTAATTATCAGAACTTTAATCAAAGAGCAAGAGGTGGTAGATTTCAGAGAGGAAACTTCAGAAGTAGAGGTGGTAGGAATTCCTTTGGAAGAGGTGGAGGAAGAAGCTTCCAAAATCAATCCTATAATAACACCTACTACAACTATGCATCAGATCAGAAGGAGGATTCGACTCTCATTATGAATGCAACATATGAAACCTCACATGAGGATATGAGAGTGTTCTACATTGATTCAGGATGTAGTAATCATTTAAGTGGAAATATTGCTTTGATGACTGATCTAGATCATAATGCAATTAACCATACAGTTCAGACAGGTGATAATACAAAGCATAAGGTAAAGTCAATTGGTTCAGTCAAAGCTAAAGATGGGAGCACTCTTCTGAGTAAGGTTCTTTATGTTCCCACAATTCCAAAGAATTTGATCAGTGTAGGTCAAATTGTGGAAAAAGGATATGAGGTAAGGTTCACCAATGATGGAGTCTATTTTGAAGATCCTAGTCAAGGGTATAAACAGGTTGTTACAGGGAAGAAAGAAGGAAGGCTCTTCACATTGAAGGTACAAGGAAATGTTGGACATGCTATGTTCACATATGGAGAGCAGAAGGTATCTGAATTGGATCTTTGGCATAAAAGACTTGGACACTTTAATGAAAGAGGTATCAAAGACATGATTAATAATGATTCAGTGCTTGGGTTGCCTAACATTGCAGGTCAACACATGACATACAGATGTGAGGCATGTCAATTAGGTAAGGCTCATAAGCAATCCTATTCCAAGCATGGGTTTGTGTATTCAGAAAGACTTGAATTGGTGCATACAGATGTGTGGGGTCCTTCAAAGGACTTTAGTATAAATGGTTCAAGATATTATGTCATATATGTTGATGATGCTAACAGATGGATCACAATTTATGTGATTAAAGAAAAGTCAAAAGTGTTTAATACATTTAAACATTATCATGCATATGCAGAAAGGATTACAGGTCAAAAATTGAAGAGACTAAGGTCAGATGGAGGGGGAGAGTATTTTTCAAATGAATTCAATGATTACTTGTGGAATGCAGGTATAAAGAGAGAAGTTACTTGCAGGTACTCTCCTCAACAAAATGGTGTAGCAGAAAGGAGAAATAGGACTCTTGTTGAGTTTGCAAGGTCCATGATGAAAGAGAAGAATTGCCCAAATTATTTGTGGGCAGAGGCTGTAAATACAGCTACTTATTTGGTCAATAGATTGCCTTGTAAAGCTTTGCAAGGTATGACACCATATGAAGCTTGGTGGGGTAAGAGACCTACCTTCGATCATTGCAGAATATTTGGATGCTTGGCATATGCATATGTGCCATCTCAATTGAGACATAAGTTGGAGCCTAAGGTAGAAAAGTATGTATTCATTGGTTATGATGATAAGCAAATGGGATACAGGTTGTGGAGTCCATCCACAAAGCAATTCCTTGTATCCAAGGATGTTACATTTGATGAGCAAGGTACTTGTTATGCACGTAAATATAATATACATGCAAATGTTGAAGAAGTAGTGGATCAAAGGAAAGGTAAAGCAAAGATTCAATTACTTGATGAAAGTGAGAATAATGAAGTACAGGTTGAAGTTGAAGAGAGGCCAAGATTTGATCCAGAATGTGATGAACCAGAGACTTCAAAAAGTGCAGAAGTTAGGAGGTCATCTAGGCACAAATGGCAACCTACAAGGTTAAGCTATGACACCTCATTCTTGACTACTAAAGATTATTCTTATTTGGTAAAAGCAGATGAAGATCCATCTACATATGATGAAGCCAAAGGCAAGAGAAATTGGGAAGAAGCCATGCAAGAGGAGTATGATGCATTGATAGAGAATCAAACTTGGGATCTGGTTCCTAAACCTAATAGTCAGAAAATTATTGGATGTAAGTGGGTTTACAAAACAAAAAGATTTGCAGATGGAAGTGTGTCTAGGTACAAAGCTAGACTTGTTCTGAAAGGGTATGCACAGACATATGGAGTGGACTATGATGAGACTTATAGTCCTGTGGCAAAGATGACAGCCATTAGAACTCTCATAGCAATTGCTGCTTGTAAAGGTTGGAAGCTATCTCAATTAGATGTTAAAAATGTTTTTTTGAATGGTTACATTTCAGATGAAGTTTACATGGAGCAACCAGATGGGTTCAAAGATCAAGTGAATCCAAATTATGTGTGTAAGCTCAAGAGAGCTTTGTATGGATTAAAGCAGGCCCCAAGGGCATGGAATTATAGGCTTGTAAAATTCTTGAATGATCTTGGATTTCAAGCATCAAAGGCAGATAGTAGCTTGCTAGTCAAAGCAAGTGAAGATGGATTCATTTATGTTTGTATTTATGTTGATGATATAATACTTACAGGAACAGATGATAAAGGAATACAAATGATCAAGAAGCAAATGGAGAAAGAGTTCAAAATCAGTGATTTGGGGAACTTGTCATTCTTCTTGGGGATGGAGATTTTATATACTCAACATGGAGTATATGTGACCCAAGAAAGGTATCTTAAAAATTTGCTAACTAAATTTAAAATGGAAGATTGCAGGGTTGCACCTACACCATTGGAAGTGAACCATAAATTGTCTAGATTTGGAGGAGAAGAATTCAGAGACATGAAGCTCTATCAAAGTTTGGTTGGTAGCTTGATTTATGCTACATTGACAAGGCCTGATTTGTCATATGCAGTTGGTGTGCTTTCACAATTCATGCATTGTCCTAGAAAGGAACATTGGATTGCAGGACAAAGAGTACTTAGGTACATCAAGGGTACACTCAGAGAAGGACTGTACTATGGATTTACTTCTGATACAAGAGTGAAGATATATAGTGATGCAGATTGGGCAGGTAATGTGGATGATAGAAGATCAACACATGGATATTTGTGCTATGTAGGAGACAAATTGATTTCATGGTGTTCTAAGAAGCAACATACAGTTGCTTTGTCATCTACAGAAGCAGAATATAAAGGTATGGTGGAAGCTGCAAAGGAGGTAATATGGCTAAAGACACTTATGAAGGTTTTTGATGTGGTTCAAAGTACTCCTATTGTTTGTGGAGACAATATGAGTTCTTTATACTTGGCAGCTAATCCTGTGTTTCATGCTAGAACTAAGCATATTGAAATACAATATCATTTTCTGAGAGAGAAGGTCATTGATAAGGAGATTGAAGTCATACACACTCCTACAAAAGATCAACTTGCAGATATGATGACAAAAAGTCTAGATGGGCCAAAGCTACAGAGATTCAAGGATATGGCAGGAATTAAGAAGATAGAGAAGAACCTCAATTAATGATTGAGGGGGAGCTGTTGGTGCATGTCAATCATCAATTGAAGGATTATGAAGAACTGAAGTCAAGAGATTAAGAAGAGAACAAATTCAGAAGTTTGAAGGAAGGACATACTCAGAAATTCAAAGCTATGTACACATATGTACATTAGTTCAGATATAGCTGACTCACACTTATGATTAGTCATAAGCTTGTATATATTTGCCTATAAATAGTTTGAAAAAGTCGGGACATGTAGAAGAGAGACATAGAGAAGAAAGTTGAGAGGAATTAGGAGATGTACATTGTACAAATCATCTATCAGATGTATGAAGAAAATAGATAAGTGAAAAATTTAGAAATGGCGCGTCGATCTTCTCTCTCATTCTCCTTCTGTGTTTAATCTTTTCAGAAATCCTTTTGCACGTATCTAAGTCAATAGCTAATCTATCTATGACTAAGATTTGAGAGGCTAATTTCAATCAGGCTGAGAGAATTTAGTTTAGGAACATTCATATGTGAAGATGTTCTGAGAGTCGTAAAAACTGGCGCAGATTTCATGTTCAGAGAAATGAACATTGCTCAGTGCACAGTGTAAAGTTTTACACAAGTGAGGGCTCAAAATCTAAGGTGGAAGGTAAGCCATCTATGGCTAAAAGATCTTGATCAAACGGGTTCGACATTGGGAGAACTATAGCTAAGAAGTTGCAGGTGTCAAAGTCGCCATTGCAGAGAAGGTGTTTCAGACATAGGTAAAGTGTTTCACACATTTCTAAATGTGTACTCAATCATTTTGAGAAATTTAACTTGGAAAAGTTGTGCAACCTTAAGGGGAAGCATTGTGAAAAGTTTTACTAAAAACTTTACAGGACTGATTAGTCAATGAGTGATTAATCTGCAGCAGACTTTCCAGGAAATTTGAGTTTTCAACAGTTAGCCAAAATTCTGATAATTTGGTGATTGTTTTCTAAATCAAGTGGAGTCAGAAGTTGTTCTTGATATAGAGGAGTTCTAAATTCAAGTACAACTTGTTCTTTTGGAGATTAACACTCTCCATCAGTGGTATCAGAGCAGGATGTGCCAAAATTGAAGTGAAGAAGACTCCGACTATTGCACAAACACAAATCTTTGCATCTCGAAGGTGCAAAAGGATAAAGGTTGAAGAAAACTTGAAGGTGAACATATTGAAGCTATCAAAAGGATCAAAAGGAGTAGATTCAAAGTCAAGGTACATTTATTTCTCATAAAGATTAAAGAATTGGCAATACAGGTAAAGAAACAATGGGAGATAGTCTCCAAATTGAAAAGTTGGATAGAGAGAACTATCCAGCTTGGTCTATGAGAATGGAAGCTCATCTGATGAGCAAAGATTTGATAGCAAACATTACAGGTGAAGAAGAGAAGCCCAAGTTCAGAGATCCTAGTGTTCCAACTAGGGAAGAATTGTCAGATCTAAAGAATTGGATGAAGAAGGATGCTCAAGCAAGGAGCATAATCTACATGGCAGTCAATGACTATTTGCTTCCTCACATTAGAGGACTTGAAAGTGCAAGTGACATTTGGAATGCTTTGGAAGAGCATTTCCAAAACACAACCAAATCAAGGAAGGCTTCACTATGGGCAGAATTACTACTTTCAAAAAGAAGGCCTCACAATCAATTTCTGATTATGTGACAAAGATGAAGGACATTGCAGATTCTTTAGGTGGAGTGGATGAAGATATTGAAGAAGATAAATTGGTAAGACAAATTCTCACAGGGCTAAGAGGAGATGAGAAGTGGAAGCCTTTTATTTTGTCTATAGAACTTTCATTAGATCACTTTACTCCTGATTTGAATCAATTGTTAGGTCATATGCTAACTTTTGAGAATGATAGCAAAGGAGATGTTGATAAGAGTGCAGGTCATGCAATGTACTCTAAAGACAAGAAGAAAGCTAACAAAGGAAAGCAAAAATCAGGTGAAGAAGAAGGTACTTCAAACCAAGCAAATTTCATAAGAGGAAAAGGAAATGGCAGAAGTAGAGGAAGAGGCAGAAACAACAAAGATAATGCAAGAGCTTGTTGGATATGTGGTAAGACCAATCATCTATCTCATGATTGTTGGCACAATAATCAAAATAATGGTAATTATCAGAACTTTAATCAAAGAGCAAGAGGTGGTAGATTTCAGAGAGGAAACTTCAGAGGTAGAGGTGGTAGGAATTCTTTTGGAAGAGGTGGAGGAAGAAGCTTCCAAAATCAATCCTATAATAACACCTACTACAACTATGCATCAGATCAGAAGGAGGATTCGACTCTCATTATGAATGCAACATATGAAACCTCACATGAGGATATGAGAGTGTTCTACATTGATTCAGGATGTAGTAATCATTTAAGTGGAAATATTGCTTTGATGACTGATCTAGATCATAATGCAATTAACAATACAGTTCAGACAGGTGATAATACAAAGCATAAGGTAAAGTCAATTGGTTCAGTCAAAGCTAAAGATGGGAGCACTCTTCTGAGTAAGGTTCTTTATGTTCCCACAATTCCAAAGAATTTGATCAGTGTAGGTCAAATTGTGGAAAAAGGATATGAGGTAAGGTTCACCAATGATGGAGTCTATGTTGAAGATCCTAGTCAAGGGTATAAACAGGTTGTTACAGGGAAGAAAGAAGGAAGGCTCTTCACATTGAAGGTACAAGGAAATGTTGGACATGCTATGTTCACATATGGAGAGCAGAAGGTATCTGAATTGGATCTTTGGCATAAAAGACTTGGACACTTTAATGAAAGAGGTATCAAAGACATGATTAATAATGATTCAGTGCTTGGGTTGCCTAACATTGCAGGTCAACACATGACATACAGATGTGAGGCATGTCAATTAGGTAAGGCTCATAAGCAATCCTATTCCAAGCATGGGTTTATGTATTCAGAAAGACTGGAATTGGTGCATACAGATGTGTGGGGTCCTTCAAAGGACTTTAGTATAAATGGTTCAAGATATTATGTCATATATGTTGATGATGCTACTAGATGGATCACAATTTATGTGATTAAAGAAAAGTCAGAAGTGTTTAATACATTTAAACATTATCATGCATATGCAGAAAGGATTACAGGTCAAAAATTGAAGAGACTAAGGTCAGATGGAGGGGGAGAGTATTTTTCAAATGAATTCAATGATTACTTGTGGAATGCACGTATAAAGAGAGAAGTTACTTGCAGGTACTCTCCTCAACAAAATGGTGTAGCAGAAAGGAGAAATAGGACTCTTGTTGAGTTTGCAAGGTCCATGATGAAAGAGAAGAATTGCCCAAATTATTTGTGGGCAGAGGCTGTAAATACAGCTACTTATTTGGTCAATAGATTGCCTTGTAAAGCTTTGCAAGGTATGACACCATATGAAGCTTGGTGGGGTAAGAGACCTACCTTGGATCATTGCAGAATATTTGGATGCTTGGCATATGCATATGTGCCATCTCAATTGAGACATAAGTTGGAGCCTAAGGCAGAAAAGTATGTATTCATTGGTTATGATGATAAGCAAATGGGATACAGGTTGTGGAGTCCATCCACAAAGCAATTCCTTGTATCCAAGGATGTTACATTTGATGAGCAAGGTACTTGGTATGCACGTAAATATAATATACATGCAGATGTTGAAGAAGTAGTGGATCAAAGGAAAGGTAAAGCAAAGATTCAATTACTTGATGAAAGTGAGAATAATGAAGTACAGGTTGAAGTTGAAGAGAGGCCAAGATTTGATCCAGAATGTGATGAACCAGAGACTTCAAAAAGTGCAGAAGTTAGGAGGTCATCTAGGCACAAATGGCAACCTACAAGGTATAGTTATGACACCTCATTCTTGACTACTAAAGATTATGCTTATTTGGTAAAAGCAGATGAAGATCCATCTACATATGATGAAGCCAAAGGCAAGAGAAATTGGGAAGAAGCCATGCAAGAGGAGTATGATGCATTGATAGAGAATCAAACTTGGGATCTGGTTCCTAAACCTAATAGTCAGAAAATTATTGGATGTAAGTGGGTTTACAAAACAAAAAGATTTGCAGATGGAAGTGTGTCTAGGTACAAAGCTAGACTTGTTGTGAAAGGGTATGCACAGACATATGGAGTGGACTATGATGAGACTTATAGTCCTGTGGCAAAGATGACAACCATCAGAACTCTCATAGCAATTGCTGCTTGTAAAGGTTGGAAGCTATCTCAATTAGATGTTAAAAATGTTTTTTTGAATGGTTACATTTCAGATGAAGTTTACATGGAGCAACCAGATGGGTTCAAAGATCAAGTGAATCCAAATTATGTGTGTAAGCTCAAGAGAGCTTTGTATGGATTAAAGCAGGCCCCAAGGGCATGGAATTATAGGCTTGTAAAATTCTTGAATGATCTTGGATTTCAAGCATCAAAGGCAGATAGTAGCTTGCTAGTCAAAGCAAGTGAAGATAGATTCATTTATGTTTGTATTTATGTTGATGACATAATACTTACAGGAACAGATGATAAAGGAATACAAATGATCAAGAAGCAAATGGAGAAAGAGTTCAAAATCAGTGATTTGGGGAACTTGTCATTCTTCTTGGGGATGGAGATTTTATATACTCAACATGGAGTATATGTGACCCAAGAAAGGTATCTTAAAAATTTGCTAACCAAATTTAAAATGGAAGATTGCAGGGTTGCACCTACACCATTGGAAGTGAACCATAAATTGTCTAGATTTGGAGGAGAAGAATTCAGAGACATGAAGCTCTATCAAAGTTTGGTTGGTAGCTTGATTTATGCTACATTGACAAGGCCTGATTTGTCATATGCAGTTGGTGTGCTTTCACAATTCATGCATTGTCCTAGAAAGGAACATTGGATTGCAGGACAAAGAGTACTTAGGTACATCAAGGGTACACTCAGAGAAGGACTGTACTATGGATTTACTTCTGATACAAGAGTGAAGATATATAGAGATGCAGATTGGGCAGGTAATGTGGATGATAGAAGATCAACACATGGATATTTGTGCTATGTAGGAGACAAATTGATTTCATGGTGTTCTAAGAAGCAACATACAGTTGCTTTGTCATCTACAGAAGCAGAATATAAAGGTATGGTGGAAGCTGCAAAGGAGGTAATATGGCTAAAGACACTTATGAAGGTTTTTGATGTGGTTCAAAGTACTCCTATTGTTTGTGGAGACAATATGAGTTCTTTATACTTGGCAGCTAATCCTGTGTTTCATGCTAGAACTAAGCATATTGAAATACAATATCATTTTCTGAGAGAGAAGGTCATTGATAAGGAGATTGAAGTCATACACACTCCTACAAAAGATCAACTTGCAGATATGATGACAAAAAGTCTAGATGGGCCAAAGCTACAGAGATTCAAGGATATGGCAGGAATTAAGAAGATAGAGAAGAACCTCAATTAATGATTGAGGGGGAGCTGTTGGTGCATGTCAATCATCAATTGAAGGATTATGAAGAACTGAAGTCAAGAGACTAAGAAGAGAACAAATTCAGAAGTTTGAATGAAGGACATACTCAGAAATTCAAAGCTATGTACACATATGTACATTAGTTCAGATATAGCTGACTCACACTTATGATTAGTCATAAGCTTGTATATATTTGCCTATAAATAGTTTGAAAAAGTCGGGACATGTAGAAGAGAGACATAGAGAAGAAAGTTGAGAGGAATTAGGAGATGTACATTGTACAAATCATCTATCAGATGTATGAAGAAAATAGATAAGTGAAAAATTTAGAAATGGCGCGTCGATCTTCTCTCTCATTCTCCTTCTGTGTTTAATCTTTTCAGAAATCCTTTTGCACGTATCTAAGTCAATAGCTAATCTATCTATGACTAAGATTTGAGAGGCTAATTGCAATCAGGCTGAGAGAATTTAGTTTAGGAACATTCATATGTGAAGATGTTCTGAGAGTCATAAAAACTGGCGCAGATTTCATGTTCAGAGAAATGAACATTGCTCAGTGCACAGTGTAAAGTT
>CM035437.1:64496218-64518718 GCA_020310875.1 Ceratopteris richardii | reverse complement strand
CACTTGGATTAATGAATTCCCATATGATTTGAACATCTTAAAATATCCATATGATCACGTTTGATAATTCTATACTCTTTTAACTAATCAACCAAGAAAATTAACAATGATATGCTCTTCCCACTTGAATTACACTTACCTTCAATTGTCTTTGGCTTGTAATTTTCTCTTTGTTTTTTACTCAACATCAATTCACGACCACACCATTTTGTAAAACTATTTTGGTCAATTGTAGTTAAGTATGATATCTTTCAAATGAGCTATGACTCATATAAAACTTTACATTGTACTCTAAGATATCACTCTTACAAGCTCAAAGAAATATGTGCTAGAAGACTCGTAACTTGTAATTGTCATACATACAATCATGAAAACACTTTGAATTCTTCACACAATGAGAATCTACTCAATTACTTCTACATAAACATGTGGTTACTATTAGAGAATATGTGTACAAAATGGTTTGGCTTGATTCTACTCATAGCCATAGGAAGATCTATTTCATTGAATGCTCTTTTACCACAATATCTTACTCAAAATAACCTTGACTGCCTATCTTCTATATTAGGACTTATATTTGAGTTAATGACTCTCACTAAATCTTTTTGACTTTACTTGACCTATTTACATTGAGTCTTTATGCTCCTTTTTCTCGAACCCATAATTTTGAAGTTTCTAGAACTATTTTGGACCCTAGTTTTTATCATTATATTACATATGTGAGTCTATCCCTTCACATAGGCATGATTTTTGAGTATCCAAGTTCCATGGTCTTGTTGTCCTTCTTCTTTTCACTTATTTCTTCATGTATTCATGCCCAATTAGTGAGTGAAGTCCGAACAACTCCCCCTCAATTAGTAATGGACATTCTGTGACTCTTCATATATTCTTCTTCTCTTCTATCCCTACCATTCCTTTGAATCTGCTTGTCTTCACACCATCCAAGCTTTTTGTCTCGATATCTAATATTTGTCCCTTTGTAGAAGTATACACTACTTCAAGTTCCTTCTCCATTACATTTTCTCTCAGGAAATGATATCCAATCTCTATATGTTTTGTTCTTGCATGAAATAATAGATTTGTTGCAAGATAAAGTGAACTCATATTATCTCCATGTATTGTAGGTATACCTTGATCAATGCCCAAGCGTTTGAACAAGTTGTGCATCCATATGATCTCTTTGGCTGCTTCTACACATCCTTTTTATTCTCCTTTAATTGATTATAAGGCTATTGTATGTTTTTTCTTTGAACACCAACTCATATGCTTATCATCTATGTATGCCATGCATCTATGTGTTGATCTTCTATCATCTTAACTTCTTGCCCAATCTGAGTCACTATATGCTCTCAAATTTATGTTTGAAGTAAATGGATAATATAACCCTTCTTTTATGGTTCCTTTGATATATCTGAGAACTCTTTGACCTCCAATCCAATGTGGATTCTTTGGAAAATGCATGAATTGTGAGAGAACTCACATGGCATAACTAAGATCAGGTCTTGTCAGTGTAGCATAAATCAAACTTCCCATAAGAGATTGATACTTCCTCATGTCTTTATATTCTACACCATCATGTTTGCTAAGCTTATGATTAACTTCAAGTGGAGTTGAATCTTCTCTACAATTTCCCATGTTAAACTTCTTCAAGAAGTTCAAAAGATACCTTTCACATATATACCATGATCTGTGTTGGAGAAACAATCACTAATTGGACATATATTTGAAGGTCAAAGCTTTAGAAGAAAATCACATGCCTATGTGAAGGGACAAATTCACAAGTGTATTATATTTGTAAAGTTAGTTCACTTTAGTTCTAGAAGTTTTTTAAAAATCACGAGAATAAGAATATCTATATAAGTTAGTTTGTATCAACTGACGTGATGAGGAAGACAATGAGAAAGTGTGAGTTAGAACACATTTTTTATGACTAAGAATAGTCGAGCTTCTTTGCGTGAGAGAGTACCTATGCATTTGTGAGGTTTCATAGTTATGAAAATAGTTTATTAAACTTCTGTGTATAAGTCTTCTTCTTCCATCTTCAGTGTTTGTCTTATCTGTAATGATTTGAAGAATTGAAGTTTTCCAAGCAAGTCGATGCCTGGCATCGAATCTTAGCTAATAAGTCCTTGTCTTCATATCTGACTTTTATTTACTACTAAATCTTCTTGAAAAGATGAAGTTTGTGGAGCAACTCGATGCCTGGCATCGAGTTTCAACATAAAGTCGACGGCTGGCATCGACTTCTAACATAAAAGTGGTCTTGTTCATGTCTGTGTTCAAGTGGTCAGTTCAGGCATTAAAAAAGAGGTTAAAAAAGCTGAAAGTCGATGCCTCACATCGACTTTTGGTTGCAAGTCGATGCTAGGCATCGAACTTTCATTTTTGGACAGTCAGACTTACTAAAACAGGCAAAAATTCCACTTTTGGAAGTCATACAGGGTCATCTTGTGAAGGTTATATCTTAAGTTCTAGAGATCCATTTCTTGCATATCATAGCTTGTTGGAAAGCTCTACTCTTCTACTTTCATCCACCAAAATATATTGGAGAAATAGTATTTGAGCTAAGAGAAATTAGCAAAAAACTAAAGGTATGTCATTTTAGTGACTGGAAAGTTCTCAAGAAGTAAAGTTCTTGGTTTTGACTATCATTTCTCAAAGTTTGGAGTGGCAATGAGTTAGTGGTGACCATAGAGGTGTTCTAGTGTCACATTAATTCATTTATTGTGGTGTTTTAGAGATCAACAAGTGGTATCAGAGCAGAAAGGTCCTAAAGAGGAGAAGGCGGCAAAGGTACAAGAGGTTTTGGAAAGTTTTCCATTAAAGTTTTAAAGGTGAAGCATTTTAAGACACAAGGTATCAAAAGGTTACTTCAAAAGTATTCATACACAAAGAACTCCAAAAGGTATTATCCTTTATTCTTTAAGATCACAGGTTGCACCAGAAGGAAAGGAGTATGGCAGATCATATCTCCATTGACAAGCTGGATAGAGATAATTACCCCGCATGGGTAATGAGAATGAAAGCTTTACTTATGAGTAAGGATCTCATGATATATGTAACAGGTGAAGAAGAGAAGCCAGTATTTGAAGATGAAAGCCGACCAAAGAAAGAAGAACTAGATGCTTTAAAGCATTGGTAGAACAAGGATGCAAGTGCAAAAGCCTACATCTACAATACAATCTCTGATCATTTGCTACCACACATCAGTAGATTGGAATCATCTCAAGATATATGGAATGCATTGGAGTATCATTTCCAAAGTACTACTAAAGCATGGAAGCAAGTCTATGGTCAGAGTTTACAACATTCAAGAAGAAGCCAAGTCAAAGTATTAGTGACTATGTCACTAAGATGAAGGATCTAGCAGATAGTCTTGGATCCATAGATGAAGATATTGAGGATCACAGGTTGATAGCTCAATTACTTACAGGTTTGAGAGGAGATGAAAGCTTTGGAAAGCTTTTGTATTATCAACAGAACTTTCATTAAATTATTATGTTCCAGATTTGAACTAGTTGCTTGGTTTGATGCTCACATTTGAGCAAGACTTGAAGGGAGATGGAGATAAAGGACAAAGTTCTACAATGTACATGAAGAACAAAAAGAAAGGAGATAAAGGTAAAGCAAAGAACGAAGAAGAGTCAACTTCTCTAGTTTATTATGCAAGAGGTAAAAGCACTGGTAGAGGAAGACCGAGAGGTTTTGGAAGAGGAAGAGGTAATTAGAATAACAACAAGAAGGCTTGCTGGATCTGTGGATTGAGTAATCATTTGGCTCATGACTGTTGGCATAATCAACAAGGATCAAACCAGAATAAAAACAACAATAGCAAAGGCCGAGGTGGAAGATACCAAAGTAATTTTCAAAGAGGAAGACAAAATCAAAGAGGAGGCTATGGTAGAGGTGCAGGAAGAAGTTGGGGACAAAATCAGTCCTACAACACAACCTACTACAATTATGCAAATGACACACAGAATGAAAGTCATACATCATTGATGATGAACTCAATCAACACATCAGATAAAGAAGATCTAAAGGTATTTTACATTGACTATGGATGTTCTAATCATTTGTCAGGAAACATAGAATTGATGTCATGATGGAGAGTGTTAATCTCCAAAAGAACAACCTACTCTTGAGTTTAGAACACCTCTATGTCAAGAGTAAGTCAAAACCTTCACTAAATTATAGGTCCAATCTCCAAATTATCAAAATTAAGAAAATCTGTGAAGAAAGTGAAACACATAAAAGTCTGCTGCAGAATTTCTTCACATTGACTTATCAAACGTGTAAAGTTTTTGATGAAACTTTGTACAAATCATCTCCTAGGGATTGCGCATCACCTCCAAGTTGAATCACTTGAAAAACTTTAGTATAACTTGAGAAATTGTTTTCACAAGTTACCTATGTCAGAATCTGTTACTCAGAACAGTCGATTCTATACCCCTAACTTCTTAACTTTGGTTCTCACAATATCTAATCCGTTTTGCCAAATGCTTTTAGCCACGAGTAGATCACCTTCCAACTTAAAGATTAAGTGCTTGCTTGCACAAAACTTTAAACTATGGAGTGAGCACTGATCAAAAGATTAAACACGAAATTTGCGCCTGTTTCAGAGAACTGTAGACACTCAACACATATGAATGTTCCTACTAACAATTCTCCTAACCTGATGACAATTAGACTCTGAAATTCAGGTCACAGGCTCATTAACTAACAACTTAGATATCCTCAAAAGGATTTCACAAATGATCAAACACAGAAGGAGCAGACACGAAAAGATCGGGCGCAAACTTTCTTCATTAACTCAGAAACTTACAACTGAGTGATGAGAGCTAACTCAAACTAACTTTTCTCTATTTCTTGGCTCCTAACTTCCTCAATCTTGGTTTCTACATATGCTCTCATAAGCTCTCATACATGCCCCGACTTTTCTCAAAGTATTTATAGACATCTATGTACAAACTCTCATCAAAACATAAGTATATGTAATCTGTGTTATAACTAATGTACATATGTGTACATGTCCTTCATTCTTGTGAATATATCCATTTTCTTCATTCCAAATCTTCAATTGGTGATTGATATGCACCAACAGCTCCCCCTCAATCATCAATTGAGGTTTCTCCTTTCTTCTTTATACCTGCCATGTCCTTAAACTTCTGTAGCTTTGGTCCATCCAAGCTCTTTGTAAGCATATCAGCTATCTGATCCTTTGTTGAAGTATGTATGACTTCAATCTCCTTATCCATCACTTTCTCTCTTAGAAAGTGATACTGAATCTCAATGTGTTTGGTCCTGGCATGAAAAACAGGATTAGCAGCTAAATACAATGAACTCATGTTATCTCCATATATGATTGGTATCCCATGCATAATATCAAGACTCTTCATCAATGTCTTGACCCAAATTACTTCCTTTGCAGCTTCAACCATGCCTTTATACTCTGCTTCTGTAGAAGATAAAGCAACTGTATGTTGCTTCTTGGAACACCATGAGATAAGTTTATCTCCCACATAACACATGTATCCAAATGTAGATCTTCTATCATCTGGATTACCTGCCCAATCTGCATCACTATAAATTTTGATATTTGTATCTGAGGTAAACCCATAATACAAACCTTCATTGAGTGTACCCTTAATGTACCTCAACACCCTTTGTCCTGCAATCCAATGTTCTTTCCTTGGGCAATGCATAAATTGAGACAAAACCCCTACTGCATATGATAAATCAGGTCTAGTTAGAGTAGCATAGATAAGGCTACCAACCAAACTCTGATATTGTCTCATGTCTTTGAATTCTTCACCTCCATACTTACTCAATTTGTGATTCACCTCCATTGGTGTAGGTGCTACCCTGCAATCATCCATTTTAAACTTGATTAACAAGTTCTTCAAATACCTTTCTTGGGTCACAAATACTCCATGTTGAGTATATGTTATCTCCATGCCCAAGAAGTATGACAAGTCTCCCAAGTCACTTATCTTGAACTCCTTTTCCATTTGCCTCTTAAGCCTTTGTATTCCTTCTTCATCTGTACCTGTAAGAATTATATCATCAACATATATGCACATGTATATGAAACCATTTTCACTTGCCTTGACAAGCAAGCTACTATCTGCTTTAGACACCTGAAATCCAAGTTCTTTTAGGAACTTCACAAGTCTATAGTTCCATGCCCTTGGAGCTTGCTTCAAGCCATACAAAGCTCTCTTGAGCTTGCACACATAATCTGGATACCTTTTATCTTTGAACCCTTGAGGTTGCTCCATGAATACATCATCTGAAATATAACCATTTAAAAAAGCATTCTTCACATCAAGTTGACATAGCTTCCAACCTTTACATGCAGCAATAGCAATAAGTGTCCTTATGGTTGTCATCTTTGCCACAGGACTATAGGTCTCATCATAATCAATACCATATGTTTGAGCAAAACCTTTGACCACAAGTCTAGCTTTGTACCTAGACACACTTCCATCTGCAAACCTTTTTGTCTTGTAGACCCATTTGCTTCCAATAATCTTCTGACTATTTGGTTTAGGAACCAAATCCCAAGTTTGATTCTCCAATAGTGCATCATATTCTTCCTGCATAGCACTCTCCCATTTTTCCTTACCTTTTGCCTCTTCATAAGTAGAAGGGTCTTCATCTGTATTCACCATGTAAGCATAATCTTTTGTGGCTAGAAATGAAGTATCATAACTATACCTTGTAGGTTGCCACCTATTTCTTGTTGACCTTCTGAGTTCTCCATTCCTTGAGGTTTCTGGCTCTTCACATTCAGGATCAAATCTTGGTGTCTCTTCCACCTCAACCTGCACTTCATTATTCTCTTGCTCATCAAATATTTGAACTTTTGATTTACCTTTTCTTTGACTCACCTCTTCTTCATCATCTGTATTGATTTTGATTGTACCTGCATACCAAGTGCTTTGTTCATCAAATGTAACATCTTTAGAAACCATAAATTGTTTTGTTGATGGACTCCACAACCTATAGCCCATCTGCTTGTCATCATAGCCAATGAAAACATACTTTTCAGCTTTGGGTTCCAATTTGTGTCTTAATTGTGATGGCACATATGCATATGCCACACACCCAAAAACTCTGCAATGATCTAAGGTAGGTCTCTTACCCCACCAAGCCTCATATGGTGTCATACCCTGCAAGGCTTTACATGGTAACCTATTGACCAAATAAGTGGCTGTATTTACAGCCTCAGCCCACAAATAATTAGGGCAATTTTTCTCCTTCATCATGGATCTTGCAAACTCAACAAGAGTTCTATTTCTCCTTTCTGCAACACCATTTTGTTGAGGAGAGTACCTGCAAGTAATTTCCCTTTTTATACCTGCATTCCATAAGTAATCACTGAACTCATTTGAGAAATACTCTCCCCCTCCATCTGACCTTAGTCTCTTCAACTTATGACCTGTAATTCTTTCTGCATATGCATGATAGTGTTTAAATGTATTAAACACTTCTGACTTATCTTTGATCACATAAATAGTGATCCACCTAGTAGCATCATCAACATAAATCACATAATACCTTGATCCATTTATACTGAAATCTTTTGATGGTCCCCACACATCTGTGTGTACCAACTCAAGCTTCTCTGAGTGCATAAAACCATGCTTGGAATAGGAATGTTTATGAGCCTTACCTAATTGACATGCCTCACATTTGTATGTCATATGTTGACCTGCAACATTAGGCAATCCAAGCACTGAACCATTGTTAACCATATCTTTAATACCTCTTTCATTGAAATGTCCAAGCCTCTTGTGCCAAAGATCTAACTCAGAGATCTTATGTCCTCCATATGTGAACATAGCATGACCAATGTTACCTTGAATCTTCAATGTAAATAGTCTTCCTTCTTTTTTTCCTGAAACAATCTGTTTATACCCTTGGCTAGGGTCTTCCACATATACTCCATCATTAGTAAACCTTACTTCATATCCCTTTTCAACAATTTGACCTACACTTATCAAATTCTTAGGGATTGTAGGAACATACAAGACCTTACTCAATAAGGTGCTTCCATCCTTGGCCTTCACTGATCCTATTGACTTCACATTGTGCTTTGTGTTGTCACCTGTTTGGACAACATGATTAAAAACTTTACTTTCCAAATCAGTCATCAAAGATATGTTACCACTCAGGTGATTGCTACACCCTGAGTCAATGTAGAAGACTCTTTGATCTTCACTCTGCCTTTCACAAGTTGCATTCATTATCAATGTTGAATCTTCCTTTTGATCTGAAGCATAATTGTAGTAGGTGTTGTTGTATTGTTGACTTTGGAATCCTCTACCTGCATTTCTTCCAAAGTAATTCCTTCCACCTCTACCTCTGTAATTACCTCTTTGATTTCTGCCACCTCTTCCTCTTGCATTATAATTTTGATTATATCCATTATTATTCTGAGTATTGTGCCAACAATCATTAGCTAAGTGATTTGTCTTACCACAAATCCAGCAAGCTTTGCCTCCATCTTTATTGTTCCTGCCTCTTCCTCTACCTTTGCCACCTCCTCTTCCTCTTAGGAAGTTGGCTTGAGTAGTTGTTCCTTCATCTTCACTTGCTTGTTGTTTTCCTTTGCTATTCTTCTTCTTGTCCTTTGAGTACATTGCATGACCTGTACTCTTGTCACCATCTCCTTTAACATCCTGCTCAAATGTTAGCATATGACCTAACAATTGATTTAAGTCAGGAGTGAAATGGTCAAGTGATAGTTCTGTAGACAAAATAAATGGCTTCCATTTGTCATCACCTCTCAACCCTGTAAGAATTTGCCTTACCAATTTATCTTCCTCAATGTCTTCATCAACAGCTCCTAAAGCATCTGCAATATCTTTCATCCTTGTCACATAATCTGAGATG
Source organism: Ceratopteris richardii (assembly GCA_020310875.1). Taxonomy (NCBI): domain Eukaryota; kingdom Viridiplantae; phylum Streptophyta; class Polypodiopsida; order Polypodiales; family Pteridaceae; genus Ceratopteris; species Ceratopteris richardii. The sequence continues at coordinate 64,509,820 of CM035437.1, read as the reverse complement.
GACTGAGAAGCCTTCTTCTTGAAGGTAGTAAACTCTGCCCATAAGGATGCCTTCCTTGACTTTGTAGTGTTCTGAAAATGCTCCTCCAAAGCATTCCATATGTCAGTAGCACTTTCAAGACCTCTAATGTGAGGTAACAAGTAATCATTGACTCCCATGTAGATAATGCTCCTAGCTTGAGCATCTTTCTTCATCCAATTTTTAAGATCTGCTAACTCTTCCCTAGTTGGAACACTAGGATCTCTGAACTCTGGCTTCTCTTCTTCTCCTGTGATGTAACCAATCAAATCTTTGCTCATAAGATGAGCTTCCATTCTCATTGACCATGCAGGATAGTTTTCCCTATCCAATTTCTCTATCTGTAGAGCATCTCCCATCTTGTGTCCACCTGTGTATTGAAAACTTCAAGCTTTACAAGCAATGTATGTACCTTTACTTCGAATTAGGCTTCTTTTGCCTTTCTTGATGTCGAGTAGACTTCTCCTCAGCCTTTTGACTCCAAGCTTTCACTTCTTAGTTCTTCAAATGTTGAACTTCTTGAATCTGCAGCAGTCGGGACCTTCCTTTCCTTGATTTGATGTCTCCTGCTCTGATACCACTGATGGAGAGTGTTAATCTCCAAAAGAACAACCTACTCTTGAGTTTAGAACACCTCTATGTCAAGAGTAAGTCAAAACCTTCACTAAATTATAGGTCCAATCTCCAAATTATCAAAATTAAGAAAATCTGTGAAGAAAGTGAAACACATAAAAGTCTGCTGCAGAATTTCTTCACATTGACTTATCAAACGTGTAAAGTTTTTGATGAAACTTTGTACAAATCATCTCCTAGGGATTGCGCATCACCTCCAAGTTGAATCACTTGAAAAACTTTAGTATAACTTGAGAAATTGTTTTCACAAGTTACCTATGTCAGAATCTGTTACTCAGAACAGTCGATTCTATACCCCTAACTTCTTAACTTTGGTTCTCACAATATCTAATCCGTTTTGCCAAATGCTTTTAGCCACGAGTAGATCACCTTCCAACTTAAAGATTAAGTGCTTGCTTGCACAAAACTTTAAACTATGGAGTGAGCACTGATCAAAAGATTAAACACGAAATTTGCGCCTGTTTCAGAGAACTGTAGACACTCAACACATATGAATGTTCCTACTAACAATTCTCCTAACCTGATGACAATTAGACTCTGAAATTCAGGTCACAGGCTCATTAACTAACAACTTAGATATCCTCAAAAGGATTTCACAAATGATCAAACACAGAAGGAGCAGACACGAAAAGATCGGGCGCAAACTTTCTTCATTAACTCAGAAACTTACAACTGAGTGATGAGAGCTAACTCAAACTAACTTTTCTCTATTTCTTGGCTCCTAACTTCCTCAATCTTGGTTTCTACATATGCTCTCATAAGCTCTCATACATGCCCCGACTTTTCTCAAAGTATTTATAGACATCTATGTACAAACTCTCATCAAAACATAAGTATATGTAATCTGTGTTATAACTAATGTACATATGTGTACATGTCCTTCATTCTTGTGAATATATCCATTTTCTTCATTCCAAATCTTCAATTGGTGATTGATATGCACCAACATGTCATAATTGGAAAAAGGCATTTCTAGTCATACAGTTCAAACAGGTGATAATACCAGACATAGTGTACATTCAATTGGAAAGGTGAAATGCAAGAGTGGAGCAAATTTGCTAACCAATGTTTTGTATGTTCCCACAATACCTAAACATTTGATTAGGGTGGGACAAATAGTTGAAAAAGGTTTTCAAGTCAGGTCTACAAATGAAGGAGTATTTGTTGAAGATCCAGAGAATGGATATAATCAGATTGTTTGTGGTAAGAAAGAAGGTAGACTCTTTACTTTAAGAGTACAAGGGAACATTGGTCAAGCTTTGCTCACACATGGTGAAGAAGTGATTACAGAACTTGATCTCTGGCATAAGAGATTAGGTCATTTCAATGAAAGAGGAATTAAAGCTATGGTTGAAAATTAGTTTGTACTAGGATTACCAAATGTGTAGAGTCAACATATGGTTTATAAATATGAAGCATGTCAAATGGGAAAAGCACACAGGTTACCATTTCAAAAGAAAGGACTCAAACATGATGGATTACTAGATCTCATTCATACAGATGTATGGGGACCAACAAAAGAAGGATCTATCAGTGGCTCAAGGTATTATGTTCTTTTTATTGATGATGCTACAAGATGGATAACTCTGTATGTTTTGAAGGAAAGATCAAAAGTGTTTGGAGCCTTCAAGCATTTTCATGCATATGTAGAGAGAGTCACAGGTCAAAAGCTTAAGAGACTAAGGTCTGATGGAGGGGGAGAATACTTCTCCCAAGAGTTCAATGATTATCTTTGGAATGCAGGTATTAAGAGAGAAATAACCTGCAGGTATACACCACAACAAAATGGTGTAGCAGAAAGAAGAAACAGGACTTTGGTTGAGTTTGCTAGAGCTATGCTAAAGGAGAAGAATTGTCCAAATTATCTTTGGGCTGAGGCTGTAAATACAGCTACATATCTTGTGAATAGATTACCATGTGCAGCTCTAAATAGAATGACTCCATATGAAGCTTGGTGGGGTAAGAAACCAACACTAGATCATTTTAGAGTGTTTGGATCAATTGCATATGCTTATGTGCCATCACAGCTTAGGCATAAACTTGAACCAAAGGCAGAAAAATATGTGTTCATTGGTTATGATGAAAAGCAGATGGGTTATAGGTTGTGGAATCCTCTAACCAAACAATTTCTTGTTTCTAGAGATGTTACATTTCATGAACAAAAAAGTGTGAGCAAATTTCTTGGTCATACAACTGAAGAATTTGAAGAAGAGGTAAGAAGATGTGAGAAAGGAAAATCAATTGTGTAGGTAAATAGAGATGAAGACTATATGCAAGCAAGTACATCCAGAAGTGGATTAACAAGAAGGAATGAAGAAGCTCCTATATTTGATGAAGAGGTGTATCCAGACACTTATGAAGAATGTGAACCAAGAAGGTCAAGCAGGACTAGAAGCTAAGATGTCAACTATAAGGACAATCATTGCTATTGCAGCTTCAAAAGGATGGACCCTAAGTCAATTGGATATAAAGAATGCATTCTTGAATGGATACATATCAGATGAGGTATACATGGAACAACCTCAAGGGTTTATAGACTCCAGGTATCCAAATTTTGTTTGTAGGTTGAGAAGAGCATTGTATGGATTGAAGCAAGCTCCAAGAGCATGGAACTATAGACTAGTGTAAATGATCTTGGATATCAAAGTTCAAAAGCAGATCCAAGTCTACTCATCACAAGAGCAGAGGAAGGTATAATCTACATTTGTATTTATGTAGATGGCATTAATCACAGGTACTTCAGATGAAGGAATCAAGGAGGTAAAGAGATTACTTGAGAAAGAGTTCAAGATCAGTGAACCTAGGAAAGTTGTCATACTTTCTTGGAATGGAAGACACTTATACAGATCATGGCATATATGTATCACAAGAAAGGTATCTTCTGAATCTATTGAAGAAGTTTGATATGGAAAATTGCAGAGAAGGTTCAACTCCACTTGAAGTTAATCACAAGCTCAATAAATATGATGGTGCAGAATACAAAGATATGAGGAAGTATCAATCTCTTGTGGGTAGTTTGATTTATGCTACACTAACAAGACCTGATCTTAGTTATGCAGTGGGAGTTTTGTCACAATTCATGCATCGTCCAAAGGACCCACATTGGATTGCAGGTCAAAGAGTTCTCAGATATATCAAAGGAACTATAAAGGAAGGATTATATTATCCTTTTACATCATATTTGAAGTTGAGAGCATATAGTGATTCAGACTGGGCAGGTAACCAGGGTGACAGAAGATCAACTCATGGCTACATGATATACATTGATGATAAGCTTGTAAGTTGGTGTTCAAAGAAACAAGATACAGTAGCATTATCATCAACTGAAGCTGAGTACAAAGGACTTGTGGAAGCAGCTAAGGAGGTCATATGGATGCAGATATTATTCAAAAGCTTGGGCATTGATCAAGGTATACCTACAATACATGGAGATAATATGAGTTCACTTTATCTTGCAGCAAATCCAGTATTTCATGCAGGAACAAAACATATAGAGATACATTATCATTTCCTGAGAGAAAAGGTAATGGAGAAAGAAATTGAAGTGGAGTACATTTCTACTAAAGATCAGATAGACACACATGAAGAAACAAAGAATGTCAATAAGTGATTGAGGGGGAGCTGTTGGAGAAAAAATTACTAATTGGACATATATTTGAAGGTCAAAGCTTTAGAAAAAAATCACATGCCTATGTGAAGGGACAAATTCACAAGTGTATTATATTTGTAAAGTTAGTTCACTTTAGTTCTAGAAGTTTTTTAAAAATCACGACAATAAGAAAATCTATATAAGTTAGTTTGTATCAACTGACGCGATGAGGAAGACAATGAGAAAGTGAGTTAGAACTCATTTTGTATGACTGAGAATAGTCGAGCTTCTATGCGTGAGAGAGTACCTGTGCATTTGTGAGGTTTCATAGATATGAAAAGAGTTTATTAAACTTTTGTGTATAAGTCTTCTTCTTCCATCTTCAGTGTTTGTCTTCTGTGTAATGATTTGAAGAATTGAAGTTTTCCAAGCAAGTCGATGCCTGGCATCAAATCTTAGCTAATAATTCCTTGTCTTCATATCTGACTTTTATTTACGGCTTAATCTTCTTGAAAAGATGAAGTTTGTGGAGCAACTCGATGCTTGGCATCGAGTTTCAACATAAAGTCAATGCCTGGCATTGACTTCTAACATAAAAGTGGTGTTAAAAGGGGACTTCCGCCAGGTCCGCTTTTCATCTCTTTCGGGTTCTTGGGGATGGTAGGGGTCTGACAATGCAGAGGCCCTTTATCTGATTTTCCTAACTTAATTCTCAAATTAAGTAGCAGGCTATTGTCCAGTACAACTTCTTTTACACCATATTATTGTTCGTATTTCGGTTATTCCTAACATCGTATTTAATGCACGAATTAATGATCACAGTTGCACAGACGTATTAACGTGAACATAACATTACTGTGTTAATAAAGAATTATGGTGAGTCGACAAAACAAAGTGACAGTACTCAGAATATATATAATCTGCACTACGACGTCTCCACAAGGTCGCAAATCGCCCAGACAGATAGTCTAGTGATCCGTCTCCTCTACCACTGGAGAACCCGTAATGTCTCTTCATTAATGGGTAAAAGGGTTACATCACTTCGCTACGCCCTTTCGGTGCGTGCGGTATATGAAAAATATAAAATTACAATGTGCGAATCCGACGGCCTAACACTGGCACGCACGGTGGACGCGAACCCGCAAAGAAAACAAAATTAAGGCTCATCTACGATGCCTTGGATATACATGGTTCTTGCTAATTTGAAGGTTCGAGATATCTTTTGCTTCAGAGAATCCAGCATAAGCTTCAAAGTCTCTGGTTCCACCAATTGTGCGTCAATTCGTACTGAACTAGTCGCAATGACTTGACTGAACAGAGCATTGTTCTGGGTCTGCAAAAATGCTTCTTGTAAATAGAAATCATTAGCTAATGCAGCATCTCTCTGCTGCTTGACATCCGTAATTTGCACATCAATTCGAGAAAATCTCTCTGACTGAGCTCCTAGCTGCTTCTCTCTGCGTTCTAATTCCTGAGCTTGATATTGAATTGTTTGATAATAAACATCTCTTTCTTTCATAATCCCTGCTAATGCCTTCTTAAGTTGAATTGTCAGACTCGTCTGTGCTTTTAGAGCAGAATTCACCTGAAAAAGATCGGCAGAGGCGGCATGTAGTTTGACAGTAGCTTGCTTAGCCAAAGTAGCCATTTCTTGTCCTCTCTGCACGACCTCATCAAGCTCGGCGCGAGTTTCTTCTAAAAGGTTACCGAGAGCAATCCGAGCATCCTCCTTATCCTGTACCAACTGATTTAATTGTTTGATTTCTTCATCACGAGCAGTTAACAGAACATCCTTGGCTTTTAATTTAGCCAATGCTGCATCTCTTTGAGCAATGAGATTATCCTGCTCTGTAAGTCGAGCTTGAAGTTGCTGAAGTTGAACCTGCAAAGCATGGTTCTCTGCCTTAACTGCGTTTCCTTCTTCTTGTAATGGGACAATATCTGCCTCTAAAATATCCACTTTATGCTGTGATTCATGTCAAATATTATCGGTTGCCAGCTTCATTTGGAGAGGTAATTGTTGAGAAAATTGGATCAAGAGACAACCCATTGAATCTAATTCATTATACATTGGAGCCGGAAGAGTAAGAGTAGGAAGTGGATGGGATGAAGAGGCTGATAATAGGTGAGGGGAAGGGGGTGGAGAGTAATTGGGAGAAGACGATGAAGTAGCGGGTGCATCGAGAACAACACACTCGACGGGGACAACGGGCTCAACAGGATTCATTGGGGAAGGAAGTGGGATAAGGGTATTCGGTAGCAAAAGTATACCAGTTGGATTTAGTTTTGTCGCCTCCATTCTGTCAATCACAGCTTCAACAAGGACAATAACTTCATTAAGAACTTCTGCAATAATTTCCTTCACAGCTTCTTAAGTCTGCTGATGAGAATCCTCCCGAGAAGAAACTTCTTTAGAGTCTTCGGTGTGGGCACCTTGTTCTTGCTGCTTGATTGGAGAAGAAGGAATGGAAGAAGAATTGACATGAATGGATGTAGCGGTATCATGGAAGACTTCTTCTTCATTGCCAGCCATTGATCCTTGCACCTGACTGCCAGAGGGGCTCACACATCTTCGTTTCCGACGAAGAAGTTGAAACAGGTCTGCATCATCATCTTCCTCATCCTCTAACATTTGCGTAGAGTCTTCATGTAGTAAGAAAGGAGCGGTTGGAGGTGGTTGCGCGGCTTGAAGCACCGGAAAAAGAAAAGTAAGGATATGCGGTAGACGAAAACGTGGAAGGTCACCCTTAGTAACTTGTTTGATAATCACGACACATTCACAGTGAATGCGCCGAAAACAGAATGAAGCAAAATTAACAGACTCACGGGAAGTGATATCTAGCATGGAAAAAAATGGACGGGCAATACCATAGGTACATTTTTGGAGATTCAAAGTGGCTACTAAGAACTGCAGAGTTGTATGCTCGGGTTCAGGTCTACATAAAATGGCGTACTCATTAGATGAGTGCCGGGGAAACAACTTTGTCATGGTGGCTACAGGAAGAAGTGGACCATTCTCCAATCCTTCCATAGGGAGGCAGAAAGCTTCAGCAAATGAAGCTAAAGTGATAACAACGCGGGTTCGTAAACAAGTTATGGGCCATCTCTGCTCTGTAGCAGGTATGGCAACGATAGCAGAGATAATTTGCGCATGGAATGGTTGACATTCCACTGAATGCCAGGGAAATTCAGCGAAATTCAACGAACCGCAAGTGCGCAAATACTCACTCACTTCTAGAGTGAGTCCTGCACGGAAAGTAGCAACATTCGCTAAAACTTCCATGGTGCACACAAGTAAGCACAAAATACAGACGAGAACGAACATGCGCAAGCACAGAAACGCAGTAACGATTATTAGTAAAAGAAACAAGATTAAGTAGACACATGGGCATCATGAAGCGATCGAAAACCCTAATCATCGTGCGGTATTGAAATGATACCCTTCATAATTACGGCATGCATTCAGAAATAGAAACAGTAACACAGGGCGGCGATTAATCATATTTAGATACCATAACGAGGGGATTAGGGTCAATGGTCAACCGAAATATGTGGAAAGAAATAAAACAAATAACATGTGAACAAGACGAGGTACACGTCATCGATTATCGTCGAGTTGGTGATATGGCCGAAGCTTAGAACCATTAATCACTTTTGGCAGGAGAACACCTGTTAAGGTTGCCAACCGAAAAGTTGTGGGTCCCACTTGATCAGCAATCCGGTATGGACCAGACCACCGTAATTTAAATTTTCTAGCAGACCGATTTGCTTTCGCATTATAGAATAACACAAGTTGCCCCACCGTAAACACAGGGGTCTTGAGGAAACGATCATGGGTACGGGCTTGACGAAGCTGAACTTCTTGAAGAGTCATAAAACTTTCTCAGTGCTGTTCATCCAACGATCTGAGCGTATCCAACCGAAAAGGCAAAGATTCTTCCGATAGCAATTTCTGAGCTAAGGCAATGCGTAGACTCGGCAAGACTACTTCCATCGGTCCAATAGCTTATAATCCATAAGCAAGCTTAAATGGGGTCATACCAGTAGAAACTTTGTATGTAGTCCGATAAGCCCACAAAACTGCAGGTAGTAACTGGTCCCATCGTTTTGGACATTCCAAAAGCAATTTGCGGAACATATTCAACAGAGTCTTATTGGTGCTTTCAGCCAAACCATTAGCACGTGGATAGTACAGTGAGCTCAATTTATGTACAATTTGAAAAGTCTGAGTCAGTACTTGCATTAAGTGGTTTGCAAAATGTGTTCCTTGATCTGTCACTATTTCCAAAGGTAATCCATAACGCACGAAGACATCCTTCATCAAGCATTTAGCCACCAAAAGTGTTGTGGCCGACCGTAACGCCCAAGGCTCTGCCCATCGAGTGACATAATCGGTACAAGTCAAGATATAGCGGCTGTTGGTGAGGGTCGTTGGTGGTGTTATTGGGCCAATAAAATCGAGACCCCACTTCTAAAAGGGTTCTAGAGGTAAGACAGGTTGAAGGGGAAAGAAGTGCCGCTGCAATGGCTGTCCAGACCGTTGACAGGTATCACACTGCTGCACAAACTAAGTCACTTCTTTGTACATTGTAGGCCACCAAAGCCCACTTTGCAGAATTCTACGGTGTGTAAGATCAGCTGCGAAATATCCGCCCGAGGGTAATGAATGAGCCATAGCAATAACCAATTCTGCTTCATGTGGTGGGATACATCGAAGTAAAACACCAGTATGATCCATGTAGTACAGTTGACCTACAATCAACTGGAATCTGCGACTATAAACTGCAAATTTTTGCTGCAAAGCAGGGGGAGTATGAGAAGGAAGACACCCGTCAGTTAGAAAAGTTAGTAACGTATCTTAGTATGTAGGGGGAATAAGAGGTTCTGTAGATTCTTCAATAGTTGGCTCAGTAGCATAAGTTGCCGGTGTAGTGTCATCAACCCCCACCGGAGCTTCATCGGAATCCAACCGAGATAGAAAATCCGCCAAGGCATGTGCTATGTCGGGTCGATGAATAACTACATAGTCGAACTCTTGTAATAATAAAACCCATCTAGATAGATAGATAGATAGATAGATAGATAGATAGATAGATAGATAGATAGATAGATAGATAAATAGATAGATAGATAGATAGATAGATAGATAGATAGATAGATAGATAGATAGATAGATAGATAGATAGATAGATAGATAGATAGATAGATAGATAGATAGATAGATAGATAGATAGATAGATAGATAGATAGATAGATAGGTAGATAGATAGACAGATAGATAGATAGATAGATAGATAGATAGATAGATAGATAGATGATGGAGAATGTTAATCTCCACTAGAACAACTTATTCTTGTGATTAGAGCACCTCTATACCAAGAATAAGTCAAAACCTTTCACATATTTAGAGGATCAATTTCTAATTATCAAAAGATGAACAAATCTGTGAAGAAGGTGATACACAGAAAAGTCTGCTGCACTATTTCCTTACATTGACTTATCAAATGTGTAAAGTTTTTCATGAAACTTTGTACGAATCATCTCTTAGAGATTGCGCAACTATTCCAAGTTGAATTACTCCAAAAGATTAAGTGTAGCTTGAGAAATCAACTTCTCAAGTTACCTATGTCAGAAACTGTACTTCTGAGAAGTCGATTCAGACACCCCTAACTTCTTAACTTTGATTCTCACAGTATCTAACCCGTTTTGCCAAATGCTTTTAGCCACGAGTAGATCACCTTCCAACTTAAAGATTAAGTGCTTGCTTGCACAAAACTTTAAACTATGGAGTGAGCACTGACCAAAAGATTAAACACGAATTTTGCGCCTGTTTCAGAGAACTGTAGACATTCAACACATATGAATGTTCCTACTTACAATTCTCCTAGCCTGTTCACAATTGGACTCTGAAATTCAGGTCACAGGCACATCAACTAACAACTTAGATATCCTCAAAAGGATTTCACAAATGATCAAACACAGAAGGAGCAAACACGAAAAGATCGGGCGCAATATTTCTTCATTAACTCAGAAAATTACAACTGAGTGATGAGAGCAAACACAAACTCACTTTCCACTATCTCATAGCTTCTATCTTCCTTATTCTTGACTTGTAACTATTGTTACATATGCTCTCATGTGCTCTCTCTACATGCCCCGACTTTTCTCAAGGTATTTATAGATAATTTGTACATAATTCTTACTGAACAAAAGATCTAAGTCATCTATGACTATGCTAATGTACATATGTGTACAAGACAACATTCTGACTTCTTCTTCATTTTGCAAATGTCTTCCTTTGCTTCATTCTGACCATAAGTATTCTCCAAGATCTGTATAATCACCAATTTGTGATTGGTTTGCTCCAACAGCTCCCCCTCAATCACTAATTGTGATTATTCCATTCTTCTTCACTCCTGCCATCTCCTTGAATCTCTGTAGCTTAGGTCCATCCAAGCTTTTTGTCATCATATCTGCCACTTGTTCTTTTGTTGGAGTGTACATCACTTCAATTTCTTTATCAAGTACCTTTTCCCTCAAGAAATGATACTGTATCTCTATATGCTTAGTCCTGGCATGAAAAACAGGGTTAGCTGCCAAATACAAAGAACTCATATTGTCTCCAAAAATTATTGGAGTACTATGATCAATCTCAAAACTTTTCATCAAGGTCTTCAACCATATGACTTCTTTTGCAGCTTCTACCATTCCCTTATACTCAGCCTCTGTGGATGATAAAGCAACTGTGTGTTGCTTCTTTGAACACCAAGACACTAACTTGTCTCCAACATAACATAGATATCCATGGGTAGACCTTCTATTATCTGAGTCACCTGCCCAATCTGCATCACTAAACACTTTGATTCTTGTGTCAGAAGTGAAACCATAATACAAACCTTCACTTAGGGTTCCTTTGATATATCTGAGTACCCTTTGGGCTGCAATCCAATGAGTCTTCTTTGGACAATGCATGAATTGTGACAACACACCTACTGCATATGATAGATCTGGCCTTGTCAAGGTAGCATAGATCAAACTACCTACCAAACTCTGATATTTCTTCATGTCATTGAACTCTTCACCTCCATACCTGCTTAATTTATGATTTACCTCCAATGGAGTGGTTGAGGTCTTGCACTCTTCCATGTTAAACTTGATCAAAAGATTCTTCAAATATCTTTCTTGTGAAACATATACTCCATGTTGAGTATACACAATCTGCATTCCTAGAAAATAAGATAAGTTTCCCAAGTCACTTATCTTAAACTCCTTCTCTATTTGCTTCTTGAGTTCATTGATTCCTTGAGCATCTGTTCCTGTAACAATAATATCATCAACATAAATGCACATGTAAATATATCCATTTTCACTTGCCTTCACTAGCAAGCTACTATCTGCCTTTGATGCTTGAAATCCACATTCATTCAAGAACTTGACCAATCTGTAATTCCAAGCTCTTGGGGCTTGCTTCAACTCATATAAAGCTCTCTTGAGCTTACACACATAATCTGATCCAATTGACTCCATGAAACCTTCTGGTTGCTCCATATATACTTCATCTGCAATGTAACCATTAAGAAATGCATTCTTCACATCCAATTGTGATAATTTCCATCCTTTGCAAGCAGCAATAGCAATCAATGTCCTAATTGTAGACATCTTAGCAACAGGACTAAAGGTCTCATCATAATCTACCCCATAAGTTTGGGCATAACCTTTAACCACAAGTCTAGCCTTATATCTAGACACCTTACCATCTGCAAACCTCTTTGTTTTGTATACCCACTTGCATCCAATGACTTTCTGATTCTTTGGTCTTGGTACTAATTCCCAAGTTTCATTTTCAAGTAGAGCATCATACTCTTCTTGCATTGCCTTCTCCCAATTCTGTTTACCTTTGGCTTCTTCATAAGTGGTTGGATCTTCTTCTGTTTTCACAATGTAAGCATAATCTCTTGTTGTTAGGAAAGATGTATCATAGCTATACCTTATAGGCTCTTTCCTTTCCCTTGTAGATCTTCTGATTTCTGCACTTCTTGATGTTTCAGCCTCATTTGATTCTGGATCAAATCTTGGCCCTTCTTCTACATGATCCTGCACTCTACATCTAGAGTCAACTTCATCAACAATTTCTTCACAAACTTTTACCTTTGCCTTTCCTTTCCTTTGAATTTCTTCAACACCTGCATACTCATTTGGTGATCCTGTATACCACATGTTTTGCTCATCAAATGTTACATCTTTAGTAACAAGAAATTGCTTTGTGGATGGACTCCACAACCTGTAACCCATCTGTCTATCATCATATCCAATAAACACATACTTCTCTGCTTTTGGTTCTAGCTTATGTCTTAATTGTGAAGGAACATAAGCATATGCAATACATCCAAATACTTTACAATGATCAAGACTAGGTTTCTTACCCCACCATGCTTCATAAGGGGTTCCTCCATTCAAAGCTTTGCAAGGCAACCTATTCACAAGATATGTTGCAGTGTTAATGGCCTCTGCCCATAAGTAATTTGGACAATTCTTTTCCTTCATCATGGCTCTTGCAAACTCTACAAGAGTCCTATTCCTCCTTTCTGCTACTCCATTCTGTTGAGGGGAGTACCTGCAAGTCACTTCTCTTTTGATACCTGCATTCCACAAATAATCATCAAACTCTTTTGAGAAATACTCTCCCCCTCCATCTGATCTTAACCTCTTTAGCTTTTGTCCTGTGATCCTTTCTGCATAAGCATGGAAATGTTTGAATGTCTTAAAGACTTCTGATTTGTCCTTGATTACATACAAAGTAATCCACCTGGTTGCATCATCAACAAACAACACATAATATCTGGATCCATTTATACTATATTCCCTTGAGGGTCCCCATACATCTGTATGAACCAATTCAAGCATATTTGAATACTTGTACCCTGATTTGTTATAAGAACCTTTATGTGCTTTACCTAATTGACAAGCTTCACACTTGTACACCATATGTTGCCCTTCAATGTTTGGCAATCCAAGCACCACCTGATTCTTTGACATTTCCTTTATAGCTCTCTCATTGAAATGACCTAGCCTCTTATGCCATAGGTCTAATTCAGATACCTTTTGACCTCCATAGGTAAACAATGCATGTCCTACATTACCTTGGACTTTAAGAGTGAACAATCTTCCTTCCTTTTTACCTGCAATTATGGTTCTATATCCCTGATTTGGATCTTGTACATAGACACCATCATTTGTAAATCTTACTTCATATCCTTTCTCCACAATTTGTCCTACACTTATCAAATTTTTAGGAATAGTAGGGACATAAAGTACCTTGCTCAGAAGTGTACTTCCACTCTTTGTCTTCACTGATCCAATGC
>CM035437.1:64391218-64483718 GCA_020310875.1 Ceratopteris richardii | reverse complement strand
AAATGCAAATTGTACAAGATTGGGGTAATGATTGCCTATATCTTCATAGCAAAGGAAGAATAACCAGAGTGAATCTAAGAAATGGTCATTATTGTGATATATCCCCTCAAGAATGGTTCAAAATACATGAGAATCAAGATTTGAGTGTAGAATCAGAGACTGAAGATCAAAATGGAACAGATCATCAATATGGAAGTGCAATGTGTTAAGAAAACTTACAAATAGAAAAAGAAGATTAAGAAAAGAAGATTGTGTAGAAGGGAGAATATTACAAGATGAGAGCTATGTACCACAAAAATTCAAAGATGAAGAATTTGAGCCTTATGGTTGGAACCAGATTTTGGCTACCATGGATCTAGCCAATGACGAGTATGTGGGAGTGAAATTCCAAAATGAAGAAGGATATGATGTTTTTCACATAGGAATACAAATGATAAAGGTATCAAAAATAGAAGAGGACCAGGAAAAAGAAATGATATTGAAAAATGGAAAAACATAATATTTGGAAGAGGTAAAAGCTGCAGATGCAATAAAAGATAAAATCTCAGGCAAATATAGAAAAAACAAACACAAGGAAACAGAAGAAGATCAAGAGGATGAAAAAAATGAGAAAATGACAAACAAGGATGAACAATTCGATGTACCTACAAATTTCAAGACTTATGAAGTAGAAGACAGATTACTTCTAAAAATGAAACCAAAGAGAGAAAAGAAAAAAGGGGAGGCATATGACAATGAAGAACAAAAAAAGAAGGTAATGATCACCCAGGAAGAAGGGGAAGAAAGACATATTGTAATAGCTGATGACATGACAAATCAAGAGGAGGAAGCATTAAGAAATTTGGCCAGAAACTATAGGGATGTGTTTGCTTACAGCTACAAGGACTTGAAAGGTATTGATCCTAAAATCTGCGAGCATAAGATTCCTATTACACCTGATGCAATGCCTAGCAAACAAAGACATTACACATTCAATGATAAATACTCTGTTAAAATAAAGGAAGAAATTGATAAGCTGCTGGCTGCCAATTTCATCTATGAGATTGAGTATACAGAGTGGATATCACCTATAGTTGTAGTACCAAAAAAGAATGGGAAACTTAGGGTATGCATTAATTTGAAAAAACTGAATGTTGCAACTATAAGGGATAGCTACCCATTGCCTATAACAGACCATCTTCTAGAAAGAGTGGCAGGGAAGGAGGTTTATAGTTTTTTGGATGGCTTTTCAGGATACAATCAGGTACCCATAGCCTTGGAAGACCAACATAAAACTACCTTTTCCACAGAATGGGGAATTTATGCTTTTAGGGTTATGCCCTTTGGGTTAACTAATGCCCCAGCACTTTTCAAAGATTGATGTGTCATATCTTCAAAGAATTCCTGAGGAATGTAATGGAAATTTATGTTGATGATCTGTGTACTTTTTCATTAAAAAGACAGGATCATTTGGAAGATTTAGAAAACATTTTCAGGAAATGCAGAACATACAAAGTATGTTTAAATCCAGAGAAGTGTGTATTCTTTGTAAGACAAGGAAGAATGTTAGGCCACATAGTTTCCAAAAATGGAATCTCAACTGATGAGAAAAAAATTAAGGCCATAGTGGAACTTCCAAGACCAACAAATGTAAAGGAACTTCAAACTTTCATGGGACATTGCGGGTATTATAGAAAGTTTGTACACAAGTTTGCTGATATAGCAAAACCTTTGTATGCTTTGATCACAAAATTTGAGTGGACCAAAGAGTGTGACCAAGCTTTTGACACTCTGAAAACTTGTTTGGTAACAGCACCAATTCTAAAAACCCCACAATGGGAGAAAAATTTTCATGTCCATGTGGATGCTTCAAATTATGCTTTGGGATGTGTGTTAGCACAACCAATAGAAGGGAGCAAATTAGATTTCCCAGTTGCTTATGCTAGTAGGCAATTGAATTCAGCAGAGAAATATTACACAACCACTGAGAGGGAAGGGTTGGGAATGATATTTGCTGTGAAAAAATATAGACATTACCTTTTGGCCAACAAGTTTAATTTTTTTGTGGATCACCAAGCTTTACTCTATCTAGTAAATAAACCTTGTCACACTGGTACGATAGTCAGATGGTTTCTTCTACTGATGGAGTTTGAGTTTGAGGTGGTGGTCAGACAGGGAAAAACACATTTGAGAGCAGATCATTTGTCCATAATCCAGGGTAAAGAACCAAGTTCACCTTTAGATGATGACCTGCTAGATACATATCTGTTCAAAGTAGAAAGTATTCCTGAATGGGCCATGACTTTAGTACCTTTGCTAACCATGGGACCTTGCAGAACATTTGGAAACAACACACATTTAGTATTACAAAGCAGGAATTTTATGCTGCTAGCTGGGCACTTGTGTCACCTCAACCATACAGGCATATTGGAATATTGTACTCCAGAGGAGCAACAAGAATATCTAAGAAGAGCTCATTGTTGGAACCCTTGTACTCATGCTTCCATAATAGTCACCTTAAGTAATCTCAATAGGATGGGAGTATATTGGCCTAATAAGATTCAAGTTGTAACAAAATATGTTGCTAACTGCTGGGAATGCCAATCCTTGCAAAATTCAGAACTTATAACTCTATATTGGTTTCAGAAAAACCCAGAATGGAGTGAGAACATCATTGAGGAATTGAAAAGAAACAAGAAAGGAAAACAAGAAAGAGAAAGTGCAGACTCAAAGAATCTACAAATGATTTCTGAAGAGTATCAATTAATAGGAGATCAATTGTATAAAAGAGGGATGGATGGATATTTAAGAATTTGTGTTCCTGAAGATAAATATGTTGAAATGTTATAAATGGCACATTCTGGAGTGGCAGGAGGTCATTTCTCAAGTGAAAGGACTGCTAAACTCATATTATATTCAGGTTTTTGGTGGCCAACTCTATTTCCTGATGCAAGAACATATATAAAAAGATGTGACATTTGTCAGAGAGTGAGTCAACCAAATAGAAGAGATAATATGCCATTAATACCATTAATTTCAGCAAGAGCCTTTAGTAAATGGGGGTTGGATTTGTTAAACGTCGCTTGCCATCAGAAGCGCGTTTAAACACCTATTCGGGTTCTTGGGAGTGGAAGGGGTCTTTTAAACAGAGGCCCTATGCTTGATTTTCCCCAAAATAACCACTTCATACATAGCAATATACTAATGTTCAAGAACTCTATCAAGAATCTGTTTACGCTTCATAATCTTACTATCTGTAATCGGACTCTTCCAAAGCTTACCGAACACACTCCAGTTAATGCTCTCTCAGCGTACAGCGCAGGCAATATTCAGTACCGTAATACAAGATTACTTTTGTCTAGCTTAAAGAACTGATCCAACACAAACTACCGTACACAACCGAGTCAATAATAGTAACTCAATCTGTACCGTGAAGGTGCGGATAATCCACCAGAACAGAAGACGCAGGATGGTTCAGAATTCTCAACAACACAGTACTGAACTATCATTACTAGAGCATGGGCTTCATCAAGCAGCTTACAGAACATCAACAAAACGGAGAGACACAACAGTACGCAGCATTATCAGAACAATCACAACGGAAACTACACAGAATGATTCGCTCAAAACAGACAGTCTGGCGATCTTCTCGTCATCTAGGTAAATCACAAACCGAACAGCTATCGATAAACAAACAAGACAGCGATGAGAACAGAATACTCAGAATTACTCAACGCACACCACAGCAACGTTACAGATCAATCACCCAGACAGATAGTCTGGTAATCCCACTGAGCGTCACCGAAGCGTCTCTTTTTCATTGATTTATAAAGATTACAAAACATCTTTGTAACAACCTTTCGTTCGTGCAGAATATGAAAAGATTCAGTCTTTACAATTGCCAATCCGGCGGCCAACTAACACTGGCACGCATGGTGGACTCGAACCCGCAGGTATACAAAAAAGCTTAGGGCTCATCTAGTATCCCTTCTAAATACATTGTTCTGGCTAATCTAAATGTCCGGGCAATTTTCTTCTTTAATGATTCTATCATCTGCTTCAAAATGTCTGGTTCCACCAGCTGAGCATCTGTGCGTACTGCACTTAAGGAAATGAACTGGGTCATCAAAACTTCTGCTTGTGTCTGCAGAAAAGCTTCTTGTAAATAAAACTCGTTTGACAGAGCTGCATCTCGAGTTACCTTCATATCTGCAATCTGCTTTTCAATTTTGGAGAGTCTTTCTTTCTGTACATCCAGTTGATACTCTCTCCTTTCTATCTCCTGATTCTAAAATTGGATTGTCCTGTAATAGGTGTCGTGCTCTCGGCGGGTACTTGCGATCTCTTTATGTAATTGCGCTTCCCCGGTCAATTTGCGTTTAAGAATACTGTTTACTTCAAATAAATCAGACTTGTTTCTTTGTAGTTCTTCATTAGTCTTCTTAAGAAAATCTGCCATCTCTTGTCCTTTCTGTACTACTTCATTTAGCTGTTGTCTGGTTTCTTCTAACAGATTGCCTAAAGCTATACGTGCATCCTCCTTGTCTTGGGCTAATTGTTTCAAATGCCTATTTTTAGCCTCTGCAGCGCACAATAAGTCTTCCTTTGTTCTAACTTCGGCCAAGATAGCATCTCTGTGATTTATAATTGTCTCCTGGTTGGCAAGTCGGGCCTGTAGCTCCTTAATCTGTTTATTTAAATTATGATTTTTTGCTTTGACTTTGACGAGTTCTTCCTGGAGTGGGCTAATATGAGCTTCCAGAACTCAACCTTATGTTGTAATTCATCCCGTATGTTATCACTCACTTCCTTCATTTGTATAGGTAGTTGTTGCGATAATTGGATTAGCATTTGTCCCATGGATGCTAGCTCAAAAAATACAGGGAGTGAAGGAAGCGAAGGATGAGAACAAGGCTGAGATGAAGAGGCTGTGAGGAGCTGATGGGAATTTGGTGGAGAATAGTTTGGTGACGAGGATGATGAAGCGGTAGGTTCCTCAGTGACAATGGGTGGAACAGGGATAGTGGGCTGAATTAGAGGTTCGGGTGGATGAGTAAGAAGAATAGTAGTTGTGTCGATTACCTTTTTGGTGGTTGCTTGCGTAGTGTCATTAGGGTCAGCAACTGTAGACTCCACTGCTCTAAGCAGTTCTTCGAAAACTTCTTTAATGATAGGTTCTCCATCATCTTGCTTTTCCTGCAAGCTGTAGACTCCACTGCTCTAAGCAGTTCTTCGAAAACTTCTTTAATGATAGGTTCTCCATCATCTTGCTTTTCCTGCTCAGATTGCTGTTTAGATTCTTCTTTTGATGAGCTTGTTTCAGAATCGGTGGTAGCATCCTGTTCTTGTTGCTTTTCTGAAGAAGACTGCGCTGATGAGTCATGATGCATTGATGTTGCAGTGCCATGGAAGGTTTCTTCTTCCTGTCCTTGTTCTTCTTTGTCATCTACTTTATCATTTGCAGTAGAACCCTGTACTTCACTGTCAGATGAACTTATTCTAATTCTTTTCCGGCGAAGGAGGTGGAAAATCTCTTCGTCATCCTCTTCCTCATCGTCCAATATTTGTGCAGACTCTTCATGGTGCAGAACGGGTCCTCGGGGTGGTGGTTGTGCTGCTAGAATGGTCGGAAATAGAAAAGATAGGATGTGTGGTAACCTTGATCTTGGCATATCCCCCTTGTTGACCTTTTTGATGATTGAAACACATTCTTTGTGAATGCGGCGGAAAAAGTATGATGCAAAATTTACAGGTTCTCTCGCAGCCATATCTATTGCCAAATAGAAAGGCCGAGAGATGCCATATGTGCGCTTTTGCAGATTTAAGATGGCAACTAAAAATTGGAATGCTGATCTTTCAGGCTCGGGGTGACAGAGTATTGCATATTCATTGGATGAGTGCCTAGGGAATAATTGATTCATTGTGGCTAATGGCAGATTAGGGCCATTCTCCCGACCTTGCGGAGAGAGCCGAAATGCATCAGCAAAGGTTTGGAGGGTAATTACGGTACGAGAGGGCAGGGAAGTGATAGGCCAACTCTGCTCCGTAGCAGGTGTGGCAGCAATGGCGGCGATGATTTGTGCGTAGAAAGGGTGGCAATCCACTGAATGCCAAGGTTCAGCGAAATTGACTAACCCACGGATGCGCAGGAACTCACCTACATCAGCAGGGAGTCCATCACAAAACACAGCAAAGTTTGCTAACGCTTCCATGGTGCGAAGACGAATAGCAGGCACAAGAACGCAATCGCACAGGATATATAGATAGCACAAACACACAGATCACACAGACACAATAGCGATTAACAGCGAAACGAGAAAGGTTAAGTAGATGCTTTGCAGCGAGAAGCAATCGAAATTACTAATCATCGCACGACGTTGAGATGATAACCTCATAACTTCGGTGTGCATGCATGAGCAGAACGATAATGCAGGGCAGCTGTTGAGCATAATTAGGTAGCAAAATGAGGATATTTACAGACACTTTTTATTAAGCATGCAAAAACAAAAAGAAAATAAATAACATGAAAAAACGAAGGACACGTCAGCGAGAATCAGGTGGTTGCTGATACGGCCGCAACTTTGAACCATTGATCACTTTCGGAAGAGGAATTCGGATCAACCTAGTCAATCGAAAAGTAGCTAGGCCCACTTGTTCAGTAATCCGGTAGGGACCGAACCATCGTAACTTGAATTTTCCAGCCGAGCGATTTGATTTTGCATTATAAAATAACACAAGCTGTCCTATCTTAAAAACTGGAGTTTTAAGATACCGGTCGTGAGTACGAGCGTGCCTTAATTGCACTTCCTGAATAGTCAGAAAACTTTCCCAGCGATGCTCATCTAGTTCTCTGAGTGTGTCCAACCGAAATGGCAAGGACTCTTCCGGTAACAACTTCTGAGTGATGGCCACACGTAAACTAGGAATAACAACTTCCATTGGAGCTATGGCTTCCAGTCCGTAAGCCAGTTTGAAAGGGGTTAGTCATGTTGCTACCTTGTATGAGGTCCGGTATGCCCATAATACTGCAGGTAACAATTGATCCCATCTTTCCGATGATTCCAGAATCAGTTTACAAAGCATATTCAACAAAGTCTTGTTTGTACTTTCAGCTAAGCCATTTGCATGAGGATAATACAGTGAACTGAACTTATGCATAATCTGAAAAGAATGTGTGAGCACTTTCATTAAATTGTTAACAAAATGCGTGCCTTGATCTGTCACAAGCTCCAAAGGTAAGCCAAAACGCGGGAAAACATCCTTCATTAGACACTTTGCTACCGAAACAGATGTAGCATACCATAAAGCCCAGGCTTCTGCCCATCTGGTAGCATAATCTGTACATGTTAGAATGTAACGATTATTATTGAGTATGGCTGGAGGTGTAATAGGCCCAATAAAGTCAAGACCCCACTTCTGGAAAGGTTCTAAAGGTAAGACAGGTTGTAGAGGGAAAAAATGGCGTTGTAACGGCTGTGCAGACCTCTGACAATTATCACATTGTTTGACAAACTGAGATACATCCGTGTACATAGTAGGCCACCATAGTCCGCTTTGCAGAATTTTCCGGTACGTTAAATCTGTTGCAAAATGTCCACCGGAAGGAATTGAGTGAGCCAAAGTAATGACTGAGTTAACTTCATGTGGAGGAATACAACGAAGTAAAATTCCAGTGTGATCCATATAATACAACTCTCCAGCAATCAACCAAAATTTCCGACTGTACACTGCAATTTTCCTACGCATTGCAGGAGAAATCTGAGCAGGAAGACATCCATCCGTAAGAAAAGTGAATATCTGATCATAATATGTAGATGGCATAGGGGGTTCTACCGATTCATCCTGAATTGGATTAGTAACATAAATCGCTGGTGTGGTGTCATCTACTCCGACCGGAGCTTCACCGGAATCTAAGCGAGAAAGGAAATCTGCTAATGCATGTGAACTGTCGGGCCAATGAATTACTTCGTAATCAAACTCTTGTAAAAGTAGAACCCAACGCGCTAATCGACCACCTAAATGCTGTTGACGTACCAGATAGACAAGTGCAGCATGATCTACATGAAAAGTAAATTTGCGGCCAACTAAATAGTGCCTGAATTTCTTTACAGAATACACTAAACCCAGACATTCTCTTTCAGTTATAGAGTAATTCTTTTCTGCAGGAGCAAGTCTTCTACTCGCATAGTAAACAGGCCAGAACCACTTATTAGTTTGTTGCATTAAAACACTGCCGATGGCAATATCTGATGTGTCTACAAAAACATGAAATGGGCGTTCCCAATCACAAGGTTGTAGAATTGGAACCTACATTAATAAGCTTTTGAGACAATCAAATGTTGTTTGACATTCCTGAGTCCAAACAAACTGTCGAGGAGTATTGGTTATTAATCTATTCAGAGGTATTTCCAAATGAGCGAGCCACCGTAAATGTCGACCATGCCATCTAACTTGACCCATGAATCTCATTACTTCTTTCGGCGTAGTAGGCACAGGTGCTTCTAATACAGCTGCAATTTTATCTGGATCGACTTGTATGCCTTGTGCAGACACAATATGGCCAAGCAGCTTACCACATGAAACCGCAAACACAGACTTGTTTGGGTTCAGGTAGAGTCTGTATTCACGAAACTTCTCAAAGCAACACCATAAATGATACAGGTGTGCTACCATCTTACCGAATAAAGAGAAATCATCTAGATATACTTGCATGAAAGAAGTAAGATATGGGGAGAAGATTTCTTGCATACATCGTTGAAAAGTACTAGGAGCATTTCTTAGCCCAAACCACATAACAGTACAAGCAAAAACATCCCAATTGGTAATGAACGTTGTTTTTGGTATATCTTCCTCAGCCATTCTGACCTGATTATACCCACTATATCCATCCAGAAATGAATACATTTCGTGCCCAGCCACTCTATCCAGCTTTGTATCAAGAAATGGAAGAGGAAACCGATCTGGCACCGTAGCTGCATTCAGTTTCTGGTAATCCACACATATGCGTAGCTGCTTATTCTTCTTAGGGACGATAACAATGGGTGATATCCACTCAACATGTTCTATTGGAACAATGAATCCAACTTTTAATAACCTATCAAGCTCTGCCTTTACCTGTGCTGTGTAGTTAGGATTCATCGGGTAGCTGGGTTGTTTAATTGGTTTTGCTTCCGGTTTAAGTACAACTCGATGCTGATATATGCGAGGATCCAGACCCTTCATGTCAGGGTAATCCCATGCAAAAACATCAGCGAACTCACGAAGTAACTGGATCAGATCTGCTTGAAATACTTCAGACAATCCTTCCTTTATTTTGACAGGTCATGGATTAACTTCATCCCCTAAATTATATGTGATCAATTGATCTTCTAGAACATAGAATTGACGAGGTTTTTCTGAATCATCGACTGATTGTAAAAGCTGTTGTATAGCAGTTTCATCCTTAGCAGTAGTATTTTCTGTTTCTACTTCTTCGGTCACAGGCATCACCGTACAAACTGCCGGATTCCAGTGATCTACAACAGATTGTAAATCAACAGTCCCTAAGGAAATTAAATCTATGTTATTCTTCAAAAATTCTTCTTCTTCGTCATCGGATAAACCATCTAGCATGTGAACTGGTTCTGCCACATAAGGTCTAGCATGTAGTTCACAGGGCGGAATAGCATCTAATTTTACCACATATTTTTGGTTATTGTCTTTGAAAGTGAGTTCCTGTGCGGACCAATCCTGTATAACCTTAGCTTGTTTCAGCCAAGGACGGCCGAAAAGAAGGTTATAATCAAGACTAGACTCCGGTAGTTCTAGAACTACGAAAGTCATCTTAAAAGTGGTTCCCTGCAAAGTGATTGGCACATTCCGTACGAGTCCTACTGGATGGACTCTGGATTGGTCGGCCATTCTAACAGAAAACTGCACAGGTTCAATTTCGGTCCATCCTAACTTTTTACAAAGTGCTGCAGTAGCTATGTTTACACCGGACCCACCATCAATTAATACTTAAGAAATTTTATGATTTTTGTACCATACCGTAATTAAAGGAATCGAGTGATCCACCGTAGAGTCAGTTTCTAGTTATACTGTTGCCGTTGCTGGAATGCAGGCAGACTCATGACTGAACTGTTGTTGAACTCCTGGTACTAATGCAAGTAACTGGCCAAGAGGAAGAGTAATGGATGCTTTAGATAAAATTTCCCATGCTTGATCTGCTTG
Source organism: Ceratopteris richardii (assembly GCA_020310875.1). Classification (NCBI taxonomy): domain Eukaryota; kingdom Viridiplantae; phylum Streptophyta; class Polypodiopsida; order Polypodiales; family Pteridaceae; genus Ceratopteris; species Ceratopteris richardii. Next base: position 64,473,527 of record CM035437.1, on the reverse strand, counting down.
ATTTGTATTTTTCACCGATTTTGAAGACGATGCGTCAGTTACTGGGATTGACTCTTGCTCTTGTGCAGTTTCTTTTGACAGCGGAAGTTGGGTCACCGGAATCGGGTCTGGGAACACTCTAGGTTCCTGGGTGGTCCATTTACTTGCTTTGTCATACATTCTTTGTTGTTTGCGGATGCCTGGTTCAAATATCTCAGCTTCTGGTTGTAGTGGCTTGCCGGATCTGGTCTGAACTACTGCAGCTTGTGTTTCTATGGGTGTGATATGAACCATATTTGTCATTGGGTTCTGGTGCTCCTTCTTCCTTTGATCATATTCGGACGCATCTTTACAAAATCTTCGAATGTGTCCTAATTCACCACAGACATGACAACAAGGAGGTGGCAAAGCATTACCTTCTTGTGGTGGACCTGTCTGCCAGCGGTTTGCATTGTAGTTATTATTTCTCTGTCCTTGATAATTCCGATAGCCTTGCTGCTGGTTGTTTCTGATTTGAGGAGGTACATAGTGATTGGCAGGCTGCACTGGTTCTTGTATAATTGCATTTACTGTTGCTGTTCCCTGCACTTTGGTGTTGTATGCACAATTTTCGGTGGAATGTCCGGTCATATTGCAGATAGCGCAAAATAACTGATTAAGGGCACAAGTGGCACTGGTATGCCCTGAATTCTTGCACGTGGTGCAGTACATCTGTTTGGTCGGATCTTCGGCAACATTCGTACTCGCTTTTAACCATTCCAGGTCTTCTGTAAATCCTCCTACCTTATTCTCGAGCGGCAAAGCCATTGCAATAACCGCATCTAATGTCATAGCTCCCACACAGCGGATGATCATAATCTGTCTGAGCTACGGAGTTAACCCATTGATTAACCATTCAGTGATGACATCATCCGGCAGGTTTGCATGGGCCAGCGATAGTTGCCTCAAATGCGTTCGGAACAGGGTGGCATATTCCTGCACGGTCTGGTGCAGTTTCTGTTTGTTGTTCTGTAAATAATCAAAAATTTCTGCCGGATTTTTCTTTAACCGGAATCTCTGCAGAAATGCATCCCTTACTGCTTCATAAGTCACAAAATGATTAAAATCATATTTTGTAAGCCATCTGGCTGCCTCATTAACCAATGTAGACTGGAATACAATAGCTTTGTATGCCAGATCAGGGGGATGATTTAATACTGCATAACTAATTTCAAAAGTACGTACGTGGGCATCAGGATCATCACCTGAAAACCCACCAAATTTGGTGTATGTCACTCCTATTGGAGCCGGTCGAGGTGGAAATGGATGTTGTTGTTGCTGCTGCTTTTGTTGTTGTTGTTGTTGTTGCCCACTCATTGTGCTGGCGGTTGTATTGTTACTATCTTCTGAGTCCCGAGGCTGAATATCTGAACCGTCAGAATCTGTATCATCAGCCTATGCACTTTCCGTCTTGATAATATCGTTCAGTATCCTTCGGATTTCAGTTTCGAATAAGCTACCTTCCTCCTTGATATCAAATGTAGGGAAACTTACTCCGAATAGTGGTGAGTGGAATGAAGATTCACTAGGAAATGGTAAACCGTCACCGAAAAATTGTGAACTCTCGGCAACGGGTACCGAAGTATCACCGAAATTTGTCGTAATTTCACCAAAACAAGGTAATTTTTCACCTTCACTGATTTCGTTGGCCAACACGCTTCTATCCTTAGACAAATTCGAATCTTGACCAGATGATGTTAGGTCAACTGCATACTGCGTCTTGGTAGATTCTGGAGTGACTATATCTTCGATAGACTGTGCCACAATCGCACCGGAATCTGCCGAAATTGCAGTAAGTTCCACCGGAATTCTACCGGAATCGCTACTAGCGTTCTTCACTTTCTTGATAACTAGGTTGAACTTATCTACGCTTCTTCCTCCTGGAGGCGTCCTTAGCAAATTAGGTATCGCCCAGGACTGTTGGTTTCTTCTATGCTTCGGGTATGATTCACCGAAACGAGTAAGCGGCATATACTATGTTTGCAATACTTTATGTACTATTCTTCTTTACGGTCGATTCACAACCTATGACTACTTTCACAATCGATCAATGAACACTCTTGATGCCACATTCGCACAGACAAATGGCAACAATCTGCTGCCACTTTCCCACAGATGGCGCCAGTGTTAAACGTCACTTGCCGTCAGAAGCGTGTTTAAACACCTATTCGGGTTCTTGGGAGTGGAAGGGGTCTGTTAAACAGAAGCCCTATGCTTGATTTTCCCCAAAATAACCACTTCATACACAGCAATATACTAATGTTCAAGAACTCTATCAAGAATCTGTTTACGCTTCACAATCTTACTATCTGTAATCGGACTCTTCCAAAGCTTACCGAACACACTCTAGTTAATGCTCTCTCAGCGTACAGCGCAGGCAATATTCAGTATCGTAATACAAGATTACTTTTTTCTAGCTTAAAGAACTGATCCAACACAAACTACCGTACACAACCGAGTCAATAATAGTAACTCAATCTATACCGTGCAAGTGCGGATAATCCACCAGAACAGAAGACGCAGGATGATTCAGAATTCTCAACCACACAGTACTAAGCTGTCATTACTGAAGCATGGGCTTCATCAAACAGCTTACAAAACATCAACAAAACGGAGAGACACAACAGTACGCAGCATTATCAGAACAATCACAATGGAAACTACACAAAATGATTCGCTCAAACAGACAGTCTGGCAATCTTCTGGTCGTCTAGGTAAATCACAAACCGAACAGGTATCGATAAACAAACAAGACAATGATGAGAACAGAATACTCAGAATTACTCAACGCACACCACAGCAACGTTACAGATCAATCACCTAGACAGACAGTCTGGTGATCCCACTGAGCATCACCGAAGCGTCTCTTTTTCATTGATTTATAAAGATTAGAGAACATCTTTGTAACAACCTTTCGTTCGTGCGGAATATGAAAAGATTCAGTCTTTACAATTGCCAATCCGGCGGCCGACTAACAGATTTCATTGGACCCATACATCCTCCAGCAAAACAATCCCATGCTGAATACATAATAGTGGCCACAAATTACTTGACCAAATGGGCAGAGGCTAGAGCTACAAAAAAGAATGATGCTCATACTACTGCAGGATTTCTCTATGAAAATATCATCACCAGATTTGGAGTACCAATTGAATTGGTAAGTGATAGGGGGACTCATTTTTTGAACCAAATCATAGAAAACATGACTGAATATTTCATGATTAGCCATAGAAAGTCAGCCCCATATCACCCACAAGCCAATGGGTTAACAGAAAGTACTAATAAAGTACTTTGCACTGTATTGTCAAAATTGGTAAACACAAGCAGGAATGATTGGGATTTACAACTTAATCATGTCCTATGGGTCTATTGAGTGGCATACAAAACTTCATTAGGAACCACACCATTCAATCTGGTATCTGGACAAAATGCAGTTCTGCCCATGGAATTCCTTATTCCAACACTAAAGGTGGGAATTCAATACAAATGGACTGGACATGAATTATCTGAGAGAGTGATGGAATTGGAAGAACTAGGAGCTTCTAGACTCCAAGCAATTATGAGCATATATGCAGAGAAGAAAAGACAAAAAGCTTATCATGATGTTCGTATAAAAGAAAAAGATCTACAAGAAGGAGATCTAGTTCTGGCATACACAGTAAAGGAACATCTGAAGAAATTTCAAAAAAAAGGACATGGGCCTTATATTATCAATCAGATCAGTAATAGTGGAGCTATTCAATTAGCTAACATAGATGGAGAAATCATGCCAAATTTCATAAGTGGATGTAGAGTAAAAAGGTATGATCTTTGTCACTCTAGCACAATGGTGAGTACCAACGTGAGAAGATTCACCTCATAATTGTCAACCCGTGGAGACGTGAGGACTAGTATGAAGACTATGAGCAAGTGAAGGCACAAGTGAGTGAGTGAGAAGCACACAAGCATGCACACACATACACACACACGCGCACACAAGCAAGAACAAGGAGAGGAACAATGGAGTTCTTTGCATTAATCAAAAGGTCTCTTACATAAGCTCAATTCATAAACAATCTAACCCCCAAAATGAGCTCTCTAGCTCTTTTTATAGTTTTTTGACTAGTTTTGGCCCTGTCCAGACCTAGTGTCCGGCCTAGTTAAAAATTAGGTTCCAGGGCTTATTTGAGGGCTCAAACGAAGTCTAAAAATTATGAAAATTGGTACGATGGTACTTCTAATACTCCTCAAGCTCGAGGACTCCTCGGCTTGCACAAAATGGAGTCTATTCTACCAAAAACGGGATTTACAATGTTTGTGTAGTGATTAAAATCACTTGAGTTGTACATAATCCATGGGAAAAAATGATTTGGCCTTGTTGCCGTATTGTGCATGACTCCTCTGTTGCTTTGTATGCCAACACTCCCCCCTTCCTACCGTCTGTCGCCCCTGACAGACCTTTGTTCTCTCGGGTGGTCGATGTAATATTGGATGACATTGGTGGCCAGTTCATGTTCTCCTATCCTTAAGCCTCTTGCTAGATCAGCTTCCAATGCATCCCAATTTATTGCACCAGGGGTCTCTGGTTGCGGGGTGGTGTAGTACTCTGAGTACATTGCTTGTTCACAAGCAAACAGTTGGAGCAGATGTGTTGGCTTTGGTGCGAAAATCTCCGAGTGATACTCCCAGAAACCTGATCTGAACATTTCTTCGAAGGTCTGTTTGTAGCAGGCAGGGAGGTATTTGATGCGTGCATGCCAAGCGTAAGCCACACGAATACTGGGGGTGGTGCTCATGTCATACACCAAGTCGTAATTTCCATTGCTAAACCCCGGGAGACGTACCTGTGGTGCGGCTGCATTTCTAAAGGTCTTCAGGACTACTTGTATCATATCTAAGATTTTAAGCATCACTTGCGCTGCTACATCTTGCATGGGCTTCAAGCGCGGCATCCAGTGGCGAATGGTTCCCATCATATATGCTACCGACGGTGGTCCCTGTGGTGGCGCAATGTACGGGTAGTTCAGCCATTCCTTGCATTGCGCGTTGTTCTGTACCTTGATATTGAATGCCTTCCAAGACCTGCGGCGTGGGACTGGACCGTAGCATGGATTGTACAGGAGGTGGAAAGGCGCGTTGTTCCATGTGCGTAGCATTTCTGGATATGTCTCTAGAAGTTTCTGCCGCCATGTGGGTTGACGAATTTTGCCTTTTTGCACCTCTGGAGGAAGGTCTTCAGGTTGAAATTGGGTCGCAAAGGTAGGAATCTGACCCGTGACTCTTTGTATTTCTGCATTATAATCAGCCAAGATAATATAATACGGCCTGTATTGGAGTTCAGATGAGAGGATCAGGCGTCTCGATGACAGGTTCTTAAAGTAAGCCGATTGTAACACAGTTTCCTCTATGACCCTCATGGCCTGATTTTGCACTACTGTGCGCTCTTCGTGCGAACTCCCGATTTCCTCCACTTGATGTAGCCATGGGGGCCGTGGTGCCTCGAATGTGTCCTGCGCTTCTTCTGTTTGTTGGCCTCCTGGGAATGGTTGCGGATCGTATTCTTCGTCAAACGTTTGTTCCACAGGAATTTGCACAACTTCTTCGTCCGTGGGAGCCTCTGGAGGGGAAGATGGTCTCTCATATTGTAGTAGGCGTGTTTGCAATTCAGTGACCTGTTTCTGGAGATCTTTTATGGCCTCTGCGTCTGTGAGAAGTGAAGCCGCGGAGGGGGTGGTTGGAGAGGCTGATGAAGGTCCTTGTTGGTGTTCCTGCTTCAATTGTCCCAGTTCCTCCGATAGTTTATCATGTGCTTCAAGCAGCATGGCATAGTCTTCCAATATGATCTTGATATTATCGGGGGTCACTGCTTGAAACTTGGATGGGCTGATGGGTGCCCCCGGTGTGCTCTCAATAGCTGCCTCCAGGTTCTCTTGATTTTGTATTTGCAGGCGTCTATTCTCTTCCTGAGCAGCCGCAAGATGGCGTTTGAGTAGTGCCATATTTCGCTGAAGTTTTGAGTTGCGGTCCAGCTGTGTCCGTAGGTGACCTTCTACCACCTGCACCGCTTCCTGATCTACGTTCTGTAACTGTACCTCCAATATGCCATGAGCTTCTTGGAGAGTTTGGAATTGTGTGTGGAGGCGAGCATTTTCCGCTTCTAGTGCCGCAAGGCGGTGCTGTAGTGTCTCTGAGTGCTCGTGCAGGCATTCGTTTTGTTGCTGGAGCTGAATGTAATCTGTCCTTAAATTTGATATACAAGCCAACATGGTGTCCAATGCATTTCCTATAGATGAGTGGGTGGTGTTTACAGTCGGAGATGCATGGGAAGGGAATTGGGGAAGGGAAACAGTGAATGATGTGTCTACGAAAGTTGTGTGTGTGAGTGAAATTGGTGGAGGGGGAATGGGAGGAGGTGAAATCGTGGGGGGAGGTGCCGTGGGTGGTGAAATGTCCATACCTTCAGGAGTGGGTGTGAGTGTGGGGTCTGCCATATACATTGGGATGGTAGGTGGTGTGTGTGTGGAAGTGGTGAATAGATGCGAAGTGGGGTGGGGAGCTGAAAAGACAGGAAATGGTTGAGACCCTGGTTGAAAAGCTCTAGCAAGGAGGTCATGGAGGGATTGTAGAAATGGAGAGAGAGAGGTCGGGGGTTGAGGTCGTAAATTTGAGGGGGGCTGGAAGGGTTGCGTGGTAGCAGGGAAACCCATGAATGTGGATCTAGGGTCAGGATGACCTATGGCTGAGGGCATGGGTGATGGTTGCCCTAGGGTAGGCTCTAGGAGCGGTTCGGTGGATTGTGTAGTGATGGGGGTTGCTTCAAAGATTGGGTTATCAGTGGTAGAGAATAGGGTGGAACTAGAGATGGGAGTACGGAAGATGAAGGTTGGGTCGGTGGGTTGAGTGGTCGAGGTGATTTCCACTGTTTTTGCTCTAGGAGGTGATGGTGGGGGTGTGGGTGGTAGTGGTTCGGTGGACTCCTCCTGGGTGACTGGGTGCTGTTGGCTAGCCGTTTCGGTTGCTTGGGAGGTTGTCCTGATAGGTTCAGATGTAATAGTTGGCTCTTCTGCAACTGTAATGGGAATCTGGATATTCTTCCCTGAGCGTGGTCGTGTCTGGAACCTTCGTGGGTCATATTGAACTGGAGACCTCTGAATGGCAGTGCGCACTGCTTCCACTACCCCATATGTTTCTGCCATCAATAAGAGACCTTCCCTATACTCTGAGTCAACTCCTGCTTCTTCCAACAACTGAGTCATGAGTACTCTGCTACTCTGTTCGGTGAGTAGTTGTTGCGATCGCACTCTTTCCATAATCTGATACAGCCTTCGAAGTTCTGCTGTACAGGCTGGGGCTTCAGTGGTCTCCTCTTCATACGCTCCTTCTTCTTCTAGGTGTCCTTGTTGTTGACCTTGCTGAGCGTCACTCCAATGTACATGTCGACCGTCTGTAGACTTTCTTCTTCTTCGTGAGGATGTGCCTTGTTCCTCTGCCTCTGAATAAAACTCCACATCGGAGAATTGTTTACTTTGTAGGAATGCTTCGAAGTCCTGGGGGTCCATTCCTTCAGCATCTCCAGTGGCAGCAAATTCGAATTCAGGTGGAACAGGAGGAGCCGATGGGGTAGCTTGTGTCGTAGTGTCAGATCCCGACCTGGGTATCCTAATGGTAAAGGGAGGTACAGTGGCCTCCCTTCGTGGCGATACCTCAGGAGTAGTTAGAACTTCCCTTGTCTGGACACAAGGGATCGCACCCCTCATGCGCTTGGATTGATGTGTGGACGTCTTGAGCCTTTTAAACATTTGTAATTGTGCCCAAGTTAAGGCACGTTCAATGGGGACATCGTACGCTAGGCACCGGTAAATGATGCGTGTGATTGCACAGCATCCATTCACCACTAATTTCCTAGAAGACCGTTTGTTTGCTTCATACAATTGATCTATAATCCATACCGGTAGCTTAATGGGTAACGCACCTGCTTCCGCTAAGTAGAGAGCGAACCAGATCCTCTTGTGTGGTTGTGTGAATCGGTCTTGGCCGGGAAAGGCGAAATGTTGCATGCACATGCGGAGAGGGATGGACACATTCGGGGTGAGTGCTGCCATGTCTTTAAGCTTCAATAGTTTCCTATCCTTCATGTTAGTGGGAACAAGCGCATCCTTTTCAGAGGGTACATGCGTGCCGTGCATATTCAAAGCATCGCTTACCAACTCCACAGTAAGTTCAAACCTCTTTAACTCGTTGTTGCCCAGCAATGAGAGAAGAACAAATGATCCGGGTTTGTCCTTTTCTTCATTAGCTTGTAATGTGGAGACCAAATAGTAACATCGGAGGAGATCGGGTTTAGGTAGTGGGGCTTCAAAGTATTCTGCCAGCCCTGCTCGTTGCCATATGGTCTGGAGATCCTCGGTGTTCTGTAAAGTCTCGAACTCCTTGGAGAAAAATTGGAATCGCACCCATGATCTGTCATACTCGCACTTAGACTCCCATATATACTTGGCCTCTCCTAATGGACCTGGCATGCCATTGAACCAATGAGAATTGGCGTGGACTCTTTCTGTGATCCCTGTGGGTGGATCCGGCACCGGGATTTGCTGAAGGTGCTGCAGCTCCACTGGTCATTCAGTTGGTGGCACATCCACAGGTAGACTATCCACATCAATTCCTGCAGTAAGTATCCCTACTTGTGAGCCCGAACCTGTCGCTTCTGCCATTTTACTGCTTGCCTTCTAATTCTGTGAGAATATAGAATCATGTGTTAACATCGTAATGGACAGAATAAATCCGTTGTTGTCCCCGTTACAACATTAACATGAGGTAGATGGTGAGTTAGTGGTTAGTAAGTGCACGAAGACAGTGTGTGTAGTTAATGCTTGGGTATTCCTAGGAGACTAATGCAGTTAGTAAGTGGGGGTGAATTTACAAATTGGGGTCGGGGGGTTTACTACAAGTCTTAAGCTGCCAAATGCAGTGGATTGGTTTTTCTTTTGGTTTCATAGAGATGCTAGAGAACATTATAGGTGTATCAGATTGAACATGAGGCCTTTTAGGGACCCATTTACAAATGATTCTGTTCGTGCTCATGGGCCTTGGTGTGTTCGTGAGTGTTGAAAACGAGTGGATGCCGGTTGTGCGAGTGAATGGTTTATGCTGTATAGGTTGTGGCTTCGGCGTAGCTATTTGCGCCCGCAAGCAAGCCTTAGGCACCCAAATTTGTCTTGATTGTGGGCTAGCCTTCATCAACTTCTTGGGCACCCAAATAGATTTCACGTTAGCAGAAGAATTTCCGAAAGACTTCTTATTAGTGTCGTGTTGTTGGTTACTAATAAGAGGCTTTGCCCGTGTGGTTGGCTTGAGTGCAACCGGGTGTTCGCCTTTCCGCACCCACACTTGTTTCACTTGCTGGGACATTTTGTTGCGCAGGTACTTTGGATCCCCGACATAGGTAGTACTCTGCTTCTTCTGCCTTTGATCCACCTTTGGTTGTTGCCTCCTTCTGGCCTTTGGAAAAGAAGGGAGTTCCTTTGCATCCCTGACTCCTTTTTTGCGAATATCATTCCTCTGCAACACATAGTTTTGGACAAGAACAACATGGTCATCTTCATGTGTATTCCTGGAAGGACCAGGAGTCTGTGCCTTTCCTAGTTCCTTAAGTGCTCCATTATCTAACTCTACTGTAATTCGACTATGATTGACCCAAACCTGAAGAAGTCCACTTCTTAAGTTTAAGTTGACTGCTTGGTCATAGATCCAATCTTGACCCAAGACAAAAGGTTCAGTGAGATCCTCGTCTTGACACACTAGTACTTTAACTGTTATAGCCTCATCATGAATATAGAGGGGAAGTTCCACCTCGCCCATGCAAGGGGTTTCCACGCCTCCCAATCCTATGAGATACGCTTCCACAGGATTGACAGTTAATTGCAACTCTTGACAGTAAGATAATTTAACAGCACTAGTGGCTGCACCTGAGTCAATCAAGGCTCTTACGGTCCTTGCACTCTTTCCTTGTCCTATATCTAGGGTTATGAAAGGACGTCGATCAATTATCCTATGTGAGCTTGTTCCTGCGACTTCACACATGGCCATAGGATATCCTTGATCTGCATAGTCATTTGTTCTAGGCTGATCTCTACCTTGCCTTCGTAACTTCATCCTTCTGATGCGTTCTAAAGCTTCTGCTTGAGCTTCTTCTCGAATTCGCTTTTCTTCCTCTTTGCGTTTCTTAGCAGTGTTGAGTCGGCTGAGCATTTCCTCCGTGAGGGGTTCCTGATACAACTTGACTCTGCAACCGCTAATATAGTTTGGGAGAATATCACCTTCTAACATGGCTAATTGTACTGCTCCACTCGTGGAGATCCTATTGATAATCATAGGTCCGTAGCCTCTCTTTTCTAGCTTCCTTGCGTGTTGTTTCAATGTATAGACTAAAACTAGATCTCCTGCTTTCAAGCCCTTATCCTTCACATGGGCATCGAAATATGCCTTCTGTCTCTTCTTGGCTGCATATATTCCTGCAGCTGCTCTCAGTCTTGTTTCTCCTAATCGTTCAAGGTCAAAGATCCTAGAGGAGAGCTCATGACCTGTCCATTCGTGCTCTTGTGCTACTCTCAATGTAGGAATCAGGAAGTCCAAGGGTAGCACAGCGTTTTGGCCGAATACCATCTGAAAGGGGGTGGCTTGGAGTACCGTTTTGTAGGCAACTCGGTATGCCCAAACAGCATGGTGTAGCTGTTTGTCCCAATCAGAGCGTTTAGTGTTCACTAATTTCGTCAGTACATTGCATAAGATCTTATTAGTGCTCTCAGCTTGCCCATTAGCTTGAGGGTGATAGGGGGCAGACTTCTTATGTATTACCAAGAATTCTTGGAGTAGATTTTCAATCACTTCGTTCAAGAAGTGAGTGCCTCTATCACTTACAAGCTCTATAGGTAGCCCATATCTTGTGAACACATTCTCAAACAAGAATTTAGCAGTTGTTTGAGCATCGTTCTTTGTCGTAGCCTTTACCTCTACCCACTTGGTGAGATAATCTGTGGCCACAATGATGTATTCCGCATGAGAACCTTTAGCTGGGGGATTAATAGGACCTACGAAGTCTATTCCCCACTTAGAGAATGCACGTCCACCCATCATAGGTTTCAGTGGCATCTCATCTTTGCGTATAGGATACTGAGTCCTCTGACAGACATCACACCGTTTCACATAGGTATGTGCATCCATGTGAAGGGTAGGCCACCAGAAACCCGCAAATAGTATTGCCTTGATCACCCGATCCGGTCCAAAGTGTCCTCCTGCTACACCTTGGTGAGCAGTTTCTAAGATCTTAAGATACTCACTTTCATGGACACATAGCCTCAGGTAACCATCTTTACCACGCTTATATAGATTATCACCAATGAGTGAATAATCCTGGGCTTCTTGTTCTAAACTCCTTTTCCTAGCTAGAGTCATGTCTGGAGAGAATGTGTTTGTCCTCAAGAATGATACTAGAGGTTCACTCCAATCTGGCACAATGGATACTTGATAGAGAGTGGCATGTTCCACAGGTGGTTTAGTGCAACAGATTGGGCATTCCTTGCACAACTCTTGGACATCAGCTTCCATAGTTGGCCAATGTACTCCGAGTCTCTTTAGGGTCTGTAAAGTTCGTTGCTTTGAATGGTGTTGCTCTAGTGCACCTACATGTGCTAATTGCAACCATTTAGAGTACTCATCCTCTTCTACGCAACAAGCCAAGATCCCTTGATCTGTGTGCTTGTACATACTCCCTGCCATGATGTGGTACTTTTGGGCTTTTACAACCTCTCTATTCCGTGTGTTTATCACTGGATGATTAGGCCCGTATGTCAATACTGGTACCAATGGCTTAGCCCACTGCGGCACCACTTCCAGATTAAACAAGTAAGCATCAGGAAGGTCATCTGATACTCCTTGTGGGGCTTCTCCCGATGTGAGCCTAGAAAGATGATCAGCTCTCAAATGGGTCCTCCCTTTCCTTACCACAACCTCAAAATCATATTCCATTAGCAAGAGAAACCATCTCACTAACCTTCCTGTATTGCATGGCTTGTTTACAAGGTATAGCAATGCCTGATGATCAGTAAAAAATTTAAACTTATTTGCAAGCAAATAGTGTCTAAATTTCTTAACTGCATATACCATGCCTAAGCCTTCTCTCTCCGTAGTGGTGTAATTCCGTTCAGCCGCATTCAATTGTCTACTGGCATAGGCAATTGGAAGATCCATATTACCTTCACCAGTAGGTTGTGCAAGCACACATCCAATAGCATAATTGGATGCATCCACGTGAACATGGAATGGCTTATTCCAATCTGGTGTGGTCAAGATTGGTGCTGAACATAATCTTCGTTTAAGCTCTTGGAAGGAATTCTCACATTCATCCGTCCACTCAAAGTTTGTCAGAAGTCCGTACATGGGCTTTGCAATGACAGCATACATGTGTATAAATCGTCGATAATAACCACAATGCCCCATGAAAGCTTGTACTTCCTTGACATTCTTTGGCCTAGGTAGTTCTGCTATAGCTCGCACTTTCTCTTCGTCAGTGGATATGCCATTCTTTGACACTGTGTCCTAGAATCTTGCCTTGCCTGACCATGAAAACACACTTTTTTGGGTTCAGGCAGACTTGATATTCTCTACATTTGTCAAAGATTTGTCTGAGTTCAGGAATATGGGTTTGCCTAATGTTGGAATGGGCACAAAGATCATCAACATAGACTTCTAAATTCTTCCTCAGGAACTCCTTAAATACATGGCACATCAGCCTCTGGAAGGTTGCTGGTGCATTGGTAAGCCCAAATGGCATTACTCTAAAAGCAAAAATGCCCCATTCTGTGGCAAAGGCTGTCTTATGCTGATCCTCTGGAGCTATGGCTACTTGATTGTAGCCCGAAAATCCATCAAGGAACCTGTACACTTCCTTGCCTGCCACTCTTTCTAAGAGATGTTCTGTGATGGGAAGCGGATAGTTATCTCGAATAGTGGCTGCATTAACCTTCTTCAAGTTAATGCACACGCGCAGTTTGCCATTCTTCTTGGGCACCACTACGATGGGTGATACCCACTCAGTGTGCTCAATTTCATAGATAAATCCAGCTTTGACCAGTCTATCTATCTCTTCCTTGATCTTAGCAGCATAATTATCGTTATATGTATAAGGCTTTTGCTTAGAGGGTTTGGCATCTGAGGTCATGGGGATAGTGTGTGAGCATATATCAGGGTCGACACCTTTCAAATCCTTGTAACTCCAAGCGAATACATCTCTGTATTCTCTTAGCAAGGCAATCAATTCGTGCTCTTCTTCCTCTGTTAGGTCATGACCTATGTACGTGCATCTCTCCTCTCCTTCTTCTAGGGCCACTACTATTTTCTTGGTGGTTTCTTTGTTATCATAGGCCTCTCCTGATTGTGCCTCTCGTTTAGGCATTCTTATCATGACTCTCCTGTCATCTATCTCATACTTCTTAAAATTTTATGGGACCTCAAACAAAGATTCTTCCTCTTCTGGTGAGGCTTCTCTCTTCTTTCGTTTCTTCCCTTCTTCCTTCTGGGTCACCTGTGTTGCTAATCTTACATCATTTGTAAGCTCTCCATGCCTCTGGGGTTGAAATTCTACTTCATGGAAGTATTCTTCATCTGATGCAAATGGTGGGTCCATAATGATTGACTCTAGGTCGGAGTCACTTGCATCCTCAAATGCATCAGGGCTAGGTTCGCATTCTTCTAGAACTGCCTCTCCCGTGATTGGCTCTATGGAGAAGACTGAAATGTCATAGCCATCCTCATCACAGTGAGGTGTCCATTGTTCTTCATTGATGGCTACATCCATTGTTGCTAAAATTTCTGCCCAGCCATGGGGTTCAAATTCCTCGTCTGGAAAAACTACAGGTGCATAGGCTGGGTCTTGAATGGGTCTATGGGTTTCGTTTGCACCTATTTCTCTGGCCTTTTCTCTCTTCTCTTCCTCTACTGCTACTTTGCACATCCATAAGTGGGTGTCTTCATGCATCCATGAGGATCCTGACCCTATGGAATGCACTGATTCTGTATCATCTTTGGCTCTATGGATGGGATTCCATTGGATAGGAGGGACATCTCTATGAGAATAATCCTTGAGATAGACTTTGGTCGTAACACCTAAGTGTTGCAGGTACAAAGAATTGGTCCCCCAATCCTGTACCACTTGCAATTGTCGCATAAAGGGTCTTCCCAAAATCATCTCATAGGCATGATTTTTGCTGAAGTCACATATAGCAAAGCTATGCTCGAACTCAACACCACATGTGGTGAGAGTTATGCCTTCTAGCAATCCCAAGGGTCTTTCAATATGACCATCGGCCATCTACAATTTCATTCTCGTTGGCCTGAGTGCTGGCTTGCCCCAACGCTTCCATAAGGAGGTGGTGGCAATTGCAACTCCTGCACCTGAGTCCAAAATTGCCTTGGTGGTGTACTCCTGGTAGGTGATGGGAAGATAGGTGTTCCCTTCTTCACCTTCACACATATCTCCTATCTTATCCAAGGGAATTTCTGGCACTGTCCTATGGGATCCTACCTGGGAACGAGGTTTTGCTATCTCTGGTACTTGTTTGGCTACATGTTTCCATAATTCAGGTCTAACCTTGAGTAGCTCTTCTAACTTGAGGTTACACTGCACGTTAGTGTTCTTCACTACCTCTGTGTTCCTATGTATGACTGAATCTTCGTTCCTTACCATGACTGTAGGTGCTCTCATGCAGGTGGACCTTGCTTCCCATGGGCCTGTGAAATGGGGTAGTTCTTGTAAAGAATTAGACTCAAAGTCCAATCTCTCGTGAGATTGAGTACTCTCATGTTCCCCGTAAATAGATGGGATGTCTTGTGGGAATTGGTCGTGTGCATCATCCACAAGTTCAAAGGGAGGGGCGACTTCACTTTCGTTGTCCCATTTGTCTTCTTGAATCTCTCGTAGGAAGTCTGGTGCAAACCGATTCATAAAAGAAGAAGTGTCTGGCTCCGTAGAATTAGGCGCATAAGCAACCTGGGAAGGAGGGCTTATTCTATCGTTGGCTCTCTCCTCGTTCTCATAGATGGCTGGAGCACCAGCTTCCTGGGGAGGGTTACTTATTCTATTACTTTTCCGAACTGACTCATACGCTCCCTGAGAAGGAATGTAGGCAACTTGTGGAGGTACGCAAGCTTTCGAGGGAGGCTCATGTGCCTTTTGGGGGGAAAGATAAGCTTCTTGAGGAGGCACATGGGCTTCCTGAAGAGGCTTGCTTATCCGTTCTCTTGCCCTTTCCTTTCTTTGAGGGGCAAGTTCCTTTCCTGATTGTGCAATTAGCCTCTCTATTCTTTCTAAGGAGGGGAAGTTGCCTGGTTTAGTGGAATTGGCCACATAAACTTCCGATGGGGGATGGTTCATGTTTTTGCTTGCTTTATCTTTCTCTTGATTTTTTTCTTCCTTGGCAGATCTTGCAATTATTCCCTCTAACTTCTCTAGGAATCCATCCAAGTGTAATTGCGTCTTGGCTGAGCCCGAGTAATTAAAAAGGCGACTGGCTTCAAACATAGTCTGAGCCAATGCGACCATTTTCGCGCACAGCTTGGTTCTTTCTATCTCTAGGTCAGCTCTGGGATAGCACTTGTCATGATCCGTGACGTTTGGCCCTTCTTGGATTCTGGCTTGATATGCTTTAAGCATCATGTCTATGTCTTCAGGAGTGGGATCAGCTAATACTGATCCTGTTTGGGGTGGTGGGTGGGTTACGTGGGGTGTCTTAGAGGATGGAGGGATGGAGGGTGATGGGGATGGTAGCGGTGGGAATGTGTGAGAGTGCGGTTGAGATGTGATCTCTATGATTTTAGCCTTGGTTTCTCGTAGACTTTCCTCAAGTTCACTCATCTTCTTTGCCCATTGCCTTTTCATGCGTTCGCGGCTATCTCTCCAAGCTCTTGTTCTCTTTTTATTTTGGCTCTCAGTATCGCTAGCATCTGGGCTCTTTTCCTGGCCTACCCCTTGGTTTTGCTGCATTGCTTGAGCTCTAGTGACTACCTGTACGGGAGCAGTGGAAGTGACACTTCCTGTGGAATCTACCACTAACCCAATAACGTTGATCGGAGTGATTTTTGGCATATTATTAGGATTCTTAGGGCAATCTCGTAAGAGATGCTCTTTTCCACATTCTTGGCAAAAGCCTTGGATCGTCACTGACTGGTTTTGTGTAAGTGGAGGTAAGGGGCAATCACGAATGAGATGATCTCCTTGGCATCTGTAGCATGGTCCTCTTGGGAATGAAGGTCTTACCTGCCTAGGTTGAGGCCTAGGGTTGGGGTTTGCATACATGATGTTTGTGTAATCCGATTCCCAACTAGGTTCATTTGGCTCTTCGCTGTAATAGGACTCACCATGTTCTGGAGACTGCATGTAGTACGCCTGGGGACTATCGACACGTGTAGAATCGAAGCTATGGTCACTGGGGTCACTCTCAGAAAGCAAGGATGTTACAGGGACTATAGCTCTATTCAGGTTCTCTTCTGCAGCAGTATACTTTACCGGAATCACATTAGCTGGGGCTGGGGGTTGTTGTGCTAGCACAGGCTGAGGCCTTTGTTGGTTTTGATATTGAGGTTGGAAATTTTGTTGTGGCCTGCCATATGGTTGTGGAGGGTACGGGTTCTGGTATCTTCCTTGCTGCGGGTATGGCTGAGGGTAGGGTTGCCTAACTGCCTGCTTGTTGTATGGGCAATCTTGTGCGGTATGGTTGGTGTACCTTCGTTCTATGGTGCAGTACTGGCTACTAGGATTTACTTGGGGCTGAGCCATAATGGGGCAGACATTCGCCATGTGGTCACCACCACAAGTGTAGCACCTTTTCACAGGGGCAAACCTGGGGATTTGTTTACTAGTTACCCCTAATTTCTGAGCTACTTTCTCTGCGAGTTCCTCAATTGATGTGGATTGCGTGGAAGAGTGACTAGATGCACTATCTGAATCTTTGTAGATTTTGGAAAGCTCTAGTTCTTCCCCTAGGTTATCTTCAATGTCAATGCACATGCGTACACACTCTTCTATAGTCCTAGGGTCTTTCAGATACACATAGGATCTCAATTTCGTACTCAGCAATCCATCAAGGAATAAAGCTACTTGTTTGGCAGATGTGGGTAGCTCCGAAACAGGACATCTTTCAAGGTATTGCCTAAATCTTCTTCCTGCAAGTCTCACAGTCTCTTGAGGGGTTTGCTTGAAGCTGTGAATCAGTGAGGAGGTATTGTGTCTTATGCCACTCTTGGAGAATTCAGTAATAAATGCTTCTAGGAGTTGGTCTATGCTCCTGAACTGACGCTCATCCAATGGTTGAAACCATGTCAGTGCTGTGTTCCTAAGGGTTAGACCGAAGGCATTGTACTGCGTGAATAGATCCTCCACTTGTTCAGCTCTCAAGACTTGCTTGAACTCCGCCACATGATCATAGGGATCTCCTGTGCCATCAAAGTAATTCTTCATGGACTTAACTAGCTGGGTCGGTCTCAAAGTTCTTGTGTGCTCTCTAGGTCTCGGCAGAGGGAATCCATCCACATTTCTTTGGTTCCTGTGAGCTCTAAGCACCTCAGGTTCTACCCTATTCGTCTCCGTCCTCATTCTTTCTCTGCCCATAGGGTTGGCAAAGCTTACTTCTGGTCTATCTTTACTTCTGTCTCTTTGAGTTCCATGAGCTTGGGATGTTCCAGCTCCAAGGTGACCATAGGATACATTTGATCTTGGTTGGGGGAAAATGAATTCACCCTTCCAAGTGTAAGCATGCCTATCATTTTCCGTAACCGCAAAGATCCGTTCTGAAGCGTGATCTAAGTAGGTCACTCTGCCTGGACTATCAGGATCCTTAAACTCGTAGATCATGATATTTCCTATATCAATTGGCTGATTAGATTTATACCTCCAAAAGGCTTCGTCAGTTTCTCGATTGAGGAGCAACTCTATGCTCTTGTCGTCTTGGGGAACCCACTCAGGTGTGATAATCCTAGTGAGAACAGATTTGCCTCGAGGGGTTCTAGGTTCTACACCCATGTTTCCTTGTTCCAAGTCACCTAAGTCCGCTTCGGAGATTACATTCCCAAATTCATCTGTCCTATCTGGGTGACTGGTGACTACGTATATGGTTCCTTCTTTGTCCAGGTATGCACCGTTTTCAAACTTGACAGCTGGGTGCTCTAGTCCTATGGATTGGTCAGGGTTTTTAATCTGGACCACGGATCTTCCTAGGCCGTCCTCATAGATGCTAGCACCTAATCGGTTGGTCCTAAGGTATTCCAACTGTGTTTTGTAAGGGCCTTCTACCTTGTACAAGTAAGGCACACCTGAACTTCCCGTAGGTCTGTCCATGCCTTGAGACATCTCTGACTCACTGGTCTCAGAGCTAGGGTAGTACAAGTGGTGGCTCAACTGCTGGGCCCAAGACCTAGCAGTGTGGTTAACACTAGCCTCTGAAGATCTAAGGCTTTGTCTCTCCCTTACTAGATGTCGTCCTGATCTAAGGTTCATATGCCTATCTAAGTAGCCCAATTCTTTGCCCAGAGTACAACCTCGTTGCTGGTTACTTTATATTAGTCGCTTGGTTCTTTTTAGTTATTTTATCGTGTTTAAGGTCTTGTCTGATATCACGTCGTCAGGAATATTTGAATGTTGTTTCGCACTTACAGTTGACCGTTCCACGTTAAGTTCTTTCCCTTTAAAATTCTCGATAGTACAAGGATTATGCCCTTAGCTTGAGCTTGAAAGTTTAGGTATGCTTCAACTTGATAGTTGCCTATCGTCGCCCTAACTTACTCCTACTTCTAATCGTTCTTAGCCTAAGCTAGGAATTGACGAAGAGGAGTTGAGAGTATTCCGACCTTTCTTGCCGAACCTTGCTCTTTAGTGCTCGAGAAGTTGATTCTCAAGCTTGCGCAAAACCCTTGCTTGGACGCTCTCAATTGCTTCTCAATAGACCTGCATAAGTCCCAAGATTAGCTCCAAGTAGACCTTTCAATTGACAGACAATTTATTTCAGACACTTTTTTAATGACCCTTGTTCCCCCTTTTGTATTGCTAGAAATTTCCTCTAGAGCTCCCTTGGTGTTTCTACCCCTCTGTGTGTCAACTTCCAAATATCCTATCTGAAAATCAACGCGTTATTCTTATAAAAAACAGTTGAGGGCGTGTAGTATATGCCACGAGCTTTCCGACAAGCCCTAGAGCTCAGAAAATGGATTTCGTATGAAAAAGTTATGACCGTTCAGGGTTTAGGGGGTTAACTTAGACAAACAGAACCTTTCAGGGTTTTAATGCATTTTTCTAAGGCCTTTGCAAGTGTATGAGTATTTGAGAGTGCAACTAAGCCCAAAGTTTAGCCTAAATTTCCAAAAAATTTACCCCCTTAATTTTTGCCGAAAATGTCTGTCTGTCGCGATAGACACAAACTATCGTGGGGGCTGTCTGTCGCGATAGACAGTGTCTGTCGCGATAGACGCTGTCTGTCGCGGATTTCTGTCTGTCGCAATAGACGGTGTCTGTCGCGATAGACGGTGTCTGTCGCGATAGACGGTGTCTATCGTGGAATTTTGGTCTATCGCGATAGACGGTGTCTATCGCGATAGACGGTGTCTGTCGCGATAGACGCTGTCTGTCGTGGAATTTCGGTCTGTCGCGATAGACGGTGTCTGTCGCGATAGACGGTGTCTATCGTGGAATTTTGGTCTGTCGCGATAGACGGTGTCTGTCGTGGAATTTCGGTCTGTCGCGATAGACGGGGTCTATCGTGGGTCTCTGTCTGTCGCGATAGACGGTGTCTGTCGCGATAGACAGTGTCTGTCGCGATAGACGGTGTCTGTCGCGATAGACTGAAAAAACGCAAATTTTTGAGAAACTTCTAGTGATTTAGAGTGCCCTAATGGTGTAGGTTACCGTGCTAAACATGCATTCACAAAATTTTAAGTTTTTCTGTCTGTCGCGACAGACAGAGGTCGTCGTCCCGGGACCTGTGCAGAGCCTGTCGTACCTGCGCACACTGCTGGAGGAGGTGGTACAGCAAGTTCCTGCAACAAAAGCTCAAAAACACACCAAAAACAGATAGCATGCAAGCTCTCTCTCGCTCTCTCTCACAATGAAATGAGGGAAATGAGGTGGGGGGTGTAATATGACCAAAAAACTGAAATTTTTTGTGGAGATGGAGATGGAGGTGGGAGATGGTGGAGATGATGATGGTGATGATGGTGATGCGAAAGTAAGGAAAAAATGAAGAAAAATTAAGAGAAGGAAGGATGTTACCTATAACTCCAATGTCTCAACTCGACGTCTTACCATCACACGCTCGTCCTCGAAGCTCTCTCCCCGGCAACGGCGCCAAATTTGGTGTCACTCTAGCACAATGGTGAGTACCAACGTGAGAAGATTCACCTCATAATTGTCAACCCGTGGAGACGTGAGGACTAGTATGAAGACTATGAGCAAGTGAAGGCACAAGTGAGTGAGTGAGAAGCACACAAGCATGCACACACATACACACACACGCGCACACAAGCAAGAACAAGGAGAGGAACAATGGAGTTCTTTGCATTAATCAAAAGGTCTCTTACATAAGCTCAATTCATAAACAATCTAACCCCCAAAATGAGCTCTCTAGCTCTTTTTATAGTTTTTTGACTAGTTTTGGCCCTGTCCAGACCTAGTGTCCGGCCTAGTTAAAAATTAGGTTCCAGGGCTTATTTGAGGGCTCAAACGAAGTCTAAAAATTATGAAAATTGGTACGATGGTACTTCTAATACTCCTCAAGCTCGAGGACTCCTCGGCTTGCACAAAATGGAGTCTATTCTACCAAAAACGGGATTTACAATGTTTGTGTAGTGATTAAAATCACTTGAGTTGTACATAATCCATGGGAAAAAATGATTTGGCCTTGTTGCCGTATTGTGCATGACTCCTCTGTTGCTTTGTATGCCAACAATCTTCCATTAACTGTTTCTGAATGGAGAAGATTACATCAAGCTCAAAACAGGAAAAAAGGAGAGGAAAACATTAGAAAGGAGGCTCAACAGGAGGCAAAAGAAAGGATAAGAAAAATAAATCTTAGAGAAGTCCTTTTGTGTGAAACACCTCTGAAAGAAAGGGAACATTTGTATGTTATAACAATGAATTTTCAGGATGATAAAATCAAGGTCTTGATAGACTCAGGTGCACAAGTAAATTTGATCAGTTCAGCTTTGTTGAAAACGTTTAACCTAAAAAGGACAAAAAGCAAAACCTTTATCAAAACTTTCGAAGGACAAATCATACAAAGCATATCTTCACCTTCTATTGAAGTTAATTTCAATGAAGAATATATGGAAATAGATTGTGAAGAATGGCCAGATCATTTGATGACTGAGAGATTGATTTTGGGACAACCATGGCTAAAGCAAGGTAAAGTAATTTTGGATTTTGAAAAAATGAAGCTTAAGTTGACAATAAATGACAAAAGGTTTTTAATGTTTTTATTGAGAAATGAAGAACAGGAAGATCAACAGGATATTCATGATTCGGACCTGGAAGGATTTACTTTTTCATTAGAAAACACACAGACATTACCAATATAACCACTTTATTATCAAACTTCATTTAATCAAAACCAGGAGAGAATTGAAGGAGCAAAAGATGGTGAAGAGATAGAAGCAAGGTGGCAACTATGGCATAGTCAGAAGCATCAAGGCATCAGAACAAGAAGGATGTGGAAACAAAGTACACAAAAGCCCTGCTCATCAAAACAAATTCCCAGAACAAAACGGATTGTTGATAAGAAAATCATAATGTTACAGAGAAGAAATTATGACATCTTGGAAATTATGTCAAATTGTTCTACCTTATCCTTTTTCTAAGGAGAGAAATAGGAGGGGAAGAAAGGAAGTGAAGATAATTATAAAAAAAAGAAAAAATAAGAAGATGAATATTATTAAAAAAAAAGAGAGAGAAAAGAGAAAAGAGAGAAAAATCATCCATTTTTATTTTTAAAATTATACAGCACAAAGCAAGATATAGATAGAAGTGTAGCAGGTTTCTTTTTTTTTTTTAATTCAATTTTCTTCAACTATTTATAGTTTTTTTTCCTTTCTTTATAAGAGCTGTTAGAAGAGAAGAGAGCACTAGACATCTTGCTACACATGCAATGATCACTTTAATTGAGTTCTTTGAAGAAGTCAGGATTTAATTGAGATTTTATTTCCATTCTTCTTTCATTTCATCTCAAAACAAATGTCATTTTTTATTTCTTGTGACTCATGTGGGTGGAGTTTTTCGTTTGTGTGATGCTATATTTTCTCCAAAATGGTGAATTCAAAGGAACTACCAATTATGATTTCAAAGCAGACTCAGTCACTCTATCTAGAGGACATTGGTTCTTCGACAGTGAGGCTGCAGTAGAGGAGGTGGATCTGGAATCTGATGAAGAGCAAGAAATTCCAGAAGCAGAGAAGGTAGTCAAGGAGCTCAAGGAAACTCTGGGTATTATTGGCTAGCACATATTTACAGTAGGAGTTGGAGGTTACAAGTACACTATGCTGTGTCAGGAGTTTTACAAATTCCAAAGAATTGCAGTCAATTACAAAAGATGGAAAGCATTAGGAATACACAGGTTGTTGGAAGAACCCATATTCTTTATAGATTTTGAAAGAGTGGCACAGGTGATGAACATCCTGTTGGAAGTTGGAAAGGGCAATGAGGCATATTTGAGGTGTAATGTCAAGAACAAAGAAAATCAAGAGGTAAACATTACTATAAAAGCAGAACATATTAGGGCAACTCTTCAGTTTTATACCATAGGAACCAAGTTAGACAACAGTTTTGTCAAGAAAAATAAAGCTACATATGCAAGATATTCCAAATTCCATGATTTTAAAGGAAAAGAGAATGAAGAGTATTCCATCAGAATGTTTTGCAATATTTCTGTTTTCCAAAACTACCTAAATACACCGTGCCACACAAATAAGTAACATTGATTATGTTCAATAATAAGGACAGAACTAAGCCTTTTGGAGTGATGGATGTAACTCCATACCTACATGAGCAATTAAAGGAAGCAGCCAAACATTGGGAGCAAAAGAAGTACATGAATGGAGCCCAATTCTTAAGTAGAATTATATATCATGTTCTAGGGATGGAGAATCAGTTACAATTGGCTCCAGAAGCTCAATACTTTAGAAGATTGATGACAAGAATCAAAGTCCTTCTAGGAATATGTATGTACGAGAAGCAGAAGGCCAATCAAGCATGAGGGGAGCAGAAAGGAAAAGAAAAGGAATTTCAGAAGAAGTCATTCCAGTAAAGAAAAGAAGATTGGATCCAAGAAAAGTGGAATTGGAACAGGTGGAAGCAACTAAGGAAGAGCATGAAGCTTCTCACAAGCAAGTACAGTCTTCAAATGATCCTCACCCACCTCAGACAAGCAAAGAGCAGTTGTATACCTACTTGACTCAGGGAAATAATAAAAGGGCAGTATATAAAGCTCAATATCAAAAGATGTTCTACGACTACTCTTGCAAAGCAACTGATTGGATTCAAGAGGAAGTAGAACACTATGAAGAGCTGCATGATCAGATGATGGAAGTAGAGACAGAGGAAATTTTTGTCAAAAAAGAAGTGGAATTGTTAGCATATTTCAAAGAGCTACAAGGACCTCCTAAAACTAGAACTACAGTTGTAGTGAAGAAGAAGGTTCAGAAGAAACGTGTATAGAAAAGGAAGTTAACCAAGAAAAGTAAAGGAAAATTAGTAGCAGAACCTGTACCAAGGATGGAGACAGAGGAAGTAATAGTAGAAGAAAATAAGCAGGAGGAATCTATGGCTGTGAAAGAATCAAGACTGGACAAATCAGGAATAGTAGGCTCTTCACAATTTCCTTCAGATTCTGAAAGTGATATTGAAAACTTTTTGTTGAAAAGTTTGAACTTATCAGTGCCTATACACCAAATGTGATAACACAAGCCTCTGAAAAAAATAAAACACCAGAAGACTTGAGTGAGAAGTTACAGGGAAAACAAGTCCAAGAAGAAGCAGCAAAGCAGGTTAGTCCTGAAGAAGAGAGAAGGTTACTGAAAGGCAAAGCAGTGATGATGGAAGAAGAGAGTGAAGTAAGGAAGGAATCCAGCTATGGATTAGTGGATTCAGGATTGAAGACAATATGGACAAAACCCTTACATCAAACCTATTTCAAATTGGATGAAGGAAGGTTAGAAGCAGAAAAAGAAGTTCAGTTATGTAGTTCAGTACATAAACAAAAAGAGACAGATCAAATCAAGGAAACAGAGGAAGTAGTGGAAAAGAAGAATGCTCAAGAATTAAAAGAAGGAGATACAGAAAAAGAAATAAACCAAAGCATAGAAGACATACTATATGACTTGAATCATAATGAAGAGTTTACAACTATAGAAGATCAAGGACAAGAGGAAGATCTGGATCTCATGGATATAGATGAGCAAGAGGAAGGACAAAAGGAGCATATAATTGATGATCAAACAAAGCTCTTTGTAGAGACTCAATCAACCCTAATTCAGGAAAAGGAAATACAGGTAAAGCAAAGACATCTCCTTGAAAAAGAACAGCAAGTAATGGAGAACAAGAAGGCAGAAGAAACAAAGACAATTAAAGATGTATCAGGACATGAGAATAAGGAGGATCAGATATTAGAATATGAGGAAGATGTTGTAGACAAAGAAGAAATGGAAGCAGATAAGAGCTATGAAGAACAAAAGAATCAGGTCATAGAGTATGAGGAAGAAGATGAACAAAAGAATGACAGCAAAGAAGAAAAGCAGATAGAAGTAAAACAAATGGAATTAGAAGCTAGGTTGGAAAGAATACCTAAAGATATAAGATCTGCCTGTAAGGTTATTATGAGCAATATAGAACAATTCAGACCATCAAGTAGAAACATGATCATATCAGGAATGGTGGTTGAATCTGAGTTTGTAAGAGGCAGCAGAATCATTCATGAGCACAGGAAAGAAAAGGAGCAGTTAGTAGAACAGTTAAAAATTATTCAAGAAAGGAATGAAGATTTGACCAACATAGTGATTTCCTTGGAAGAATTGGAAGTTCAACAACAGAACAAAATTCATTTTCTTGAAGAGAAATGTGCAAAACAGACATAGCATAGCAACAAAATGGAGATGGAGCTGAAGAAAAATTGAAGGAAGATACAGAACTCTGCAGAGTTCATATCAAATTATGGTCAAAGCCAATGAAGAAATAAACAAGTTATTAATGGAAGAAGGCCTCTTGAAGGAAGAAAGCAAGGCTGTATAGGTGACACAGGATGAGAAGGAAGATCTGAACAAAGAAATTATGAGATTGCAAACAGAGTTGAAAGAAGCTAAGGAGTTGGAAAAACAAGCAAGTATACATGCTGCTACTTCTATGAGGGGATATAATAAGTTACATATGGATATAGAAAAAGAGAGAAGTGATTGGTAGTTGAGTATAGAAAAGGAAAGAAATGAGTGGAAATCAGAAAGAGAGTTGTGGACCTCTCAAAATAAAAGTTTAATGTTGAAAATAGAAGAGCTACAGAAAAAATTGGAAAAACCACAAACCCAGGTGGAAGAGCAGGTAGAGACTAAACAAGCAGAAGAATATGAAGTAGGAGATGATGACAGAACCCAACATGGTGGTGAACAAGAAAACAAAGCACCAATGGAAGAGTACTCATAAGAGTTTGTTCAGAAACTTTTGACAGACAGAGAATCCAGAATGGAATTTATTAGAAAAATGCATAATGAATATGAGGAACAGATTGTTAATTTTGCTCTAAATAAAGGAATAAATCCGGATCAACACCATTGGGCTGCAGATGGCTTAGGTATACCCTTTTGCATGATTATGGAAAGCATTAGAAACTATCAGTTGGCAAGGGTGGGATTACCTCCAAACAAGTATTTAGAATATGAAGAAGACATCAATGTGACAAAGGAGTTATTTGAAAAAGCTAATCCTAAATGGAGAAATAGGTGGTTGGATGCTAATAAAGAATGCAGAAAAATATGGAAAGAAGCACCAATAGAGTTAAAAATCAATCCAGCATATTGTCCAGTAGCAAGGAGAAGGGATTGGACACTCTTTTGGGAAAGAAGGAAGGAGGGATAGATTCCATCAAAATGGTTGAATTTTCCAAAGATAGTAGGACCAAAGGCAGGAACATGGCCAACAAAGAAGTATATGGTTGACACAGCAGAGTCTGTCATATCTACATACAAAGATGTCAATGATCCAGCATGTATTTTACTAATCAGAGTGATGAGAATCATATTGGCATGTATAGAGACTTTTACAGATACAGATGTCAGAATTCTCAATTACATTGGCTTTAATTCTCCATCTGATGCTGTATTATTTGATCTCAGTGAAACACCAGATAGGATATGTTTGATGGCTTATTATAGTAGAACAATATTTTTGGGTAGTCATTATCTTCAGATTTTTGAAGATGCATTTGATTATGGATTTTTTGAAAGAGAATCAGAAATATTTGGAAATTTGTCAGTAGTAACAAAATCTCGACTCACTGCCTATGAAGCTGCATACACAGAATATCTGAAGAAAGATGTAATAGACAAACCAGAGGCTGTTGTGCAATGGAGAAAAGCACTATTTGAGATGGTGAACAACTTAAACATTACAGAAAGAAAAAGCCATGACCTATTGTCATAGGTATATCAAAGAAAAAAGAAGTGAAGGAAGCATTCATGGTATATCAACAAGAATGTCTTTTGTTAGGAGCCAAAAGGTCTAGGAGGGGAAGAATGTTAGAAGAAGCATTTTTTGAAGAGAAATATTTGTAAAATGATAAAAAATTGTAGAAATATTTATGCAAATGATGTATTAGAAAGGAAAAGGACCAAAATTCAAGTGTGAAAAGGGACACTTGAAAATGTATAAAAGATAATTTCTTCTATTTTGAGAGGGTTGGTTAATTGTATTTGATGCTATCCAAGTAATGAGAAGAGTTTCCTACAGAAAATCGTGATTCTTCCTTTTGTGTGAATTTCTTTGATTTGTTGAGTCTATTCTATATGTATCCATGGAATTTGCAAGCTTCTATTGTGTATTTCTGATGAATGCGTATGAAGAGATTTGATTCTTAATGTATGGAGTGAAGAATTGCTAAAGAATAGTGCTGGAGATGAAAATCGTCAGTTTCCACAGAATCGCGATTGTCTCGTCTGAAGGTTACAGGTATCATTTTTGAGATTTGACTTCATGATTGTGTTCTCCTGAGAAAATAACACACTTTAGACACCACGATCATTGGAAATGATGTAGTATTGCTCAAGATAATCAAAACCCTAGAAATTCCTCTTCATCTTCATCATTTCTCAGAAATCCAGCAAGTTTTCTCTTAATTCTTGGATTCTATCATATAGAAGGGGTTGTGGTCTCTTGTATACTTCCAGGATTGACAAATATAAGATGTATTGTTGATTTTTTATGCTAAAATGATTGGAGAGGACAACTACCAAAGGTTAACAACAAACAGCCACCTTCCTGAGGACTTGAAACTGGACATCTCTCTCTCTTCGAACAAATGGCGCACGACATTTTTTTTTTGTATCTATGCAACATGCCCCATTGGTTCTGTCGTTGTGCCTTGCCATGTAGCTGCAATTTAGGATCCTGGGCAGTAAGAGACAGATATGTGCATATCATATAGCCCTCCGCACAATCTCGGCTCCAATCTGGCCAATGGCTGCTGCTATAGACATAGTCTTTGGATCTTGCCGCCTTGGCAAGATGTGCTCCACGATGTGCTCCACGATGTGCCTGCACCAACACCGCTTTTGCTCAATAGCATCAAAGAGCTCTTGACTACTGGGGTCTTCAAAACTGAGTAACCTCCAGCACATAGGGCATTCCTTGCTTCTATGTGCCCATTCCAGAATACACTGAAGATGATAATTATGTTTTCATGAGGTCCCCATGGTAGGATCACTCTCATAGAACGGCTCAAGATAGATGCTGCAGGAATCATCACACGCATCCTTGATTCCGCCCTCCACAAATGCGGTAGTAGAAGTATAAATGGCATCATGTATCCTCCTGTTTTCTTCATCTAGGGAGGTAGAATTGGGTACAGGATCCTTGTCGTTGTTAGGCAAGGAGGGAGTCGGAGGAGGGCGTAGAATAGCAGGTTCGTTGAATTCACAAGAGCTATGGTATTCGAGTATTCTTGGCGGCAGAGGTTCCTTTGGCTTTCATCTGGTATGCATGGCCACTGCTGTTGCTGCAAATGCCCATCATCTGACATGCAGCCATAGTTGAGTTCAAACAATCAAGAACCGGAACAGCTGTAGCCTTTCACATCCACACAAGAGCTGGTTTAAGAAGTGGTGCAGAGGAAGAATTCTTCATTTCAAATTGCAAACTGTTGTGTGCGTAGTCATCCAGAGAGTTCAAGAGGTGTAGTTCTATCTTGTTGGTCTGTTCAATGGCTATCAGAAAGACAAAACAAAAGAAACTCATCTGTGTCCTTTGAGAGTGTTTCATCCAACAAGCAAGCATATATTCAATTCTTTGTCAATCTGATCATTCTCTTTGTTTTTTTCTGGGGCTTCTCTAGCCTTAGCTCTTGTTATTGCTTTTAATGGCAGTGTGTACTCCTTATCACTCCTCGATGACTCTATCACTTCTATCACATTGATCCGTACATTCAAGTTAACTTTGTTGGGATTCTTGGGGCAATCTTTAAAAAGATGTTCCTTACCACAATCACTACAGTATCCTTCCCAAATTCGTTGTGGTGGTGGTGGGTTGGGTAACATACATTCTCTAATAAAATAATCTCCTCTGCATCTATAGCATGGTCCTCTAGGTATAGGTGGTCTATTTATTGGTCCGGAGGGTAAAGGTGCTCTGGGAGCTGTGTACATTAATGACACATAATCCTGCTCATACCCGTAAGAGCTATCCGATCCTTCCATCCCATAAGCATATGGCTCATAAGACTTCCTATATTCAATTATAGAGCTCTCATATGCGGGATAATTTCCTTGACTATGGTCATAAGATGGGTCATAAGTCTCGCTACTAGCCAATGGCGTGGCTGGGACTATTGCTCTCTTTGGGTTCTCTTCAGGTTGAGCCATTTTTATTGGGACAACATTCTGAGGGTGAGGTGGTTGTTCTCCTAGCAGAGGTTGTGGCTGAGTGTACCCTTGGTAAGTGTAGGGTCGCAGTGTTGGTGCCTGTTGCTGATATGTGGGATATCTAAAGGCTTCTCCCCCTTGATCTCTCTAAGGGTATACCTGCCGATTGTAAGGACAGTTTTCTGTGTTGTGATTTGTGTACCTTTGTTCTATGCTACAATAATGCATAGGGCCGGGGGCGGGTGGTCTATTGTAAGCATAAGCAGGTGGTGGGATTACTCCCCTATTACACAAATGAGAGGGATGATCACCTCCACAATGCACACATCTTCTAAGCATGGGTACTCTCATTGGATTGTTTGGATAGTGGTCTAAT
Organism: Ceratopteris richardii; assembly: GCA_020310875.1. Lineage (NCBI taxonomy): Eukaryota > Viridiplantae > Streptophyta > Polypodiopsida > Polypodiales > Pteridaceae > Ceratopteris > Ceratopteris richardii. Next base: position 64,444,009 of record CM035437.1, on the reverse strand, counting down.
GGCTGGAACCATGCTAAGGTTGTGTCCGTCAGGGTTAGTCCAAAGGATTCATATTGAATCAAGAAGTCTTCCACTTGTTCGGCTCTTATCAATTGCTTGAATTCAGCTATGTGGTTGTAGGGTTCACTAGAGCCATCATAGTGGTTTCTCATGCATTTGGCAACTTGGATCGGTCTAAATCTTCTTCCTGTTTCAGCTGGTCTAGGCATTACAGGGAATATTGGTCATCCTATTGGTGTTCTTGGTCCTCTTCCTGCTTGTGGTCTCTCCTAAACAGGGATTCTAATCCTTGGTTCAACTGGTGGATGAGGCCAATAGTTAGGATTGTGGCCCGGTGTAGCAAACTACACATGTGGTCTGACTGCAATGTGCGTTTGTTGTGTATGTCCCGAATGTTGATATGAATTATCTTGATAGGTTCCTTGGGGATTTTGTGAAGTTGTGACTTGATCCCTAAGAGGGAACACTGGGATGTTCTGATATTTCAACCCTACTCTTTCTAATTCCGTTAAGGGCCAGTAACTCCTTTGATTCTTATCCAAATACGTGATGTGAGTGGGGTTTTCAGGATCTTGCAATTCATAAATGGTGACTCGGTTAATGGCTTCTTCCCACAGTGACGAGTGTGCTCTCAGAAGATGTTCCATTCCGTTGACTAAATAGACATCCATTAAGGAATCATCTTGGGGAACTAGGTCTCCGCTCCAAACCCTAATCACAATGGATTTTCCTCGAGGTGTAGATACTTGTCATGTCCTTCTCCATTAAGGTTGTGGTCATTGCTTTCTTCCCTTTGTTCATTGATGTTTTTAGGATTCTCAATTACTATATACATAATATCCCTTTTGTCCATGTAGAATCCTCCAGCATACTTAACAGCTGGCCTAGGTACTATGTAAGCGTCTGTAGCTTTCTTTCGCCTAGCCACTAATCTGTTTAGCCCATCTAGGTAGATGGGTAAACCGTGTTGATTGGTGCTCACATATTCTAAAGATGTTCGATATTCGCCCTCAATAATTGACATCATGCCAATGATGGGTATGGAATTCTGCATGTCCTCTGAGGCCATATGGGTTTCTTCCTCAGACTCACTCGAAGTTTCAGAGTAGTGTGAACAACTATTTGGTTCGGCTACACTTCCCATTGAAGAGATTACACTTCTTCGGCTCCCTAGGGTTCTTTCGGATCTTAGGTTCATTCACTTAAAAGCTTCAGTCGAGTGTTGACAACCCCCTAGCTCTCAATGCTCTTTGTGGAATCCCAGAGTTGTATGAAATATTTGGCTGACTTGGAGGTTCACAATGAAGTATTTGAAAATCTCTTGATACTAGCTAAACTCATGATACTCGATACTTGACACCCTGGAAAAGTCACGATACCCGATATGTGACAAGTATCGCGAAAAGAACTTCACGATACTCGATATCAGGTAGATGTCACGAGGCTAGAGCAGGATACATGATATTGGTCCGATATTGTGAGCAACTCAATGATACACGACATTCAACAAAGGTCGCAAGAAAAATTTGGCGATACTCGATATTCAACAGATATTGTTGGGGACAAACTCACGCTACTCGATGTCAGACAAGTGTTGCAAGAGAATTTTCACGATACACGATATTTGGCAGGTGATGCAACTAAGGCTCCACCATGTTGGTGTATTTCACAAGCCTACACATTTGGCTTGATGGATTTATTGAAGTCCATATAGCTATGGAGAAGCATAGGAACTATTGCTAGTGATTAATCACCATTTTATCTCTTTGTAAAAGTCAAATTGACTTGGAATCTTTTGTAAACACCTACCAAAAGGATTCGAGGAAAAAGATAGCTCTTTGATTAAAGGAATATCTCCTAGGATATAGGAGCTTAATCATAGGGAGCCAAAAGTTTGAATTTGAATTCAAATTTTTACTCACTCTCTATAAAAGAGGTCATGAAAAAGTCGTAGTTAGAACTCATCACTCCCGAGCTTCTCATTACTGATTTTGAGTGTATGTGAGGCCTACACTCTAGCCCACACCTATCTACACCATTAGGCAATCACATTCATGCCAATGGATTTGTATACAAGTGTTCATTAATACATACATTCTCATTAGTCATTTCTGAGTTCTGTTATACTCCTTAAAAGTCTGTCAAATTGTGAAGTGCATATCTCGGTCAAATCTTCACCAAATTCAATTCTCTAAAGCTTGTTGGATTGAGCTTGACGTTATCTACAGGCTATCAAAATTTGAGGAGATTCCATTCAGCCATTTCAGAGAAATTTGTGTCGAGGTGATCACTGGTCAATGTCTGCTACAGTCCTAAAAAGTCGGGGGTATACCTTTACTTGCTAAATTGATTTCTCTTAGCATATCAACTACAACAACAATTATAATTATAATTACAATGGCAATTACCAAGGAGGATTCAAATCCAAAAAGGACTACAACAACTACACAGAAGAGCAGGATGACTCTCTTCTGATCATGAACATGACTTCAAAATCAGGTACAAATGATGACCACATATTCTACATTGACTCAGGATGCTCAAATCATGTGGCTGGCAATGTAGCACTACTCTCTGATCTTGAAGAACCAAAAGGTATGTATCAAGTCCAAACAGGTGATGACACCAAGCGCTCAGTAGTTAAAGTTGAAAATGTTAAGACTTGTGATGGAAATCAGAATTTGTTGAGCAGGGTACTCTATGTACCAACCATTACCAAAAATTTGATAAGTGTTGGACAGATTGTGGAGAAAGGTTTGCAGGTTAGATTCAACCAATATGGAGCATTTGTGGAGGATCCAAGACATGGGTTCAAGAGGATTGCTAAAGGAGAAAAATCAGGTAGACTTTTCACTTTTGAGTTAGAAGACACGAAGAATATTGCACTATACAGTTATAAAGATCAAACACTTTCAGAGCTTGAGATTTGGCACAAAAGATTAGGGCATATAGGAGAAAGAACCTTGAAGCAAATATGCAGGGACCAATGTGTGCTTGGAATACCTAATGTATCCAAGCAACATATGATTTATAAGTGTGGTGCTTGTCAATTTGGGAAGTCTCACAGGTTACCCTTCTCAAGGAAAGGTTACATGCATGAAGACTACCTAGAGCTTGTCCATACAGATGTATGGGGACCAAGCAAAGACCCCTCAGTCTCAGGTTCAAGATACTATGTATCTTTTATTGATGATTATAGCAGATGGACTGTATTGTACTTCATGAAACACAAGGATGAGGTGTTTAATTGCTTTAAAAAATATCTTGCACTTATTGAAAATCAAACAGGAAAGAATTTGAAGAGGTTAAGGTCAGATGGAGGAGGTGAGTACTTCTCCAATGAGTTTGAAAACTTCTTGCAGGATAGAGGCATCAAAAGAGAAATAACCACAATGTATTCTCCTGAATAGAATGGGGTAGCTGAGAGAAGAAATAGGTTGATTGTTGAAACAGCTAGGTCTATGTTGAATGAAAAAAAGTTACCTAACTATCTATGGGTAGAGAGTGCTTCTACTGCCACTTACCTCATAAACAGGTTACCATCTAAGTCCCTTGATGGCATGACACCCTATGAAGCATGGCATGGTAAGAGACCCTCACTTGACCATTGCAGGACATTTGGATGTGTAGCATATGTACACATTCCTTCTTAGATAAGAGGTAAGCTAAACCCTAAAGCTGAGAAGTGCATCTTTATTGGATATGATTTGAATAAAAAAGGATATAGGTTTCATAACCCTTCCAATAAGGGATTCATGGTGAGTAGAGATGTTGTCTTTAATGAAAATGATTCTTGGTATGAGAATGAATGCAGGAAGGTTAAATTACCCTATGATTTGGAAGAAGAATTTCCAATTCTTGCTAAGGAGGAACCTACTCAGAATGAAGACACAAATTCAGATGATGAAGACACTATCAACCTTGAAGAGTTCAAGGCATGGAAGTCCAAGGTCAAAATGAAGATGAAGAAGCTTGAAGACATACCTGAATCTTCAACTCAATCTATCAGAAGATCACAAAGAGAAAGCAAAAAACCTATCAAATATGGGTATGATACATCTCTTCTTACTAAACATTTTGTCTATCTTGCCAAAGATTTGTCAATTGAAGAACCGGGATCATATGAAGAAGCCATAACCAAAACAAAATGGAAAGAATCTATGGATGAGGAGATTGAAGCACTCAAGGAAAGTGATACATGGGAGCTAGTACCAAAGAAGGACTCCATGAAGGTAATAGGATCCGGATGGATTTATAAACTTAAAAGAAATTCTGATGGTACAATTAATAGGTACAAAGCCAGATTGGTAGCCAAGAGATTCACAAACCCAAGGCATTGTTTCTCTCCTCTGGCCAAGATGCCAACCATTAGAGTGTTGGTTAGTGTGGCTGCATCAAAAAATTGGAACATGAACCAATAGGATGTCAAGAATGCTTTCTTGAATGGATGGATTTCAGAGGAGGTATATATGTCACAACCTCCTGGCTATGAGGACCCTAAGAAGGTAACATATGTTTGCAAATTAAAAAGGGCTTTATATGGATTAAAGCAGGCATCTAGGGCCTAGAATTACAGGTTAACTACATACCTCCAAGACCAAGGTTTTGTCATGAGCAAAGCAGATACTTCTCTATTCATAAAGAGAAGTAATATAGAAGAAATATACCTTTGTGTTTATGTTGATGACATCATAATTATAGGTAATGATGTCAATGGAATCAGACAAATCAAGAGCCACATGATGAAGGAGTTCAAGATCAATGATCTTGGTCTATTGAAGTATTTTCTTGGGCTTGATTTAGTCTATACTAACTCAGGAATATACATTAATCAGAAAAAATATATACAGGATATGTTGAAGAAGTTTCACTTGCATGATGCCAAAGTAGCAAGTACCCCAATGGAGGTAAACTTAAAATTAAGTGCCCATGAAGGTGATGAAGTTAATGACATTACAGGTTATCAAAGTATGGTGGGTAGCTTGAACTATGCTACCTTAACAAGGATAGATATTGCATATGGAGTTAGTGTGCTAAGTCAGTTTATGCACAAGCCAAGGATACCTCACTTAGAGGTTGCCAAGAGAATACTGAAGTATCTCAAGGGTACACAACATCATGGTTTGTATTTTCCTTACACTTTAGACATTGATATCAAGATCTATTTAGATGCAGATTGGGCAGGATGCAAGGATGATAGGAGGAGCACGTTTGGATACATTTCTTTTGCAGGTGACAAACCAATTTCATGGTCTTCAAAGAAGCAACCTACTGTTGCTTTGTCTTCTACAGAGGCAGAGTATAGAGGACTGGCTAATGCCACACAAGAATCCATATGGATTAAGCTTTTGTATATAGAATTGGGTTTATATACTAGGTCACCAATCATCTTTGGAGATAATACAAGTTCACTTCACCTTGTAGCTAATCCTATCTATCATGCTAGGACCAAACATATAGAGGTCCATTACCATTATGTGAGAGAGAAGTTGTTAAGCAAAGACATTCAACTAGCCTATGTATCAACCAACACGCAATGTGCAGATTTGTTGACTAAAGCTTTGGATGGAACCAAACTTTGCAGATTCAAAGCAATGATTGGATTGTAGGATATACATGAAGACTGAAGATGAAGATCAAGCCAAAATGTTTGGCTTGAGGGGGAGCTGTTGGTGTATTTCACAATCCTACATATTTGGCTTGATGGATGTATTGAAGTCCATACACCTATGGAGAAGTCATGTGGCCAAAATGCCAACCATTAGAGTGTTGGTTAGTGTGGTTGCATCAAAAAATTGGAACATGTACCAATTGGATGTCAAGAATGCTTTCTTGAATGGATGGATTTCAGAGGAGGTATATATATGTCACAACCTCCTGGTTATGAGGACTCTAAGAAGGTAACATATGTTTGCAAATTAAAAAGGGCTTTATATGGATTAAAGCAGGCACCTAGGGCCTGGAGTTACAGGTTAACTACATACCTCCAAGACCAAGGTTTTGTCATGAGCAAAGCAGATACTTCTCTATTCATAAAGAGAAGTAATACAGAAGTAATATACCTTTGCGTTTATGTTGATGACATCATAATTACACGTAATGATGTCAATGGAATCAGACAAATCAAGAGCCACATGATGAAGGAGTTCAAGATCAATGATCTTGGTCTATTGAAGTATTTTCTTGGGCTTGAGTTAGTCTATACTAACTAAGGAATATACATTACTCATAAAAAATATATACAGGATATGTTGAAGAAGTTTCACTTGCAGGATGCCAAAGTAGCAAGTACCCCAATGGAGGTAAACTTAAAATTAAGTGCCCATGAAGGTGATGAAGTTAATGACATTACAGGTTATCAAAGTATGGTGGGTAGCTTGAACTGTGCTACCTTAACAAGGATAGATATTGCATATGGAGTTAGTGTGCTAAGTCAGTTTATGTACAAGCCAAGGATACCTCACTTAGAGGCTGCCAAGAGAATATTGAAGTATCTCAAGGGTACACAACATCATGGTTTGTATTTTCCTTACACTTCAGACATTGATATCAAGATCTATTCAGATGCAGATTGGGCAGGATGCAAGGATGATAGGAGGAGCACTTCTGGATACATTTCTTTTGCAGGTGACAAACCAATTTCATGGTCTTCAAAGAAGCAACCTACTATTGCTTTGTCTTCTATAGAGGCAAAGTATAGAGGACTGGATAATGCCACACAAGAATCCATATGGATTAAGCTTTTGTATATAGAATTGGGTTTATATACTAGGTCACCAATCATCTTTGGAGATAATACAAGTTCACTTCACCTTGCAGCTAATCCTATCTATCATGCTAGGACCAAACATATAGAGGTCCATTACCATTATGTGAGAGAGACGTTGTTAAGCAAAGACATTCAACTAACCTATGTATCAACCAACATGCAATGTGTAGATTTGTTGACTAAAGCTTTGGATGGATCAAAACTTTGTAGATTCAAAGCAATGATTGGATTGCAGAATATACATGAAGACTGAAGATGAAGATCAAGCCAAAATGTTTGGCTTGAGGGGGAGCTGTTGGTGTATTTCACAAGCCTACACATTTGGCTTGATGGATGTATTGAAGTCCATACACCTATGGAGAAGCATAGGAACTATTGCTAGTGATTAATTACCACTTTATCTCTTTGTAAAAGTCAAATTGACTTGGAATCTTTTGTAAACACCTACCAAAAGGATTCGAGGAAAAATTTAGCTCTTTGATTGAAGCAATATCTCCTAGGATATAGGAGCTTAATCATAGGGAGCCAAAAGTTTGAATTTGAATTCAAATTTTTACTCACTCTCTATAAAAGAGGTCATGAAAAACTCGCGGTTAGAACTCATCACTCCCGAGCTTCGCATTACTGATTCTGAGTGTGTGTGAGTCCTACACTCTAGTCCACACCTATCTACACCATTAGGCAATGACATTCATGCCAATGGATTTGTATACAAGTGTTCATTAATACATACATTCTCATTAGTCATTTCTGAGTTCTCTGTTATACTCCTTAAAAGTCTTTCAACTTGTGAAGTGCATATCTCGGTCCAATCTTCACCAAATTCAATGATCTAAAGCTTTTTGGATTCATCTTGAAGTTATCTACATACTATCAAAATTTTAGGAGATTCTATTTAGCCGTTTCAGAGAACTTGGCGTCGAGGTGATCACTGATCAATGTCTGCTACAGTCCTAAAAAATCGGGGGTATACCTTTACTTGCTAAATTGATTTCTCTTAGCATAGTTTATCTTTCTATATCATTCCACTTGGAATAGTTAGCTTGCTAAGCTAATTTAATACCCGTAGAAGGAAGTTTTCCAATTCCTACTGTGCTGGTCATACTGAGGAAAAGATCCAGCAGGTGTTAAGACATAAATAGAAGGTTTTCTTGAGATTGTGAGTTTCAAAGTTATCTATTTTGGTTCAATCATTGCACACATCATTTCCAAAGTACATAGGCCATTTTATGGTGTCATTGGAAAGCTAAGAAGGTCAACTTATCAAGTCTGAAGCAAAAGAGGGCTGGTACAAAGCAAGTTTTGGAAGTACCTACTCAATCTCTTGGAGCATCCATCCATCTTTCCCAACAAAGGAGACATGTAAAACACACAAGAGACTAAGATACAAGAATCAAGAGACATGAATTAAAAGATATTTTAGCAAATTACATGTACATGAGTGTTTTGATACGTCAAGCTAAGCATTCTACTGGTCAAAGGTCATCCGCACAACCTTCCCACCATGACAATTCAGCCAAATGTCACACGTAAGAGGATGGGTTCCACTTCATTGACCCTATATCTTTCTAGGAGCATAATGTGAATCGAAAGAAGTCTAAGAATCATAAAACCAACTCTAACTTACTCACATTCTCCACTGAGGGTGAGAAAAGATAGAGAAACCATTGGGTTTATGAGCCTATCCTAGATTTGAAGTCTAACTTAAAATTGATTTTAGGAACTATGCTCTTACTAGCTAAATGCACATGGCATATCAATGTGCTAGAAAATCCATTTACATGTGAAATTCAGACTATAGAATCCCTTTGATAGGCTTTACAAGTATATGAATTTTCATGTGTATTGGTGACATTGAATTTTTTTCCCTAATTTCCAAAATTTAACTAGCTTTGACCGTTGTTGTAGAGATTCCCATCTCTACTTTTGTTTCTACTTGCTTGAAATCAAAACACTATTCAGAACAAAGATTCAAGATACGATTTGTGGATTTGTAAATGCTTTGAATGTCGAAGTGAAGAAATTCTGCCAAGCACGGGTAAACGACGAGAGTAACTATGACTCTCTAAAGGTAGCCGAATGCCTTGTCATCTAATCCTTAGTAAGGAAAATAGCTGAGCAACAATCGCCAACTTGCTTAAAGATGAAGATCTAATGCCACTGAAGATAATGGTGTTACCCTTTGGAGGTGGAGATGTCAATAGAGAACTTTGGTTCTACTTTTCTTTGACCCAAAGTCAAAGAAAAGTAGAGCCAAAGTTCTCTAAGACACTTCCCCCTCGAAAGGGTAACACCATTATCTTCAGTGGCATTTGATATTCATCTTTAAGCAAGTTGGTGATTGTTGCTCAGCTATTTGCCTCACTAAGGATTAGATGACAAGGCATTCAACTACCTTTAGAGAGTCATAATTACTCTCATCGTTTACCCGCACTTGGATGAATTTCTTCACTTGAACATTCAGAGCATTTCCGAATCCACAAATCCTATCTTGAATCTTTGTTCTGAACAATATTTTGATTTCAAGAAAGTAGAAGCAAAAGTAGAGATGGGAATCTCTACGATACTCATCCCCACCAAACTTGCACATCGTTCTCGATGGGCCAATTAACATGTTGCTTCAAAAGTAAATTCATCTCAAATATAAGTTTGCTTGATTTGTTATGTGCATGGGATCAGAAGATAAGTGTCTATGCATGGCCTTATAATGTATTCCTATTGAATTCATACTTTGAAATGCATGGAGAAGCAAATATGGTGCAATCATTAGGGTAAAAGGCATTTGATGGTGAAGCTTGTGCGCTCACTCACATACATATTGATATGCAAATACATCAATCCTTTCAATCTCTATGTGTGCATAGGTAAGACTCAATACGTGCCTTGATGCAAGGTCATGTAGGGAGACCCTATCACATGCATATTTTTCATGCATAAGAAAACGTAATGGTGCATAGATAGGGTAATGGTTTTTGCCAAAGAGGTTTTACCTTGAACTTGTAACTCTATTCCAAACAATTTTAGCATGTGTTTATTTATATTTGAGATCTGTGCAAGTATTTGTGCACCTAAGTGAGAAAAAACTTATGTGCTCTTTACATTTTTCACATGCATACTTGAAATACAAATATAAACTTCATGGTGCAAGGAATGGAGAGTAGAAAAAAAGACTAAAATGTGGAAAACACAATTCTCTATTTTCACTTCTCAATCAAGTAACTCTCTCTAATCACTCAAATTCTATTTGCTATATTTTGTGAAGAAAGCCCTTTGAGAATTTTTCTTGTTTCATAGATTCATCAAGCATTAGTACCACAAAATACATTTTATTACATAGCTTCCTCACTATAGGTTCTCTCATAAAGTCATATCATCTCTTCATCTTCATCGTCAATACCTAGAAAACAGACTCTCAAAATGCATTAGTAGGCATTTTGAAACTTAACTAAAGGATTTTCTTTTCCATCAAATATTTCTTGTAATATTATCTTGCTATTTTGCTTTTTCATATCCAAAGGCACAAAAGAATATGAAAAATGGCTCTCAATTTGTTTCACGATTTTATCAACAATTCCTACTACTTTGGTCTGATCTTCATGTTCATGACTTGATGTACTTTCTTGGTCATTTTCGGTACTTATATTTTCATCAACATCTTCTTATTTAATGTCATCTTGAATTTTGATTAGAATATGATTGTATTTTGCTTGCATAAAAGTTTTAATTTTTTCAGGATCAAAATCCTTGTCATTAGAAAAAAAACTTTGCATCAAGTTGGATATAGCTTGTGCCATCTTCTTTACTTTTCACTTTAATTGGTTTTTTATGCTCTTCTTTATTTGATTGTAATCGTTCATTCAAAAAATTCTCAAATATTTTTGTATCTATGTCTAATGATTCATCTTGATTCACACTTATGGAGGTTTCTTTCTTTTTAGTTGAACAACTACTTTGATGATCATTAGATTGAGTATTGTTATGATTCTTTTGCTTCCATTGCTTCTTCAATCTATTAAAAAATGATATCCATCAATGACTTGAGTGGTCAAAATATGCTTTCATACCACCTCTACCTAAATTAGGTGTAGAGGTAAGTGATCATGATAATTATATATTTTTCGTTCAATTTCAAGTACCAATTTTTATCTACATGCATTCTCATATGCAATACAGTTCCCATATATATGAAGGATTTGATCACACCAGAAACATCTAATAGTTCGATTATGGGCTCTATTTGTTCTTCTATGTAAAGGGCTAGGAGTGAATCTTCTATGATCGGGTAAAGGGTTTTGTTCAATAGAATGTGTAGATATATTTTGAACTTGAACTTGATGGTTATATTTACACTCACATGTAGTACTTTCTTTTACTTGATTGGTTAGACTTCCAATATTTTCTTTCAAACTTGAAATTTCATAGCTATTAGTTTTGAATGGTGTAATTTCTTTCACATGATTTGATAGATTATCCATACTTTCTTTCAAACTTGAAAGTTCATAGTGAACAATTTCTTGTAAATTCCAAAACTCTTGATTAAATTGTGTATTCAATGAATGAATAACGTCACTAACTTCTTTCAGTATTGGATCCATCTTTACGATACATGAAGTTAATGAGTCCATCTTTAAGTGAAGCTTTTCATACACAAATGCAATTATTTGTGACTCCATATCTTTAAATTGCTCATCATATTTTGGAAATTAATTTCTTTGCCTCCATACTAGAATCTATATGTTGTGTGGTGTGTTTTCCTACACCCTTCTCGCCCATTGTTCACTTATGTAATGAAAAGTATAAGTACCTGGAATTGGCTTTAAGAAGAGGTTCTTTGTAAATGTGAATATTCAAAATTATTAAAATATTTGATTTGACCAAAAAATCCTAATACATCAGAGTTCTAGTGCATGAATGTGTGCAAATGTAGTTGTAGTAGATGTAGATGGAAAGGGTGGTGTGATGAGGATTGCCCACTTGCCAATCTCCATGGAGGCACTCAGATCAAGATGATCAGCCCTCGACACCAAGGAGATTGCAAGGTTTATGAGTATGCTACCACTTCCAAGGGTGTTGAAGCAACCACTACAATTATCGATTCACATGTATGCATTTGCAGATGAAAATAGAAATCATGTATACTTGAATTGCAGTGCCATTTGTTGGAGTTAGACGTCTGCGGAAGCACGCAAACAGCACAAGGAAGAAGATGAAGCTTGGAGCACAACACACAATACTGAATGTATTACTAGATAATGTACAAAGATAACTAGCCCATTAGGGCAATAGGCGTATATACAAGCCGGGGGAGAAAACCTCCTAAAGAGGGAAAAAAGTGCCCCGGCGGTCCGAGAGTGTTCACACATCACTACCTAAATATATCAACAAATCCCCCCTGGGAGTGATGCGGTGAACAAGTAGTTGGCACTCATGTATAAGGAAGTGCCAGGCTATGTGGAAATCACTCCACAAAAGGAAGTAAGCCCAAAGCTTTGCGGAAAGCTTCAAACTTCTCCATAGGCAGAGCCTTCGTGAAAAGGTCTCCAGTGTTCTCCTGCGTGGACACATATGCCAAGCTGATCTCCCCAGCAGAGAACCTCTCCCTTACATAATGATAATGCACCTCAATGTGCTTAGTGTGAGCATGGAACACAGGGTTCCTCGCAACTGCTAATGCGCTCTGACTGTCAGTGAAGATGGTGGTGGCAGAAGACTAACCAGCACCCAAATCAACCATAAGGCGTCTGAGCCACACACACTCAACAGTAGCTGTGAAAGTTGCCCTATACTCAGCCTCACAACTGGAAGTGGCCACAGTAGGCTGCTTCTTGCTCAACCAAGATATACATGAGCTACCAAGCATGAAGCAAAAGCCACTAGTGGACACACGAGTGTCATAGCAACCAGCCCAATCAGAGTTAGAAAAAGCATGCAAATCTGGCGGTAGTGATTCCCCCTTGGGATAAAACAACCCAAGTAGTCGAGTACCATTCAAGTAGAAAAATATGCGCTTAACCACCTGCCAATGCTTGACTCCTGGGAAATGCATAAACCTACTTATCTGTGAGACAGCAAACTGAATGTCTGGCCGAGTAATGCATAAGTAAATCAAGCATCCAACAACCTATTGATAGAGAACAGCATCAAATGCATCTCCATCATCATGAAGACTCAATCGTAAACCTGTCTCCATAGGAGTGGCAATAGGCTTACAGTCTTCAAGGCCAAAACGCTACAATAATGTGTCAATATATTTCGTTTGACACAAAGCCATTCCACCATCAACTTGCATAAACTGAATGCCCAAATAGTGATGCAAATGCCCCAAATCAGACATCTCAAATGAGGCATGCAAATTAGCCTTAAAATCAACAATATGCTTCTCAATAGGACCAATGAGCAGCATTTCATCAACATAGACAACAATGATCAGAAGCACATCATTAGCACGCTTAACATATAAGGCGCTTTCAGTTGGACTGTTCTCAAAACCATGTGCAATCAGATAGGCATGTATCTTCTCATACCAAGCACGTGGTGCTTGCTTTAAACCATATAATGCCTTCTTTAACCTGCACACTTGGTTTTCATGCCCTTTCTGCACAAATCCACGAGGTTGAAAAACATACACTTCTTCATGCAAGTCACCATTCAGAAATGCAGTTTTAATGTCCAACTGATGTACATTCCAACCATGATGGGCTGCAAGTGCACAGATGCTCCGAATAGTAGTCATACGGCATGTAAGTGTAAAGGTCTCATCAAAATCAATGCCTCTTTCCTGTGCATAACCCTTTGCAACAAGCCTAGCTTTATACCTGTCAACTGTACCATCAGGTTTACACTTCAGCTTGTATACCCACTTAGTGCCAATGGCCTTCTTGCCAGGAGGCAAGTCACGTAAAGACCAAGTACCATTCTTCATTATTGCATCATATTGAGATTGCATAGCACTCATCCAATTTTCTGAATTTTGTGCTTCATCAAATGAAACAGGCTTAGTCTCATCACAAAGACTGCGGTCATGCCAAGCCTCATATGGAGTGATAGACTGTAGCGCTTTAGTGGGACACCTGTTCAGTACATATGTTGCATACATGACAGCCTCAAGCGAGAAACTATGTGGTAAAGCTCTGAGCATACACCTCGCCATCTCCATGAGAGACATGTTCTTTCGTTCAACAACTCCATTCTATTGAGGTGTATACGGCACTGTACACTAGTGTTTTATCCCATGTTCAGCCAGAAATGCATTAAAATCAGAAGACATATATTCCCCCCCTCGATTCGAACGGAGGGTGCCCATTTTACATGCTGACAGATTTTTAGCCAAAACCAAAAATTGTTTGAAGCACATGAACACTTCGGACTTTGCCTTCAATGGATATACCCATGCATGCCTGGAAAAATCATCGATGAAAGTCACGAAGTAAACGTAATTCCCAAAAGAAGGTGTCTGCATAGGACCATAGACATCACTATGTACAAGCTTCAATTTCTGAGTACTCGAGGTGCCTCAAGTTTGGGCAAAGAGGACACCATTTTAGATTTCTGCAGGCGTAGCAAACTAGCAAAATTCAGATGACCAAAGCGTGCATGCCAAAGCTTTGCATTTGACATAGCCTGAGAATCATTTACTGCACATGCCAAATCATTTCCAGATCTTTCCTAGTCTATGAGCTTATACAACCCACGACATAAAATGCCAGAAGCAATAATCACATCGCCATTTGACAGATCATGAACTGTACACTTGTCATCAACAAATTTCACAACCAAGCCAATCTTGGCTAATGCAGAAACTGATAACAGGTTCTTCTTGATCCCTGGCACAAATAAAGCATCTGACAAAGTGAAAGAACTACCATCAGCAGTAGTCAAAATGATCTTACCAACTCCCATAACAGGATAAGAGGAGTTGTTGGCGCATGTAATAGTATTCCATGTAGGGGCAGGCTCGACTGAAGAGAAGAAACTGCGCTGCAAGGTAATGTATTTGGTTGCCCCGCTATCAAAGTACCAAACATCTGAGTCTACTGTAGACATGCACTGCTCATGAGAAGATGGGTCAAAATTGCAAACAGTAGTAAACGCCCATTCTTCTTCCTGCACAAGATTAGGAGACTCCGTTTTTGGTGTAGAGGCTTCTGCAACAACCATTCCAGCCTCTTTCTTCTTTGCCTCTTTTGCAGTCAGTTTTGGACAGTTGTTTATGATATGATCATTCCCTTTACAATACTTGCAAAACAATTTCAGCTTTTTTTATTTCTTCTCATCTTTGTCTTGGTTCTTCAAATGTGTAGCATTTGCAGATTTCTGCTTACTAGTAGAAGAGCTCCATTTTCCTTTGCCCTTCTGACTAGCCAGGAAAGCTTGATCTGCAACACGCATAATGGACCTGTTCTGCCTAGACTAATCTTCCTGCAATAGAACAGAGACTAACTCCTCAAATGACAAGGCATTTGGATTGCCTTTCATCATCAACCAAAGAGTAGAAGCAAAACTCTGTTATGAATCAGGAAGACCATTCAGAACGGTCTGCACAAGTGAGCTATCTGGTATAACCTCGTCAGCAGAAATCAACTATTCCTTCAAGTCTTTGATCTTTGTTAGGAAATTGTCCATAGAATCACCTTCATTCATGTGCTCACTCTCCAACTGTTTTCGAAGGTAAGCAACACGAGCCTCATTCCTAGCTTGATACAATGTGGTAAGTGTATCCAAGCATCCTTAGCTATTCTGCAAGAGCGAATATGAGGAATAATGGCACGTTTGACAGACAAAGCTATCAATGCATGTGTCTGGGCATCTCTGCCATCCCAACAAATCTGCTCTACAGTAGGTGCAGTAGCAATCGCAGCACGAACAAGAATATTCAGAATATCATCATCTTTGACACCTTCTGCATCAGCTTCAGTACTTGTAGTTGTAACAATTGCAGGTGTGATAGGATGTTTTTCGACACCTTGCACAATGTTCCACAGCCCTTTTGCAACCAACACTTGTTGCATCATATAAGCCCATAATGGGTAGTTGGTACCATCCAACTTATCCTCAACAGCCAACATACGGAATACATCATTGCTTTCAGCCATGGCCGGTGACTAAAATACCTTGATGCAGAAAATTGATTGTATCTCAAAAAGTTGAACAGAACTGCCTAGACAAATTTTGCTAGACCTGTAGTAGACTTCGAGACGCTTATACTGGCGAATAGAAACTAGTATATACCTTTGGCACAAAAAGATGAAATAGCATGCACAAGCATTGCAATAGTGCATTCGGAGGCCGAAACGAGCTCAAATCGCAATTTCGGCACCATAGAGCGAAGCGGTTTTGATCTCAAAAACACGCTGGGTATGCTCACCAAAATTCGTGTGATTCTGAGACTACAAATGGAGGAGTGTCGATGGTGCCCTAGATGAAGCGATGACCTGCTCTGATACCCATTGTTGGAGTTAGACGTCTACGGAAGCACGTCAACAGCACAAGGAAGAAGATGAAGCTTGGAGCACAAAGATAAGTAGCCCATTAGGGCAATAGGCGTATATACAAGCCGGGGGAAAAAACCTCCTAAAGAGGGCCTCGACGGTCCTAGAGTGTTCACACACATCACTACCTAAATATATCAACACCATTTTATCACGCCGGGTTCACGTATGTCGAAAAGAAAGGAACACTCAGTTGGTGGATCAATTCAACTGCCAAATCCAACGATGCATGTCGGGTGCTTAGAGCAATCTCTGGTGTAGTGAAGACTCAAAGAGCATATATAAACTCCAAAAAAAGATATTAGTGGTCAATTGCAAAATCATTCATCTTATTTTGATGGGTTTTAGAAATAAACACTTTTGTCCAAAGAATTTTTCATTTAATCATCATTTGATTTAGACTGGCTTAGAATATGCGTTTGGATTGTAGCAAAATTTTCATCTTCCTTATTGAATTGTTATAGCAGTTTAATTAGCAAAAGAAAAAAAGATTCTATCTTAAGTATCATTCACAAATTTTACAAAATACACCTATCTCAAAGTTGCAAAGTGGAAAATCAAGAGTCTATAAGTGTTGTTTAATATAGCGAATCACAGAGTGGTCAGAGCATTGTTGTGTTTACAAACTTTGTAAACATCAAAGTACACAACGAAAGATGATGAGACCTCTCAAGATCTTCAAAAGATCAAACAAATCTTTCCAAACTTCAAAAACAAACTTTCCTCCAAACTTTCCAAAAAATAAAAATAGGTCACTATAGCAAAATGACCACCAAAAACTCTCTGAGTAGAATTTGACAAAACTAGTCATATATTCTGAAATTAAACTCTGAGTAGCATGGTTTAGAAACAAAAAACGTCAAAAAAGGTGGAGTATAGCTCCCAAACTAACAACTTGAAGTCAAGGTAAGAAGAAGCCTGCAACAGCAAGGTATGACTAACTATCTGAATTCAAAACTGATGACCAGAAGCAATAAAACTTCAAGATCTATGAGATATTTTGAGATGGATAGAAATTATGAGAGCTAAGGAAACTCCTCCAAGTGAAATCACTCAAAAAGACCTCATAACCACTGAGATATGAAAGTTTGAAGAGAGGTATGTCTCTGATGAGGCACTGGATAGACACAAGAACGATGATCTGCAAAAACGTCTACTTTCACGGAGTTTTCTCATTGCAAATTTGATTTTGTTATATAGTACAAGTTGTAAGCTTCGCAACGCAACAAAAATCACTCAATTTGGACACCTACATTAAGAGAACCACTCTTTTTATTGAGAGGCTATCAACAGAAGCGCCTTCCTTGTCTAAAAATAGACACCTCTCCTTTCCTTCTACTTTTATCTACTTTTGCTCTAACTTTGGAGATGTGAACGCCTCCACATGTTATTTTTCATAACTAATAAGATCCACAAGCTTCCATATACCATTTTTAATAATTAATAAAATCCACAAGACTACTTTAGAGCTTGTTTTTATTTAACATTGCCCCCCTCAAGCTCTAAATCCAAAGCTTTGACTCTAAGTAGTACTTTGATTCGCTTAAGCTTCTGAGCATCTACTGCTTTTGTAAGTATGTCTGCTAATTGATCTTTAGTTCCAACATGTTGAATATCAATATCTTCATTCACCACCTTCTCTCGAATATAGTGATAGTGTACTTCAATGTGTTTTGTTCTTGCATGGTACACTCGATTAGACGCGAGCTATAATGAACTTACATTATCTCCAAAGAGTAGTGGACGTGTTGTAGATAGATTCATATCTTCATAAAGCTTCAAATACCACATAATCTCACATGTTGCATTTGTAAGACTTCTATATTCAGCTTTTGTGCTTGAAAGTGCTACTGTAGATCACTGTATGCTTTCAAATTCAAAACTTCATGATATTTATAGCCCAAACCTTCATTTAATGTACCCTTCAAATATCTCAAGACCCTTTTGATGCTTGCATATGAACATTTGTGGGTTTGTTCATGAATTGAGACAATGTACTTACACTAAATGTAATATCCGGCCTTTTTAAAGTTGCATATATAAGAGAACCAATCAAAGACCTGTAGATAAGTGGATCTTCTAAAGGTTCACCATCTTCAGCACTGTACTTCACATTGGGTTCCATCAGATTACTGATACTCTTGCAATGCTTCATGCCATATTTCTTTAACACATCTGAAATATACTTCCTTTGTAGAAGATATACGCCATCTTCCTTCTTCATAACTTCGATTCCAAGATTGTACGTCAGTTCTCCCAAATCTGAAATTTTAAATTTAGATCCAAGCTCTGCTTTGATCTTGGCTATCTCACCTTCATTGTTTCCTGTTATTATCAAGTCATCCACATAAATTGAGATATAAACAATCAATGATCCTTCATCCTTAACATACAAAGAAGTATCTGCATTTGAACACCTGTATCCCTGCTTTTCAAGAAACTTTACCAATCTAAAATTCCAAGCCCTTGGAGCTTGCTTAAGACCATACAATGCTTTCAAGAGTTTACATACATGCGTAGGCTTCTTGGGATCTTCATAACTTGTTGGTTGCTCCATGTACACATCTTCTTTTAAATCACCATTGAGAAATGCATTTTTTATATCTAATTGATAAAGATTCCATACCTTGCTTGCAGCAACACTTATTAATGTCCTTATTGTTGATATCTTGGCAACAAGAGAAAATGTCTCCTCATAATCGATGCCATAACTCTGTGCATAACCTTTACAAACAAGCCTTGCCTTATATCTACTTATTGAACCATCACTATTTCTCTTTATCCTGTACACCCATTTGTTACCAATTATCTTCATGTTAGGTTGCCTTGGAACTAAACTCCATGTATTGTTCTCATACAAAGCTGTCATTTCTTCATCCATTGCTTTAACCCATTTCTTTACCTGTGATGCTTCTTTAAAAGTTGTTGGTTTCTGCTCCTCAAGAAGTTTTGCAATATAAGCTTCATGAGAAAATCTTTGTGGTTCCCTTCTTTCTCTTACTGGATACCTTGATTGGCTTCTTGTCCTACCATGCTTTTCTTGCCTTCGAGTTTGAGTTCTTCTTGATGTAGAACCTTCACTTTCTTCTTCTTGTGACTCAATTTCCTTTGAAATCAAATCGAGAATTTTCTTCAACTTCTGATTGGGGGGAGTTGCCTCTTCATGTGTAATTTGACTCTCTGGTGAACTTGGAGAACTTGCTTCTTCGTGACTTCTTGTAGTTTCTTCTTCATCTACCTGCACTTCATGTCTATACCAAGATTTATCTTCATGAAAAATAACATCTCTTGAAACAATTACCTCTCCCGTATCTGGATTCACACATCTATATCCTGGTTGCCCTTCTACCATACCAATGAAAACCATTTTTTGTGACCTTGGATCCAACTTTGACCTTAACTGTTGTGGAACATGAACAAAATATATGCTTCCAAAAATTCTACAATTAGCAATATCTAGTTTTGATCCATAAAACAATTCATAAGGTGCTTGTTGTACATGACTTTGAGTAGGTGGTAACATGTTCATCACATAAACTGCCATATTGCATGCTTCAGCCCAAAAAATAAGTGGTAAGTCCTTTTCATTTAACATGCATCTACCCATATCCAAGATAGACCTATTTCTTCTTTCGGCCACACCATTTTGTTGAGGTGTGTATCTGTTTGTAGTCTCCTTTTTAATTCCTTCTTCCTCCAAAAATGCAAGAAATTGATTAGAAAAATATTCACCTCCTCCATCTGATCTCAACCTTCTTATGCTTCAATCTGTTTTCTTTTCAACCAATGATTTAAACTTTTTGAATATGTCAAACACTTCGGATTTGTATTTCATAAAATAAATGAATGTAAACTTTGAGAAGTCATCAATAAATGTGACAAAGTACTTGCTACCTGCCATGGACTCTTCTTGAGATGGACCCCATACATCAGTATGAATCAAGTCCAAAATACCTCTGCTTTGCAATCCTACTTTTGAAAAAGGATTTCGTACCTGTTTTCCAAACTGACAAACAAAATCCAAATCTTGCTTAGGTAATTGTGGTAAACCTTCAACCAATGATTTCTTTGCAATATCTTTTAACCTGCCAACATTGATGTGTCATAATCTTTTATGTCATAAATCCAATTGAATTACTTGAGTCCCATTAACCATTGTATAACCTGCATAATCTGGAACTTCAACTTCATAAGTACATAATCTGTTTACCTTTTGTCCTTTTATAACAAAATTTCCATCCTTCTGATAAGCTTGCCACTGATTATTGTCAAAATCAACCTTTACTCCATTGTCCTCCATCTGTCCAACTGAAATCAAATTTCTTGTAATGGTAGGAACAAACAAAACATCTCTAAGAGTGACATGTTCATTAAGTGAACAATCACCAATGTAAACTACTTCATGCTCAGTATTATCTCCTGTAGCAAGTGTGACTCTTGAATCAGGTTTGTGTAAGTTCACAAACATATTCATATTGTGACTCATGTGGTTTGAGCAACCACTATCTACGTACCAAGTTTTGTTGTTTACCTTCCTCTTATGTGTCTCTGTATGCATAGCCATAAGAACGTTTTCCTTCTGTGTTTGAGCCTCCTCTTGTACTATGTTGTTGTTGTGATGCATGTGATCTTGTCCTCTTCCTCTTTGTTGTCCTCTAAAACCACCTCTTCTATTCGGATTGGAGAAGCAATCCCTGGCATAATGACCAACTTTACAACAATAATGGCAGGTAAAGTTACCTTGCTAATTTGGTTGAGTCTGTTGACTTTGTTGTATTGTTCTTCCTCCTCTAGTAGCATTGAAGCTTCCTCTTCCTCTTGCATTGTTGTTGAATCTTCCTCCTCCTCTCCAATTTCCTCTACCTCTTGATCTATTTGATGAAGTATAAAGAGCTTTTCCTTGACTACCTCTTTGCGAATGATAAGAGTTCCCACCTTCTATGTTGATTTCTTCAGTCATCATGAGCGTTTGTAAATCTTCAAAGGATGGTAGATTCTCTCGAGTCATGATAGACGTAATGAAAGACTTCCATCTTTCATCTTCTCTCAAGCCATTTAACATGCTATTAAACTTTATATCCTCACTAGGAGATGTGTCAATAGAGGCTAATGCTTCAATAAGAGATTTTACCTCAAGAACATAATCATTAACTGATTGTCGTGGCTTCTTTTTTACTCTTGTTAGCTCACCAATAAGTTATGTTTGCCTTGCTCTGTTGGTATTTGCAAATAGTCTTTCTAGATACTCCCAAGCCTCTCTACTAGTATTCAAACCTCTTATATGCCCAAGCATAGTATTGGAAATTGTTTGTGATATAATAAATAGAACTCTTCTGTCTCTTTCGATCCATTCTTGCTCTCTTGCTCGATCTGCTTGTGTAGGAGCTTCTGGTAATATCGGCTTCACTTCTATACCTGTTATCAATCCCCAAAGCCTTTAGACATGAGATAAGATTCCATTCTAAATTGCCACATGGGATAATTTCTCCCATCAGATAACTTCTCAATCGATGCACTCAAATCTGCCATGTTGAATTGTTGTAAACAAAGAAGATAATTCAATAAGTTGTATGAAAGATTTGATAAAACAAAAAACAAAAGCTCTGATACCACAATGTTGTGTTTACAAACTTGTAAACATTAAAGTACACAACGAAAGATGATGAGACCTCTCAAGATCTTCAAAAGATCAAACAAATCTTTCCAAACTTCAAAAACAAACTTTCCTCCAAACTTTCCAAAAAATAGAAATAGGTCACTGTAGCAAAATGACCACCATAAACTCTCTGAGCAGAATTGGACAAAACTAATCATATATTCTGAACGTAGACTCTGAGTAGCATGGTTTAGAAACAAAAAACTTCAAAAGAGGTGGAATATATCTCCCAAACCAACAGCTTGAAGTCAAGGTAAAAAGAAGCCTGCAACAGCAAGGTATGACTAATTGTCTGAATTGAAAACTAATGTATAGAAGCAATAAAACTTCAAGATCAATGTAAAATTTTGGTATTTATAGAAAGTATAAGAGCTAAGGAGATTGCTCCAAGTGAAATCACTCAAAAAGACCTCATAACCACTGAGATATGAAAGTTTGAAGAGAGGTATGTCTCTGATGAGGCACCAGATAGACACAAGAAAGAAGATCTGCAAAAACGCCTACTTGCATGGAGTTTTTTCATTGCAAATTGTACAAAAACTGATCTACTTATATAGTACAAGTTTTAAGCTTCGCAATGCAACAAGAATCACTCAATTTGGACACCTACATTAAGAGAACCACTCTTTTTATTGAGAGGTTATCAACAGAAGCGCCTTCCTTGTCTAAAAATAGACACCTCTCCTTTCCTTCTACTTTTATCTACTTTTTCTCTAACTTTGGAGATGTGAACGCTTCCACATGTTATTTTTCATAACTAATAAGATCCACAAGCTTCCATATACCATTTTCAATAATTAATAAAATCCACAAGACTACTTTAGAGCTTGTTTTTATTTAACAAGCATAAGGTCATAAGTTGCATGGATTGAAAACCAATTGGAGATATGAACGTTTCAAAGTAGAGGTTTAGGCATCAGAATCACAAGAGTAATATTGAATCTAGTCCTCAAACTATTGGATCATATGATGAGATAATGATGCATTAGAGCATCATGTAAAGATATCAAAACTATAACGTATCATACCTCAACTTCACGGTAGAGTCAAATTCTAAAAGGCCTAGAAACCACAAGGTAGAAATGGTTGGGATTGATTCTCAATCAATCAATAAAAAGGAAAGAGTAAAAGGCCTAGAAACCACAAGGTAGAAATGGTTGGGATTGATTCTCAATCAATCAATAAAAAGTTAGATGTGACTTCAACTTTCTCTTTTCCTAGATTATAAGAAAAGATTCCAATCAATCCAAACTAGCAAACCCGCCTAATTTTGAATTCAAATTCATGAAGAAATGGCGTGTTCATATCCTACATAAGGACTCCAAAAGCTTTATACATTAATTAGGTTGTTTATTTGAAGCAATACATATAGTCTTTTACCATTGCTTGGTGCCATTTCTGTTTTTTGCTTCTTCGTCTTCAGACTCACACAAGGTGCAGAGATTATTGATCTCTCTAAATAACTCCAAATTTAGTGTTTAAGCACTCATTAGAAAGCTATGACTATCTAGTTTATATGTACAAATGCTAAAGTCATTGGACTCATTAATTGAAGAGAAATTTAAGTTTTTACATGTCATGTTAATTCTCTGCACATCCCTGAAAAATCGGGATGAAACTAGTTTAGTTTTAAGGTAATTAATCCTTCTATAGTTGTTATAAATTAGGGCTTTTATGCATTATAGAAAGCCAACACTATGTATGAAACTCCCTTAGGAGGAAGTTTTCTTATTCTTACTGTGTTGGCTACTCTCAGTGTTTGAAGTCACAACTTCCATCCAATTTTAGAAGGTTTTGTGAGCTAGTCAAGGTGCAATTTATTTGTTTTGCATCATCTTGTTCTTGTTGATGTTACAAAGTACCTATTGGGTTTTATTGCATTAACCACAATCCTAGAAGGTCTACTATGCATATCCAAAGAGCTACGGTTGGTCCTATGCTATTTTGTTGGACCAACTTCATGACTTGACAACTCAACTTTCCAAGCCTCTCCAAGCTTCTCCAACTTCTTTCAGTGGTATCAGTGCAACTTCAAGATGGGAATGGCTTTCCATCAATGACTGAGAAGCTCGATAGACACAATTATGATGTTTGGCAAATGAGAATGGAGCCTTATTTGCAAGCAAGAAACAAGAGGAAAGAGATAAGCTTACACTTTGGTGTGAAGGGATTCTCAAGCAACGTTATACATACTCAAATCTATCTCTGATTTTCTATTACCACATATTAGAGGATGCAAGACATCGCAAGAGACTTGAGATGCCCTAGAGACTTTCTTTTCTACTATTACAAAAGCAAGGAAGAACCATCTTTGGAGTGAGTTCAACCAGATAAAGAAGACACCTATACAAACCATCATTGAGTTTTTTATAAAGGTCAAGGAGGTTGTTGACCAATTGGTATCCATTCGAGAGCAAATTGAAGAAGAGGCCATCATGAGGCGAATTCTCAATGGGATTAGAGGTGACAAGCAATGGCAATCTTTCACCACAGCCTATGATCGCATCATGGATATGCAAGTTCGAGACTTCAACATCTTCCTTGGACAACTCTTCAATTAAGAGGCCAATAATAGTATAAAGGAAGGTAATTGCTATCATGGTAATTCAACTAGTGCTCTATATGTAGATAAGAAGGACAAGAAGCTTGTTGACAAAGCACTTCAAAATATATATTTCATCTTATTGTCTTGTAAATAGAAGCTCTAATTTTGTAACACTTAGGAAGAGTCTTCCTGTAGTGACCCAGGAGCATCCAACCCCAATTAGACATGAAAAACCTTCAAATTTGTATTAGAGAGAGATTTTTATGAAATCAGGATTCTCTACTAGTCAAAAAATTACCATTCTCTAAAAAAGGGTATAAAAGACACAAATGTGAAGGATTCTACGCCATTTCCTCTTGTACCTTTTTAAATAATCAGAAGAGAAGCTCCTTTGCCTGTGATACTTGTGTCATGTCTTGTTTCCTTTGTCTTGTCTATGTCCTATGGAAGTTTTGTTGTGCTATTTGGTTGATTATTTAGCAGTGGATGTATGTTCTACTTGTTTATGAAGTCTTTGAGGAGTAATCTCTACTAATTCTATCTTCTATCATCACTTTTGTGAAGTCGTCGAAGCACGAATATCTTTTACCTGCGTATTCACTTTAGATCTCCTAGTTTGTGGAATATTTGGAATCTACATGAAAAACATCATGGAACAGGAACTTGAATCACTCAATTTGGTGCTTGTATGAGGGAGTTATGATAATTTGAAGTTTTCAGCTTTCATGTTTGCAGAGAGTCGTGTTTTTATCTATCTTTTTCATTTTACATCCTCCACTCCTCATGGATCTTCTTACAGGTGTGCTTGCGTGCATCCGTTGTGCATGATTGATGTGTGGTTTGTGAAACACTAGTCTCTCTAAGCACCAATCAGGTTAGCTTGTTCTTGGATTGAAAAATTAAAAATGGATTCCCTTTCCCACTTCTTTGTCATCAAGTCCCTACTACGACAATGGGAAGGAGACTTCTTGGAAGGTGAAATTTGTGGAATATTTGGAATCTACATGAAAAACATCATGGAAAAGGAACTTGAATCACTCAATTTAGTGCTTGTATGAGGGAGTTATGATAATTTGAAGTTTTCAGCTTTCATGTTTGCAGAGAGTCGTGTTTTTATCTATCTTTTTCATTTTAAATTAAAAAAAAAATATAAAAACAAAAAGGAATAATAAGAGAAGAAAGGGAAAGATAACATAATTGGGTGAAGCTAGGCCATGAAAACGTGAGTTTTTCTATATTGCATGAAATTTCAAAAAATTGTGACTTTTTGTGTTGACCACTCAAAAAATTGTGTTTTGTAGAGCTAATTAAGGAAGAAATTCATAATTATGACCACTAATAAGCTTCTTAGTGTGGAAGGGTCAAATGGGATTGAATGAAAGTGAAGGAGAGCAAGTAGAAGGGGTCTAAATTTTTGATTGGGGAAGAATTAAAGTTATTGTAGAAAATCGCTACTTTTTTCAAAAAAATCGGGACTCTCTACTAGAAAATCGACAATCTCTACTCTGGAAATTGGGAGGAAATCACAATTTTCTTCAGATTTTGTGGATCCTTGAGATTTGGTTGGAGATTTTCTTAAGATTTTGTGGATCCTTGAGATCTAGTTGGATATTTTCTTCAGATTTTGTGGATCCTTGAGATTTGATTGGAGATTTTCTTCAGATTTTGTGGATCCTTGAGATTTGGTTGGAGATTTTCTTTAGATTTTGTGGATCCTTGAGATTTGGTTGGAGATTTTCTTTAGATTTTGGGGATCCTTGAGATTTGGTTGGAGATTTTCTTCAGATTTTGTGGATCCTTGAAATTTTCTTGAGGAAGCAAAGAAGGCGATTCTCTGCATTTGTCTTTTTGGGAAAAACTTGGAGGAAATCGCAACTTCTTGACCTTATAAGGGGGAGAAAATCACAACTTTCTTCTAATTTGGGGAGAGAAAGTGACTCTCTACACTTAGAAGATTTTTTGATTTGGAGAGGAAATCACAACTTTTTGACCTTGGTAGGCAGAGAAAATTGCAACTTTCTTCTAATTTGGGGAGAGAAAGGAAACTATCTACATTCAGAAGATTTTGGGAGATCAGGGAGAAAATCGTAACTTTGTGGATTGGAGAAAATCATGATTTCTTGAAAGGAGAGAATCACAAATTTCTCCGGGCTATGAAACCCAAAGCATTCTAGGACTTGGTCACTTTTGAGTGAGTGTGAGAGTGTTAGAGTTGCACAAGAGTGCAACTTTCTGAGAGCTCGATGTGCACCCCCCACCTACTTTTCTAGGCATTCAGAGCATCCATGAAGCTTCAAGTAATGTCCCTCTATGATTTTCTAATGATTTGGAAAACATTGCATGTGTAAAAGTTGCATTTTCAAGCAGTCAAGAAAATCATGAATTTCTATTTTATCATTTTGGGGGCCTTAGATCACTTGCATGTTGATTTCAACTGGGAAAACTTAATTAGTAGTAAAAGGCATCTCTTTTGACTTAAGTTGTAAGGACAAAAACTTTCTATCAGTCATCTTCAGAGAATCGTGATTCTCTAACTTGACTTTAGGCAAAAAATTATGGGAAAATGTGCTAACTCAGCAGGAGAAAAATACTAAAATAAGCCTTTTTTTGAATGATTTGAGAAAGTCGTGACCTTTTTAGAAGTTTCCACTGGGAGGGAATCTCACCAAGTGCAGAAAATCGGGTTTTCTAGTCAAAAAATCATGAATCTCTAATGAAAACCAACTCCAGAGAATCAAGGTATCTGTCAAGAAAACAACGAATTTCTCAACCTTAGGCTTTCCAAGAAACCGCGACTTCCTGAAGAGAAAAACATACCAAGAAAACATCTAACTTGAGAGAATCGTGGACAATCTCACCTATTGAGAAAGTCGTGAATCTCTACAAGGAAGATAATCACGAATCTCAGCCTAGAGTGGGTGAAGGAATCACGAATTTCTATCTTAGGCTTTTGGAGAAGATTGCGAAGTTTTGCTTGGATACTTATAAAAATTTGGGGGAAATTTAGTGAGAAAATTGTGAATCTCTTCAAGAAAATTACGACTCTCTCCCAATGTGGGAAAATAATTTGTATTCATTTTCTAAGGAAAAATTCTTGCAAGAAAAATTGCTCAAGGCCATAGAATAAATAGGGCAGTTTGGAAAACCTCATTCAAGATCACTGGAACAAGGAGGAAAAAAATAACAATTCTCTACCAAAAAATGGCGATTCTCTGACCTTTTCCTTAGAAGAATTTTTTTAGGAATTCTCCAAGATATGCTAGAAGAGAGGAGAACAAGAAAGAGATTGGGGAAACTAGAGGAAAAGGAGAAATAAAGGAGCTATAATTGCTGGACTTTAGAGCCTCAAAAAATTGCAAATCCCTCCCAGAGAATCGTGATTCTCTGAACTCACCATTGAAAGAGGTAGCACTAGTGTAGCTAGGGAAAAAACACTTGAAAAACATTACCCCTAGAAACAAATTAGGAGGAATAGTACACATTTCTCCATGCATTTGAGAGGAGGAAAAGTTATCCCTGAACCCAACCCTAACCCTAATTTGGATTAGAAACAAGACTTAGGGGACCAGGAAGCCACCACCAACAGAATGCAAGAAGAGAAAGGGAGTGAGGGGGACTTTAGAAACATACTTTGATTTGAGTTCACCAATAGGTTTGGAGCATACATATATAAGGATGGGATTCAGAGATACGTGGTGAGGCTTAGGTCAAAATCTTTGCTTAACATGACACCTATCACCCAATCTATAAATGGGCATTACATGGAGAGGGATGGAACTACTTATGTAGTGACCACAGATCCAGAAAATGTCAATGATCAAGGAGAAGTTCCTAACAAGAGAGTAGTGAGGGAATATCTAGAAGAAACCCTAACTCCTAGAGGATAGTCTATCTGTACACACCAAGAGAAAATCATTAGACTCCCATGTGATCAAATTGATACCTTGCTCTAAATGAATCCAGATAAAGGAAATGTCTATTGGGTAGCCAACATAGCACCATCACACATGAACATGAAAATTCTAGAAAATTACAATGAACCTAGAGAGTCACCCACTTTCGTAAATGGGAAAGGAAAAAGATTCTAGAAACTGGTAGATGAGTTGAAAAGCTCATACACACACCTAAACTAACCAATCTTCCCTAGAAGGAATTCCACCAATCAAGAGGTAGGAGAGGAGCAAGGACACCCTAACTCATATCATTTTTACTCTCAAAGAAGACATAAGTTTGGAGAAGCTACTAAGACAAGTAATTAGGTAGGGGACAGGTAAGGGGGAGAACATCAAGAACCTCCATCCATATCACCCATCAGAGTGAATACAAATCAAGGGCTAGAGCCTAGGGACCATGGAATTATCAGAATCCAGAGGCACAATCTTGATGTTCCAAGGAGGAGCAACAGAGAGGCATGGAGGACGATATAGAAGGCTAAGACCTACTCAAGTGGTGAAGAGCATGAGAAACCAATATGATGGTTCCACTGATCCTTATGATTATGTGGTAGAATTGAAGCAAGTGCTCAAAGAAGAAGAGGTAGAAGACTTCTTCACTCAGTACCAAGCTTTTGGGCTAACATTGAAGGACTCAGCTCGCAAATGGTCTCAACCACTTGACATGGAAGCCTTCAATAACATTGAAGCCTTCTTCTTGGAATTTATTGCAAAATTATCCAAGAGAGGAATTAAACATGAGATTTCCACCTTGATACACACATTCAAACAGAACCCAAAGTAATGAGTCAAATTAGCTGCTAGAAGGTTCAAACAATGCATAGATAGGTGCACACCTCAAGAAAAACCTTCTATGCAAAAGAGGATATCTTTATTCATGGAAGGCATGTACAATGCACAATTGAGAACTCTCGTCTATTGTAGAAGGTCTACAACCCTGGATGAGTGCATAAGGGAAGCCCTTGACATTGATGATAATAGGGGAGAAGATCTAGTGGAAGGAGAAGGAACAACAACATCTGCATCAAAGATAGCTCATAATGAGGAGTTAGCTCAAGCCATAGCTAAACACTTGGGCATAGGGCTACAACAGTCAAACATCCAAAGAAACCAAAGCCCTATATGCAGCAATTGTGGAGAAGATCACCACACCAATCTTTGCACTAAACCAAGAAGGTACTTTCAGGGGGATAAAAGAGTCATTCAATTCTTCCCACGAGAAAGACAGTGGAACAATGCAGCTGAACAGGCACATCAAGCAATGGGGAAAAGGAGAATGTACCAAAATCACTACCCAATAAGAGACGATGCTAGTCAAGAGGGTCCCCAACGTGTCTTAGGTTAGACACCACCCCTACCTACCAATGTGGTACTAGTTAAGTACATATGTTTGGAAGAAAATTTGGAAAGGGCGATAACAACTTCAACACCTTATACCATGAGGACTAAGAGGAGAGAGGTTACATATCCTACCTAGAGGAATACCATGAAGAGGAGAGGCTAGGAAACAAGGAAAATCAATAGATTGCCTATCAAAATAGTAATGGGAACTATGAATTGGATCCCGCCACTTTCATGTTTGTAGCAAATAAGTTCATGCCTCAACAAAGGATAATGAATAACCAAAACCCTAGAAATTTTCAAAGGGCCACCTGCTACAGGTGTGGGGGAGATCACTTCATAAAAGATTTCCCTCAACCTCCTATACTAAAAGTGGAAGTTTACTATAAGAATTGTGGAAAAGATCACCTTATAAAGGATTTCCCAAATAACCCTAACAAACCCAGCAAAAGTAGAACCCCATTAAAAGGTGTGAAGGTGGTAGAATCAAATGGCCAAACCAGTAGTGAGTCTACAATACCAAGTGATAATGAATCAGAAGGGAGAGTGCAAGTTCAAGTGATAACTAGGGCTGAGGCTAAAAGGAACCCTGAAAAAGTTGTGGAAGAAGAAAGTCTAGAAGAGAGGTCAGATAGAAGAAAAAAGAAATCTTGGAAAAAGAGAAAGGAGAGAGCTAAAGAAAAAGAGCAAAAATAGGATCTAGAAGGGAATGAGAGAAACAGAAGGAAGGGAGGATCTATTTTGGCATAACCTTTGTCTAAGAAAATGAGAACTTTATTGAAGCAATACCAAGGAGCTCTCAAGGAAATCCCACAACAAAAACAAGAAGAAGGATATCCGGTGCCTGAGGTAGAAAAGAGGAGATTTGCTTTGTGTAGACAACTTATAGAAACTACCCAACAATTATTGGAAAAAGATCAAGACTTGAAAGAGACTAGAATAACAGATGAGAAAATGCAGAAGTGTATGGATCAAGTCATTTGGGATGAACTAAGAGAACAAAAGGCCAAATAATATAATGAGGAAAAGCCTCCTATGGGGGAAGTGGGACAAAACAAGACACCACAAGATGAGGAGGTACAAAGTGTGAGGTGCAAAAGCTTGAGATTACATGGACAAAATTCTAGAATGAAAGCAACAGGATGTTAGGATAGAGATGACATGCAAAATCGCGTGGGACCAAACTGTGAAACAAAACCCTTATATGAAAAGAATGTCAAGAGATTTAGCTAAAAGAGATAAGGATTCATGTGAGGAGGGGGAGAGAATAATGGAAGTACCCTTGGACAAGATAGGAGGATATTGTGAGGGTGAGGAAGGGAACTCCACCATAATGTTGGACTTCCGAGGAAACAAAGTACAAGCCATACCAGACAGTGGATCTGGGGTGGCCATTGTAACCAAAGAGATATGATAGAAATGGGGAAAGCCAAAGATGAAACCCTCTATGCTCAAACTTTAGTTAGTTGATGGGCATATGGAGAACCCCATAGGAACATTAGAATAGGTGGATTTGAAGACTTGTGGAATCAAATTCCAACACTCCCTACCAGTAGTGGACTTTCCTAAGTTAACCACCTATGATACCATTTTAGGAAGACCATTTCTTAGGCAAATCAAGGTAGTAAAAGGCTGGGGGACTGACCATATCTACTTATAGCATGAGGACAATGTAACCAAAGTGAACCTAAAGAATGGCACTTACCATGATATCTTTGCCAGAGACTAGAGAAAGGTGCATCCCATAAGAACCATCTCAATGGATTCCAATTCACTAGGAGATGTGGATTCTGAGGAGTCTACTCAACTATATATGTGCAAGCCTAAAAGAGGGAGCATGTACAAATTGAAAAATGAAGAATGCATTCTAGAGAGGAACATAGAGGGCTCTAGCTACATGCCAAAGTGGTTTGTGGAAAAGGACTTTCAGCCCTGTGGTTGGAATCAAATCTTGTCAACCCTAGAAGTGGTTATCAATGAACATAGCCTATCTCATATCTGTGATTCAGAAGGATATAACCTGATACCAATGAACATGATTCAGCCAGTGCCAGACACAGGAAGGAACCACAAGACCAAGACTAGCTCTAGGATGCCTAAGGAAGAAAAAAAGAAGAACAACCAGAGACACGCATGGATGTCCCAGAACATTTCAAGAGGTATGAAGTTGAAGAAAGAAAAGTAATATTTCAAAAACCTAAAAAAGAATGCATAACAGATCAAGCCTATGATAACAAGCAGGAAGTAGAACAAGTGGTAGTCATAATTGAGGAAGGGCAAGAAAGAAAGATAGTCATGGCCAATGATATACACAAAGAAGAAGAAGAAGAATTGGTAGCCTTACTTAGGGAATTTAGGGAAGTGTTTGCATGGATTTATAAGGATCTCAAAGGAGTGGACCCAAGATTTGTGTTCATAGAATACCCATTGCCCCTGATTCAAAACCTTCTAGGCAAAGGCACTACACATACAATGATGTTTATGCTGCCAAAATAAAGGAGGAAATTGACAAACTACTATGAGTATGTTGGTGCATATCAATCACCAATTGAAGATTTGGAATGAAGAAAATGGATATATTCACAAGAATGAAGGACATGTACACATATGTACATTAGTTATAACACAGATTACATATACTTATGTTTTGATGAGAGTTTGTACATAGATGTCTATAAATACTTTGAGAAAAGTCGGGGCATGTATGAGAGCTTATGAGAGCATATGTAGAAACCAAGATTGAGGAAGTTAGGAGCCAAGAAATAGAGAAAAGTTAGTTTGAGTTAGCTCTCATCACTCAGTTGTAAGTTTCTGAGTTAATGAAGAAAGTTTGCGCCCGATCTTTTCGTGTCTGCTTCTTCTGTGTTTGATCATTTGTGAAATCCTTTTGAGGATATCTAAGTTGTTAGTTAATGAGCCTGTGACCTGAATTTCAGAGTCTAATTGTCATCAGGTTAGGAGAATTGTTAGTAGGAACATTCATATGTGTTGAGTGTCTACAGTTCTCTGAAACAGGCGCAAATTTCGTGTTTAATCTTTTGATCAGTGCTCACTCCATAGTTTAAAGTTTTGTGCAAGCAAGCACTTAATCTTTAAGTTGGAAGGTGATCTACTCGTGGCTAAAAGCATTTGGCAAAACGGATTAGATATTGTGAGAACCAAAGTTAAGAAGTTAGGGGTATAGAATCGACTGTTCTGAGTAACAGATTCTGACATAGGTAACTTGTGAAAACAATTTCTCAAGTTATACTAAAGTTTTTCAAGTGATTCAACTTGGAGGTGATGCGCAATCCCTAGGAGATGATTTGTACAAAGTTTCATCAAAAACTTTACACGTTTGATAAGTCAATGTGAAGAAATTCTGCAGCAGACTTTTATGTGTTTCACTTTCTTCACAGATTTTCTTAATTTTGATAATTTGGAGATTGGACCTATAATTTAGTGAAGGTTTTGACTTACTCTTGACATAGAGGTGTTCTAAACTCAAGAGTAGGTTGTTCTTTTGGAGATTAACACTCTCCATCAGAGTAGGGTTATCTATGAGACAGAACACAGAGAATGGATATCTCCCATAGTGGGAGTACCCAAGAAGAATGGCAAACTCAAGGTTTGCATTAATCTCAAGAAGCTCAATGTTGCTACCATTAGGGACAATTATCCACTTCCTATAATTGACCATTTTCTAGAGAGACTTGTTGGCAAAGAGGTCTACATCTTTCTTGATGGTTTCTGAGGATAAAATCAAGTGGATATAGCCCCAAAAGATCAAACAAAACTGCTTGGGTAGTATTTGCATTTAGAGTTATTCCATTTGGCCTGAAAAATGCACCAACTACTTTTCAAAGGATTATGTGTCATGTCTTCAAAGAACTCTTGGGAACAACCATGGAGGTATATGTAGATGACTTATGTGCTTTCTCTTGCAAAAGATCAGCTCACCTTGGGGAACTTAGACAGCTCTTTGAGAAGTGCAAACTTTATCGAGTCTGCCTGAACCTTGAAAAGTGTGTTTTCTTTGTTAGACAAGGAAAGATACTTGGTCACGTTGTTTCAAAGAATGACATATATATAGATGAAGAGAAGAACAAAGTGATAGATGAGATGCCTAGACCCACAACTGTGAAGGAATCGCGAGCATTCATGGGACATTGTGGGTACTACAGGAGATATGTACACAATTATGCTACGATTATGAAACCTTTATATGCCTTAATCACCAAATTTCAATGAATAGAAGAATGTGAAGAAGCTTTCAAGAAAAAGAAATATTGGTTGAGCTCAACATCTATTCTGAAACCACCCAATTGGGAGAAACTTTTCCATGTCCATGTAGATGCTTCTAATTTTGCATTGGGATTCATTCTAGCACAGCCACTGGAAAATTCCAAGTTGGATTTCCCAATCACCTATGCTAGTAGACAAATGAACCAAGCCAAGAGAGACTACACCACAATGGAGAGAGAGGGATTGGACATGGTGTATGCAGTCAAAAAGTTTAGACATTATCTTTTAGAAACCAAGTTCAAGTTCTTTGTGGATCATCAAGCCCTCTTGTATCTAGTAAACAAGCCTTGTAACATAGGAAGGATTGTCAGATGCTTTTTGCTGCTGATGGAGTTTGATTTTGAAGTTTTCGTAAAATAGAGAAAGACACACATAAGAGGAGATCATCTCTCTAGGCTATGCAATAGAGAAGAACCTCAAGGAGTGGATGATGAACTACCCGATACTTATCTGTTTATGGTAGAAGTTATACCTACTTGGGCAGAAAACATTTTCCCACTATTGAGTTTTGGACCTCAATTCACAAAAACAGACATGAGTCAAGCCCTAGGTCAAACGAGGAATTATATCTTGCTCTCAAGACACTTGTATTATCTCCATGACTCATGCTTATTGCTATGATGCATCCTAGATGAAGAACAAAGGAGTTACCTTGAATGGGCACATAACCCTGATCACTTAGTCCATGCTTCAATGAATCAAACCCTAGTAAATCTCCATAGACTGGGAGTATATTGGCCGGATCAAAAGAAAGACATACATTATTTTATGCAACAACGTGAAGACTACCAAGAAAGAAGAACGACTAAAAATGCAGCCCTGTTTTTTATAAAAAACTCACTCATTGACTGATCAAATGTGTAAAGTTTTTTATAGAACTTTGCACAAGGTGTCCTGTTAGCAAGGCCATACTATTTTCAAGACTATGGTGGCCCACTTTGCATATGGGTGCCCACGCCTACGTAAAACGATGTGACATATGTCAAAGGACTCAGTATCCCATATGCAGGGATAAGATGCCCCTACGGCCCATGATGGGAGGGTGTGCACTCTCAAAGTGGGGAATAGATTTTGTGGGATGTATTAACCCCCCTGCAAGGAATTCCCATGCCAAGTACATCATAGTTGCCACTCACTATCTTACTAAATGGATGGAAGCCAAGGCCACAAGAAAAAATGATGCGCACACCACTACTAAGTTCTTGTTTGAGAATGTCTTCACGAGATATGGACTTCCTATTGAGATTGTAAGTGATAGGGGTACTCATTTCTTAGATGAGGTTATTGAATATCTATTACAAGACTTTATTGTAGTACAAAAGAAATCAACACCATATCATCCACAAGCTAACGAACAGGTTGAAAGTACTAATAAGATTTTGTGTCTATCTATCTATCTATCTATCTATCTATCTATCTATCTTTCTATCTATCTATCTATCTATCGATCTATCTATCTATCTATCGATCTATCTATCTATCTATCTATCTATCTATCTATCTATCTATCGATCTATCTATCTATCTATCGATCTATCTATCTATCTATCTATCTATCTATCTATCTATCTATCTATCTATCTATCTATCTATCTATCTATCTATCTATCTATCTATCTATCTATCTATCTATCTATCTATCTATCTATCTATCTATCTATCTATCTATCTATCGATCTATCTATCTATCTATCTATCTATCTATCTATCTATGCATACAAGTCTTCATTTCCTGAATATGCTTTATCTTCAATCTTCAATTGTTAATCTTTTCTTCATTGTTTGACTTCAAATATTTATCCAAAACATCAATTGGTGATTGACTTGCACCAACAGCTCCCCCTCAATCATCAATTGAGGTTTTCTCTATCTTCTTTATGCTTGCCATGTCTTTAAACCTTTGTAGCTTTGGGCCATCCAAGCTTTTGGTAAGCATATTTGCAATCTGATCTTTTGTTGAAGTATGTATGACGTCAATCTCCTTATCAATCACGTTCTCTCTTAGAAAGTGATATTGAATCTCAATGTCTTTAGTCTTGGCATGAAAAACAGGGTTAACAGCCAGATACAATGAACTCATGTTATCTCCATGAATAGTGGGTGTGCTCTGAATGATGTCAAAACTCTTCATAAGAGTCTTTGGCCATATGACTTCCTTTGCAGCTTCAACCATACCTTTATACTCTGCCTCAGTTGATGATAAAGCAACTCTGTGTTGCTTCTTAGAACACCAAGAGATTAACTTATCTCCCACATAACACAAGCATCCATATGTTGATCTCCTATCATCAGAATTACCTGCCCAATCTATCACATATATCTTAATGTTTGTATCTGATGTAAAACCATAATACAAACCTTCCTTGAGTGTACCCTTAATGTACCTCAACACCCTTTGTCCTACAATCCAATGTTCTTTCCTAGGACAATGCATGAACTCAGACAATACTCCAACTACATATGACAAATAAGGCCTTATTAGAGTAGCATAGATAAGACTACCAACCAAACTTTGATATAGCTTCATATCCTTGAATTCTTCTCCTCCATATCTGCTCAATTTGTGATTCACTTCCATTGGAGTAGGTGCCACCCTGCAATCATCCATTTTAAACTTGATCAACAAGTTCTTTAAATACCTTTCTTGAGTAACATACACTCCATGTTGAGTCTATGAAATCTCCATGCCCAAGAAATATGACAAGTCCCCCAAGTCACTAATCTTAAACTCTTTCTCCATTTGCTTCTTTAGACTTTGTATGCCCTTCTCATCTGTACCTGTATGAATTATATCATCAACATAAATGCACATGTAAATGAACCCATCATCACTTACTTTGACAAGCAAGCTACTATCTGCTTTAGATACGTGGAAGCCAAGTTCCTTCAAGAACTTTACAAGTCTATAATTCCATGCCCTTGGGGCCTGCTTCAAACCATACAAAGCTCTCTTGAGCTTGCATACATATTTTGAATACCTTTCTCCTCTCAATCCTTGTGATTGCTCCATGAAAACATCATCTCAAATATAACCATTAAGAAAAGCATTTTTCACATCTAATTGACATAATCTCCAACCTTTACATGCAGCAATGGCTATGAGTGTCCTTATGGTTGTCATCTTTGCCACAGGACTATAGGTCTCATCATAGTCTATACCATATGTCTGAGCAAACCCTTTCACAACAAGTCTAGCTTTATACCTAGACACACTTCCATTTGCATACCTCTTTGTCTTGTAAACCCATTTGCATCCAATGATCTTCTGACTCTTTGTTTTAGGAACCAAATCCCAAGTCTCATTCTACATCAATGCATCATACTCTTCTTGCATAGCTTTCTCCCAATTTTCCTTACATTTTTGCCTCTTCATATGTAGAACGGTCTTCATCTGCTTTCATGATGTAAGCATAATCTTTAGTAGCCAAAAAGGAAGTGTCATAGCTATACCTTATAGGTTGCCATTTGTGTCTTGATGACCTTCTGAGTTCTCCACTTCTTGAAGTTTCTGGTTCATCACATTCTAGATCAAACCTTGACTGTTCTTCAACTTCAACTTGCACTTCATTATTCTCGTATTATTTTATCCCTCATATAACCATGCCATTCATTGATGATAGTCCAATTAAAGGGAGTGAGCAACATGTAAAGGACATTGTGTTAGATTCGTTTGGATGTTGTAAATTTGTTCTTGATCATATCTCTAATTGTGAATGAATATTTCAATGGTTTGAAGAGATAGGTCTCAGATTTTCCATTAAAAAATCTATTTTTGGTGTCAACTAGGTTCTTATTGTTGGAAATTTATGTGGTCATTATGGTCAAAAGCCATACCCACAAAAAGTTGATACCATTAGCAAGATTTCTAAAACATGCAACAATGTGAGTGAGGTATGCAAATTTCTTGGTGCGTGCATCTTTTATGTTATTTGGATCCCATACTTTGCTCATGTGCTGATTGTCTCTATGCCTTGTTGAGGAAGAAACGAAATTTATTTGGACTAACAAACACATACAAGCTATGCATAAATTGAAGAAATTGTTGCTTGAAGCTCCCATCCTTAAGCATGTAGACTATTTTGTTAACAAACCTATTATATTGACTATTGATACTAGTCCTATTGGTATATGTTGGGTCATAAGTCAAGATCATAGTGAAGGGAATAGATATGCAATTAGGTTTGGGGATAAAACACAACGAAAGTATCCAGAAATCAAACGAGAACTATGGGGTATGGTAACAACTTTGAAAATAGAGAAAGAAAATTTCATAGGTGCAAATGTCAAACTTGAGACTGATTGTTTGCCTCTCATTGGAATGATAGCCAATTGTTCATCTCCTAATATAGCCATGCTTAGATGGATCTCATATATTAAGTTCATAAATCTTGAGTTAGTTCATATTTCAAGTAAGTCAAATTTAGTTGTTCATATGTTATCAAGAGGTAGATTTGATGATGATCTTGAAAGTGATCTAATAAATCATGTGACCTTAGTTGACTATGTTCCATATATATATGAGTATGAGCAATTTCATGAGTTTGAGTATGAAGATGAATGGAGATACATAGGAAAGTACCTGAGTACACTGCAACCATTACCTAATTGGACTATGAATAGATTCCATAATATTAGGAAACGAGCTTACAATTTTTTCCTACGTAACAGTTATCTTTGGAGACATACTAAGGGTAAGGTTGAGAATCCTCAATGAGTCCTAGGAAAATGAGGTCTTCAGTTGCAAGTAATGAAGGAAATGCATGAGACATTATGGCCGGGTCATAAAGGATTTTTCGGAACATATGAAAAAATTAGAAGTCCCTATTATTCTCCTAGGATGTATGTTGACATTAATAGCTATGTTTCCACATGTTCTACTTGTCAAGTTCATTCATCAATCAAACATAGAGATCATTTGCATCTTACTTATCCACCCTATATTCATTATAAGTGGGTAGTACATCTTGTAAATATGCTTAAAGATATTGACAAAATGTGTTACATTGTACTTGCAAGAGAAGACTTAAATAATCATGTAGAGGGGCGTGCACTACAATCTAAGACCACTTACAATTTTTGTGAATTCTTGCTTGAAGATGTCATAAGTCGCTTTGGGTACATAGAGAAAGCAGTTGCTAATCGTGGAGAGTTAAATGCAAGAGAAGCTAAAGAGTTCTTTGAACATCACGGTATTCATTTGTCTCTCACTATTGCATATAATCCAGAGGCCAATGGTAAAATGGAGAGAGGACATCCACCTATTGTGAAAGCGTATCTAAAGCATGTAACAATGACATTAAACAATGGCCTAGAGTCTTAACTTTTGCACTTTGGGCGGATAGAATGATGTGCACACATACCACTGGGTATATGCCTGCTAAACTCATGTACTTTCAAAAATTGTTGTTTCCAATTCAATCTCATATTTTTGCATGGTCAAATTTGCCTTGGTCTGAAAACATGTCTACTGATGATTTTTTGAGTTTTCACATTAAACAGTTAGAACAAGGTAAATTAAGACTTGATGATGCCATTGAAAAATTAAGATATTCTAGAATGAAGAACAAGCATTATTTTGACAAAACTCATCAATTGCTTCCTAAGCCGATTGAAGTAGGAGATTGGCTGCTCATTTATGATAGTACATTTGACCAATATGAGCATAAAAAAACTCACTCAACGGTGGTTTGGGCCATACATGGTATCAAAAGTCAACAACAATGGTATGTATGCTCTTTGAAAATTAAATGGTGTTGAATAAAAAACTTTGACTGTAGGTAAAAGGATAAAGCTATTCAAGAAACATGATAATGACGAGTACATTTTAGATGACGAAATTGAAGACGATGACAATAACAAGGCCAATTCATAAAGAGTATCCATGATTTATATAAAAAAATTAATCATTCTTTTTCAAGTTCATGTTGCTTTGTTTTTTTCAATTTCATTCCACTTTTTTCCCATTCTTGCTTTTTTGCAATTTCACTTCATGCATGTTTCTTTTAAATATTTGCATTGCATTTCATATCCACATCACTTGAGTCAAAAGGGCAAATGAGGATTTCTCTACTTGCGTAAAATTGTATCTTAAATAGTAGTTTATCTACTAAAAAATCGGTTATAATATAGGATTATCAAAAGATAGGGCATGTAGATTTGGAGGTTTATTTTGGTAACATGAATTTCATATATAAACATGCATATGTATCTTGTATGGAAAGCATAACTGTTGAAGTCCTAGCTCCTACTACTGCATGTTTCTACATCCTTAGTCCACCTCATAGCACTTGTATCGAAGTTTAAATGATTGTTCTCCGTAATCAAAAAAGGTTGTAGCTTGTATCGGGGTTTATTTTTTTCCCATTATAATAAAAAATGGTAAGCTGCTACATGTTACCAAGAAGTTTACACTTTCTTCCACCCCAAAATAGTGAATGTAACCATAAAGTCACCAAATCATCATTAAGAAAAAAAAAAGAGAGCAAGCCAAAGGAAGCTAAGGAGGCATACAAGAATAAAGCACGAGCTATATAGGGAGTTTTATGCGTTAGTGGAGTTTAGTTAGATTACGTTGTTTGTAAGTAGAGAAAGAG
This sequence comes from Ceratopteris richardii, assembly GCA_020310875.1. Lineage (NCBI taxonomy): Eukaryota > Viridiplantae > Streptophyta > Polypodiopsida > Polypodiales > Pteridaceae > Ceratopteris > Ceratopteris richardii. Next base: position 64,403,380 of record CM035437.1, on the reverse strand, counting down.
CACACTCATATTTATGTAGGTAAGAAGTTGATCTAAAATAAGCTAAAGATGAAAGATGTCTCTTGAAAATCCTATATCTTTGTTTATAATCGTATTTAAGGTAGATTGCTTTATGAAAAAGATTCAAATTTTTCTTCAAGATGAGAGGAATTGATGCCTAAAATGTCTCAATATATTCACTTCCACTTCATATTGATGCTTGTTTGTTTTCTTTCTTTACATGTTGTCCATGCTGCATGTTCATTTGCATATATGTTGCCTATTTGTTCATGCATATTCATGTTGCTTGTTTCGATTCTTTCTTTCATGCAAATTTTGCTTCATGTCACGTTGCCTACTCATTCATCCATATAATCAATTTTTTCTTCCATGTTTCTTATGTTGTCTATAAAAGAATTTGATGCCTAGAAATTTTTGTTTTTCAGAGAGACTAAAGTAGTGCTACGGAGGAATCGCAGGTTTAGTGGTGGCAAATGTCATTGAGATTTTCTCTCTCTCATGAAGGCCTACAAGAAATAGATTCGATGAAGGTACCTAGAATTCCCAGAGAAGTCCAAGATGCATCAAGGATGTCAAAGGGAGTTCACATGCAAACTTTGGAACAAATCAAGAAAATGCAGGGTATCGGTCAAAGCTCATCAAAATTTAGAAATTAGGGCAAAATTTTCAATGTCACAAAATCACATGAAAATTCATATACTTGTAAAGACTATCAAAGGTAGTATAAAGCCTGGATTTCACATGTAAATGAATTTTCTAGCACATTGATATGCCATGTGCATTTTGTAAAAAAGTAATTTTTCCACTTAGACATTACAAAATCTTGTATAGGAATTTTTGTTAGCCATATGGTCTAGCATGTATAAAGATCATATTTGGCTACACGTTCATACAAATTTTCAAGGCTATTAGAGCTTCCTAGAAACCTTAGTGACGCCTTGCAAACTTCTAAATGTAGTCAAACTTGTATAAGGGAGATTCAGATGGGAGTTTTTTCTCCATATTCTTAAAGGAGACCTTTCAAAACATAGCCCTACAGATTTTCATCTTCATCAAAGGATATTTGGAGGACCAAAGAGCACAAAATCCAGTTTTCAACGTCACTGTAGTTTCCTAGAATAAGCAAATTCAAGGCTCGAAGGGCTACCACATGGCAAATAATGATTGAACCATGTTGCAAGATCAGGACGAGCTCACATTCAAGGATGGAGATGCACTAAATCTTAAAACAAGGAGGATCCACGAGTTTTTTCATCAAATCAGCTTTTTTTTATGGTCAAAGATCAATAATGCAAAGTTCTTCCAAAAATAGTAGCCAAGGGCCCAAATTCATTCAAAAAACTATAAAAATACCTCTCCAAATTCATAGAGCATCATTGTTAGGCATCCATAGGGCCCTTGCTAGCACATGGTTTCCTTGAGACGATCACCCTCAGTTGAGCATGTGAGGATCCAAGGTGGGCTAGTAAGAGCATAGTTCCTAGAATCAAATTTAAGATCTTTACGTTTACGTTTACAACTCAGTCTACTATCGCTCCTTAAGGCGCTATGCGAGCGTCGGTCACGGCTAGATTTCCAATCTAGGATAGGCTCGTAAACCCAATGGTTTCTCTATCTTCTCTCACCCTCAGTGGAGTGTGTGAGTGAGTTAGAGTTGGTTTTTTGAGTCTTAGACTTCTTTAGATACACGTTAAGCTCCTACAAAGATATAGGGTCAATGAAGTGGAACCTATCCTCTTACGTGTGACATTCGGTTGAAGTGTCATGGTGGGAGGGTCATGCGGACTGCCTTTGACCAGTAGAATGCTTAGCTTGAAATATCACAACACTCATGTATATGTATTTTGCTACAATATCTTTTAATTCATGTCTCTTGACTCTTGTCTTTTAGTCTCTTATGTGTTTTTATATGTCTCCTTCTATCTCTTTCTATGTGTGAGAAGGCTCCACAGTCTTGTGTTGAGTCAGTGAGGATGATCCATTGAGATTGAGAGAATAAGTTTTTATTTATTCATAATTGATGACCCACATGCATGCATACAATCCACAAACACCCATGCATATGTTTCAATTTTGAAACTGTATAAGAAGCTGCACTCTTGGACCATTCTTCCTTTCAAAATCGATTCATGTGTATGGTTTTGTTTTTTTTTCTCATCATGCATACATACCATCCAAAAGAACCCATGCATATGAATTAAATTTTGAAAGTGTATAAGAAGATCCATTTTTTAGACCATTCTTCCTTTCAAAATTGATTCATGTGAATGGTTTTCTTTTGTCCTCATCATTCATGTTCATGGCTTTATCTTGCATTCATATGTTCCCCCTTCTCATAATCAAATCATGACATCTCTCCTCTCCATACCCAACTTCATCTTCACCTTCACGTTTTGACCACAAAAACCTTCCAAGACTCACTAGCTTCATACACTCTGTGTGTGTCGTTAGGAATAGAGAACATAAATGAAACCAAGCAATGATCAAAGAGTATATGTATTGCTTCAAATCAACAACCTACTTAATGTCAGGGGAGCACTAGATTGTGCTCTCTGTCCTCACTAGACAAGATTTCGGAAATACACTTATGATTACAAGAACACCCATGTAGGGAAAATAATACAAGAAGACGGATTTGATACAAGACGTCCCACAACCCCGGACCAATAGGTATGGAAAACTGGACTAGAGATGATACATGAGATCCCACAACCCGGCATAGATGTCTGGATTACAAGAACTCCCTTTTGGGAGATGAACTGAATACAAGAAAGAACTTGACAAGATCTCGTACTATGAGATTACAAGAGGACAAGATAGGATGTCTAAGAACTATACTAGACAAGACTAGAACAAGAAACAAGACACGAACTAGAACTGGAACTTGGAGAGTACTTACTTGGCGGTCACGACTCCTTGAGCTCCCAAAGACTGGTATTGGCAAGAGTGATTATGAATGTGGCCAACCCCTCCTTATATAGGTTTTCCAAGGGCGGTTCTAGAGTGGTTACGAATTGATGATGTCATCGATGATATCATCAATTTGAAGCATGGTCTTTGGATGTCAGAATCAAGCAAGAACGCAGTAGGTCTTAGGGTTTTGGCACGTTCTCAATGCAATGGAAGCATTAGTTTCCCCAAATTATGAACCAATCATGAGATATAGGATTCACATGGAATCTGAGATTCACGATGGTTTCCTTTGTCCATGACATTACCTCCCCCTCGAGCGACAAGTTCCATGAGGAGCGGTCATGTTCTCTGGTCTTGGCTCTATTGGATTTCTCTTATGGAATTCTCGAACCTTGATTGCTGCTCTCTGAAGGTTTTCTGTAGGTTCCCAAGTACGATCACTGATGCCATACCCTTTCCAATGAATAAGGTATTCCAATCTTCCTCGGGATATTTTGGAATCTAGGACATGCTCAACTTCAAATTCTTCATGATCATCAATCTCAATAGGTGGTGAAGGACTAGGTCTCTCCCCCCTCAATGGAGAAATTTGATATGGTTCCAACATGGATACATGGAAAATTGGATGTGTTCTCATGGTGCTTGGTAGCTAGAGCTTGAAGGCGACTGGATTGATCTTGGCCAAGATGGTGAATGGACCAAATCTTTGATGATCTAACTTTGCACAGGGCCTTGAAGTTTGTAAATTCTTTCTGAGTAACCATACTTTATCCCCAATTTGATACGATGGATTTTGAACACGATGTTGATCTGCATAGTACTTATAATGTTCTTGAGCTTGATGAATCTCTTCCTTGAGTTCTTTGTGAATTTCCATGAGGTACTGAGTCTTGTCTCTGGCAATTGGGTTCTTGACATGATTTGCGAGTTGTATGTCCATCCTTGGATGTTGTCCATAATTGCCAAAGAAGGGAGCCTGCTTGGTAGATGTATGAACACTATTGTTATAGGCAAACTCTGCAAAGTGTAACAGCTCAAACCAATCATTCTGATGATAGTTGATGGTGCAATAGAGATATTGTTCTAGGACTTGATTCACCCGTTCTGTTTGTCCATCAGTCTGTGGATGATTGGCTGTAGATAGTTTAACTTGAACACCAAGGAGATTGCAAATACTATTCCAAAAGCTGGATATGAACTGTGGGTCTCGATCACTGACAATATCATCAGTCAATCCATGAAGCCTATAGATGTATCTGAGGAAGAGCCCAGCAGTGGTTGCACCTGTGATTGCCTTGGTAGTTGGAATGAAGTGTGCCATCTTTGTAAATCTATCCACTATAACAAGAATGGCATCATACTTGTCTGACTTTGGGAGGTCTGTGATGAAGTCCATAGATAATGAAGCCCATGGCCTTTCTGGAATAGGTAAAAGTTGCAAGAGGCCATGAGGTTTATGTCATGGTACTTTAGATCTATTGCAAGTGTCACAGGTTCAAATATATTCTTTGACTTCCTTCCACATTTGAGGCCACCAAAAATCCCTTGATACAAGTTCTATTGTTTTATTCACTCCAACATGTCCTGCTGCAAGGTTATCATGACGTTGTTGAAGTACTTGGATCCTGGGATTTCCTGGAGGGACATACAATAGGTTCTTATAGAATAGTAACCGATCCTTTTCTTGGAATTCATCTACTTCTTGAATTCTTCCTTCTTGAGTTTTTTGCTTAATGTTACAAAACAATTCATCTCGTGGTAGATTCTCACGAATCAAATGATTCAAGGCTGAATCTTCATGATGGCTTGAAGAGATAGTTGCTAACTGGAGATGCTCAGGCTTGAGTAATATGCTCTCCTGTTGATCAAAGGCCTCTTCACCCTTCTTTGGTGCAAGGTAAGATCTTCTTGACAAGGCATCTGACTGACAATGTTGCCATCCTGGACGATATGTGATGACAAAGTCGAACCTAGATAAAAAGTTACTCCATCGAGATTGCCTTCTGTTGAGGATGCGGGTGATCATAAAATACTCTAGGTTTTTGTGATCTGTATACACGATAACTTTATGAGCTGCTCCTTCTAGATGGTGACGTGAAGTATCAAACGCGTCCACTATGGCAAGAAGTTCTTTATCATGAATTTCATAATTAATTTCTGGAGGAGAAAATATCCTTGAATTATATGCAACTAGATGTAGGTGTCCATCATCTCCATATTGTCTTCAGATTTGGATATCAAACTATACTCAGATGCGGATTGGGCAGGTTGTAATGATGATAGGAGGAGCACCTCAAGTTATCTCTCTTTTGCAGGTGATAAGCCCATTTCATGGTCTTCCAAAAAGCAACCCACTGTTGCTTTATCTTCAACAGAGGCAGAATATAGAGGATTAGTGAATGCTACACAAGAAGCCATATGGATCAGATTGCTATATTCAGATTTGGGACTACATTCTAACTCACCAATGATTTTTGGTAAAAATACTAGTTCTTTACATCTTGCAGCAAATCCTAATTATCATGCTAGGACCAAGCATATAGAAGTTCACTACCACTATGTGAGAGAGAAGCTATTGAGCAAGGAGATTCAACTTGCATATGTATCAACTAGTATGCAATGTGCAGACTTATTGACCAAAGCACTTGATGGTACTAAACTTTGCAAGTTTAAAGCTATGATTGGATTGCACGACATTCAAGAGAATTGAGGAAGAAGACCAAGCCAAGATGTTTGGCTTGAGGGGGAGTTGTTGGTGCAAATGTCGAGCCTTCACACTTGGCAAGGCATTGGAAGTACTATGTACACATCTTTCAAGATCCTCATGAACCATTGCTTATGGATTTTTATCTTTTTTATCTTTAACCCTTTGTAAAAGTCAATTGATTTGGAAGAATCTTGCAAATCCACTATGTTGATATATTTAGGTAGTGATGTGTGTGAACACTCTAGAACCGTCGGGGCACTTTTTTCCCTCTTTAGGAGGTCTTTTCCCCCCGGCTTGTACATATGCCTATTGCCCTAATGGGCTACTTATCTTTGTACATTCTCTAGTAATACATTCAGTATTGTGTGTTGTGCTCCAAGATTCTTCTTCTTCCTTGTGCTATTCGCGTGCTTCGACAGACGTCTAACTCCAATAATTGGTATCAGAGCAGGTCGCCGCTTCATCTAGGGTGTCGTCTACACCTCTTTGGTTGCAGTCTTAGATTCGCATGAAATTTGGCAATCTAACCTCGTTTTGGCCTCCAAACGCACTATCATAGTGCTTGTGTAGGCTATTTCATCTTTTTGTGTCAAAGATATATACCTGTTTTGGTTCGCTAGTATAAGCATCTCGAAGTCTGCTACAGGTTTAGCAGAACTTGTCTGGGCAGTTTTGTTCAACTTTTTGAGATACAGTCAATTTTCTACATCAAGGTATTTTAGTCACCGGCCATGGCTCAAAGCAGTGATGTATTTCGTATGTTGGCTGTTGAGGATAAGTTGGATGGTACCAACTAACCATTGTGGGCTTATATGATGCAACATGTATTGGTTGCAAAAAGACTGTGGAACATTGTGTAGGGTGTTGAAAAACGTCCTATCACACCTGCAATAGTTACAACTACAGGTACTGAAGCTGATGCAGAAGGTGTCGAAGATGATGATATTCTGCATATTCTTGTTTGTGCTATGGTTTTTGCTGCACCTAGTGCAGAGCAGATTCATTGGGATTGTAGAGATGCTCAGGAACATGCATTTATAGCCTTGTCTATCAAACGTGTCATTATTCCTTACATTCGCTCTTGCAGAACAGCTAAGGATGTCTGGGATACACTTACCACTTTGTACCAAGCTAGGAATGAGGCTTGTGTTGCTTACCTCCGAAAACAGTTGGAGAGTGAGCACATGAATGAAGGTGAATCTATGGATAGTTTTCTAACAAAGATCAGAGACTTGATGAAACAGTTAATTTCTGCTGATGAGGTTATACCAGATAGCTCACTTGTGCAAACTGTTCTAAATGGTCTTCCTGATTCATATCAGAGTTTTGCTTCTACTCTTTGGTTGATGATGAAAGGCAATCCAAATGCCTTGTCATTTGAGGAGTTAGTCTCTATTCTGTTGCAGGAAGATCAGTCCAGGCAAAACAGGTCCATTATGTGTGTTGCATATCAAGGTTTCTTGGCTAGTCAGAAGGGCAAATGAAAATGGAGTTCTTCTACTAGTAAGCAGAAATCTGCAAATGTTGCACATTCGAAGAACCAAGATAAAGATGAGAAAAAATCAGAAAAGTAGAAATTGTTTTGAAGGTACTGTAAAGGGAATGATCATATCATAAAGAACTGTCCAAAATTGGCTCCTAAAGAGGCAAAGAAGAAAGAGGATGGAATGGTTGTTGCAGAAGCCTCTACATCAAAAACGGAGTCTGCTAATCTTATGCAGGAAGAAGAATGGGCGTTCACTACTGTTTGCATTTTTGACCCATCTTCTCATGAGCATTGCATGTATGTAGTAGACTTAGATGTTTGGTACTTTTGACAGTGGGGCGACCAAACATATTACCTCATAGTTTTCTTCTCTTTACTTGAACCTGCCCCTACAGGGAATAGTGTTACATGCGCCAACAACTCCTCTTATCCTGTTATGGGAGTTGGTAAGATCATTTTGACTACTGTTCACGGATCAATTTTCACTTTGTCAGATGCTTTGTTTGTGCCAAGAATCAAGAAAAATCTATTATCAATTTTTGCATTAGCCAAGATTGGCTTGGTTGTGAAATTTGTTGATGATAGATGTACAGTTCATGATCTGTCAAATGGCGACGTGATTATTGCTCTTGGAATTCTATGTCATAGGTTGTATAAGCTCATAGACTATGAAAGATCTGTAAATGATTTGGCATATGCAGTACATGATTCTCAGGCTATGTCAAATGCAAAGCTTTGGCATGCACGCTTTGGTCATCTGAATTTTGCTAGTTTCCTACGCCTCCAGAAATCTGAAATGGTGTCCTCTTTGCCCAAACTTGAGGCACCAGGAAAACATGTTTGTGAAGGCTCTATTTTGGGCAAAATGCAGCATTCCTCCTTTTCAAAAGATGGTTCAGTTCGGGCTACTCAGAAATTGTAGCTTGTACATAGTGATGTTTATGGTCCTATGCAGACACCTTCTTTTGGAAATTATCTTTACTTCGCGACTTTCATCGATGATTTTTCTAGGCATGCATGGGTATATCCATTGAAGGCAAAGTCCAAAGTGTTCATGTGCTTCAAACAGTTTTTGGTTTTGGCTGAAAATTTTTCAGCATGTAAAATGGGCACCCTCCATTCTGATTGAAAGGGGGAATATATGTCTTCCGATTTTAATGCATTTCTGGATGAACGTTGGATAAAAAACTAGTGTACAGTGTCATGTACACCTCAACGGAATGGAGTTGCTGAACCAAAGAACATAGGTTCCTCATGGAGATGGCAAGGTGTGGTCAAGAGTCAGGCTTTACCACATAGTTTCTGGCTTGAGGTTGTCATGTGTGCAGCATATGTACTTAACAGGTGTCCCACTAAAGCGCTGCAATCTATAACTCCATATGAGGCCTGCCATGATCGCAAGCCATCTGTTGCACATCTGCGTGTTTTTGGTTGTTTGGCATATACATTAGTGCCTGAACAACATCGCAAAAAATTGGATGATAAAGTAGTAAAATGTATTTTTGTTGGGTACAGTTCTAAAAGTAAAGGCTATCGTTTGTATCATCCATAAACTAAACGCATTCTGGTTAGCCATGATGATGTTTTTGTGGAAGATGCTATTCAGCCATTGCTTTCATGTACTAAGGAGACATTTGTTAGCTCCAAAGACATGTAAGATACTTTGCTGCCTCTTTTTACATGTGGACAATCTAGTGTTGGTCCTAATAAGGCAACTTCTTAGCCTTTGCAAGTTTCATGTGATTATGCAGATCATCCCATTTCTGATGTAGATTTACATGATGCACTTTTTGATGAGAGAGCTAACATTGAGGAGGAAAAAACTATGCCAAAATGGCTAGTGCAAACTTTGTGTGATTGCAAATTAGATACATCTCTCTCATATCGTACTCGATCAGGCTCTCATAGTGCCTCTTTTGCATCAGATTGCTATGCTATGGATGCATCTAGTCTCTGTGATGAGAATGAGCCTGTTTCATTTGACGAAGCACAAAATTCAGGAAATTGGATGGTTGCTATGCAATCTGAATATGATGCTATAATGAAGAACGGTACTTGGTCTTTATGTGACTTGCCTCCTGGCAAGAAGGCCATTGGCACTAAGTGGGTTTACAAGCTAAAGGGTAAGCCTGATGGAACAGTTGACAGGTATAAGGCTAGGCTTGTTGCAAAGGGTTATGCATAGGAAAGAGGCATTGATTTTGATGAGACCTTTGCACGTGCATGTAGTATGACCACTGTTCGGAGCATATGTGCACTTGCAGCCCATCATGGTTGCAATGTACATCAGTTGGACATTAAAACTGCATTTTTGAATTGTGACTTGCATGAAGAAGTGTATGTTTTTCAACCCCGTGGCTTTGTGCAGAAAGGGCATGAAAACCAGATGTGCAAGTTAAAGAAGGCATTATATGGTTTAAAGCAAGCACCACGTGCTTGGTATGAGAAGATACATGCCTATCTAATTGCACATGGTTTTGAGAAAAGTCCAACTGAAAGCACCTTATATGTTAAGCATGTTAATGATGTGCTTCTGATCATTGTTGTCTATGTTGATGACATGTTGCTCACTGGTCCTATTGAGAAGCATATTGCTGATTTTAAGGTTGATTTGCATGCCTCATTTGAGATGTCTGATCTAGGGCATTTGCATCACTATTTGGGCATTCAGTTTGTGCAAGTTGATGGTGGAATGGCTTTGTGTCAAACGAAATATATTGACACATTATTGCAGCGTTTTGGCCTTGAAGATTGTAAGCCTATTGCCACTCCTATGGAGACAGGTTTACGATTGAGTCTTCATGATGCTGGAGATGCATTTGATGATGTCCTCTATCAGTAGGTTGTTGGATGCTTGATTTACTTATGCATTACTTGGCCAGATATTCAGTTTGTTGTCTCACAAATGAGCAGGTTTATGATGCATGTAGTAGTAACATCATAATCAAGTATTTTCTCTGGAATTAAAATTTTGCATCCTCTTCAAGAAAAGGAGGATCATCTAAAATAGGAATGGGTGGTAAAGTTCCTTTTTACCATACACAATTTCCTACGATGCATGTCCAGTAGTGGTATGTGTTGTGTTATTATATGTAAATTCTAGTAAAGGAAGTTTTTCATCCTAATTACTTGGATTATCTAAAGAATAACAACATAATAAATCCAAAATAGTACAATTTGTAACTTCATTTTGCCCATTACTTTGAGGATGAAATGCAAAGCTAAAGTCTATTTTGGAACCTCAATTTTGAAATATTCAACTCAAAAGTGATTACAAAAGCGAACATCTCAATCTGATAAAATAACTTTTGGAAGACCATGATGCAAAAAGATACATTTAATGAATAACTTAGCAGATTGAGGTGCAAAAAGGGTTTTTTACAAGGAATGAAACAATACACTTGCTTACTAAACTTATCAACAATCGTCCAAATCATATCATTATGAGATGAATTTGTAGGAAGAACAATAATAAATAGAAATTTGTTTCCATGGTCCATTAGGTATGGGGAGTGGCATTAATAATCCAAATGCTTTACCATGATGTCATTTCACATGTTGACATACAATGCAATGGGAAACATATTGTGCAATATCCTTTTCCATATTTAGCCAAAAAAAAATCTTTACACATAGAAATAGTACTATGTATGCCCCTATGACCCATATATGGTGGTTCATGCATTTCTTTTATAACAAATTCTTTAAAACCTTGTTTGATGCATAACTTGTGTTGGAAATACAAGAATCCATTATGAAAAGTGTAGTGATCCTCACAAATTGGGTTGGCAGCATTCCAGATAGAATATCTACTAGTGGCTTTCTTTTCACACTTGGGAGTGGAGCTATTACATGGAGCAGTAAGAAGCAACCCACTATTACTTTGTGGAGTAGAGAGGCTAAGTATAGAGGTATTGCAATGGCAGCATGTGAAGCATCCTAGTTAGAGATGCTACTTGTAGATTTAGGTAAGGAAGTGCAAAAGCCTATCATCATCTATTGTGATAATCTTAGTAGCATTCAGTTAGCACAAAATCCTATTTTTCATGCTAAATCAAAGCATATTGAGGTACATTATCACTTCATTAGAGAGAAGGTATTAACAGGTGATATTGATCTTGTTTATGTGAGGATAGATGAGCAGGTTGCTGATATTTTCACTAAATCACTTGGAGCAGAGAAGTTGAAGAAGTTTCGAAAGATGCTTAGATTAGAGGACATGAAGTTGAGCTTGAGGGGGAGCATTGAGATATCAAGCTCAACATGTGATGACCTAGGATGAGATGTATCATTTTTTCATTCCTTTGACATGTATAGTGGTCATGCCCGTATATATCAAGGATACTTCATTGAACTTTACTAGATTTATCTATCGAGAGCAATGGCAAATTTGTTTCTTGCCAGCTCACTCATTTGCAAACATTAGGATTTTCCTTATGTATTGTTCTTTATATATTGCACTTGTTGTATTGTTGCTTTTTAGGTCATTCTTGTACAATCCTTTTATGTAATAGAAGAAGAAGAAGAAGAAGATCATTCTTCCTTGCCTCAATATGTGTGTGTGTTCCTCTTTGAGTGTGAGGGTATGTGTGTGATCTCTCTTCCTTTTCTCCTTCCTTGTGACAATAATGACATCCCCATTTGACATATCATGAATTGTACATCTGTCATCAACAAATTTCACAACCAAGCCGATCTTGGCTAACGTTGAAACTGATAAAATATTTTTTCCTACCCCTGGGACAAATAAAGCATCCGACAATGTAAAAGAACTACCATCAGCAGTAGTCCAAATGACCTTACTAGCTCCCATGACAAGATAAGAGGAGTTGTTGGTGCATGTGACAGTATTCCTTGTAGATTCAGACTCAAGTAATTGAAGAAACTACGCTGCGAGGTAATATATTTGGTTGCCCGACTATCACAAAATAGTGACTTAGGGCAGACTCCTCTTAGACTTGGAGTGCTCACTACACCCGCAACATGTACCTGCATACAACTCTTCTTGCTTTTGGAGGGCACCCAAGGGATCCTTTTATAGGTCATTTGGGGAGAT